>JAUIMM010000927.1:600000-1162500 GCA_031769625.1 Taudactylus pleione
GAGTAAGGTCAGAGCCTGTGTAAGTGTGTGTGAGGCTGTGATGGTACTCCATGTTACTGATGGATTCTGAGTCTTGTGTACTCACTGTGTGGTATGAGGTTAGTAAGTCCTGAGTAAGGTCAGTGCCTGTATAAGTGTGAGTGAGGCTGTGATGGTACTCCATGTTACTGATGGATTCTCAGTCTTGTGTAATCACTGCGTGTGATGAGGTTAGTAATTCCTGAGTAAGGTTAGAGCCTGTGTAAGTGTGTGTGAGGCTGTGATGGTACTCCATGTTACTGATGGATTCTGAGTCTTGTGTAATCACTGTGTGTGATGAGGTTAGTAATTCCTGAGTAAGGTCAGAGCCTGTGTAAGTGTGTGTGAGGCTGTGATGGTACTCCATGTTACTGATGGTCTCTCAGTCTTGTGTAATCACTGCCTGTGATGAGGTTAGTAATTCCTGAGTAAGGTCAGAGCCTGTGTAAGTGTGTGTGAGGATGTGATGGTACTCCATGTTACTGATGGTCTCTCAGTCTTGTGTACTCATTGTGTGTGATGAGGTTAGTAAGTCCTGAGTAAGGTCAGTGCCTGTATAAGTGTGAGTGAGGCTGTGATGGTACTCCATGTTATTGATGGTTTCTCAGTCTTGTGAAATCACTGTGTGTGATGAGGTTAGTAGTTCCTAAGTAAGGTCAGTGCCTGTGTAAGTGTGTGTGAGGCTGTGATGGTACTCCATGTTACTGATTGTAGCTCAGTCTTTTGTAATCACTGCGTTTGATGAGGTTAGTAATTCCTGAGTAAGGTCAGAGCCTGTGTAAGTGTGTGTGAGGCTGTGATGGTACTCCATGTTACTGATGGTCTCTCAGTCTTGTGTACTCACTGTGTGTGATGAGGTTAGTAAGTCCTGAGTAAGGTCAGTGCCTGTATAAGTGTGAGTGAAGCTGTGATGGTACTCCATGTTATTGATGGTTTCTCAGTCTTGTGAAATCTCTGTGTGTGATGAGGTTAGTAGTTCCTAAGTAAGGTCAGAGCCTGTGTAAGTGTGTGTGAGGCTGTGATGGTACTCCATGTTACTGATTGTATCTCATTCTTGTGTAATGACTGCGTTTGATGAGGTTAGTAATTCCTGAGTAAGGTCAGAGCCTGTGTAAGTGTGTGTGAGGCTGTGATGGTACTCCATGTTACTGATGGTTTCTCAGTCTTGTGTAATCACTGTGTGTGATGAGGTTAGTAATTCCTGAGTAAGGTCAGAGCCTGTGTAAGTGTGTGTGAGGCTGTGATGGTACTCCATGTTACTGATGGATTCTCAGTCTTGTGTAATCACTGTGTGTGATGAGGTTAGTAATTCCTGAGTAAGGTCAGAGCCTGTGTAAGTGTGTGTGAGGCTGTGATGATACTCCATGTTACTGATGGATTCTCATTCTTGTGTAATCACTGTGTGTGATGAGATTAGTAATTCCTGAGTAAGGTCAGAGCCTGTGTAAGTGTGTGTGAGGCTGTGATGGTACTCCATGTTACTGATGGTTTCTCAGTCTTGTGTATTCCCTGCGTGTGATGAGGTTAGTAATTCCTGAGTAAGGTCAGAGCCTGTGTAAGTGTGTGTGAGGCTGTGATGGTACTCCATGTTACTGATGGTTTCTCAGTCTTGTGTAATCACTGTGTGTGATGAGGTTAGTCATTCCTGAGTAAGTTCAGAGCCTGTGTAAGTGTGTGTGAGGCTGTGATTGTACTCCATGTTACTGATGATCTCTCAGTCTTGTGTAATCATTGTGTGTCATGAGGTTAGTAATTACTGAGTAAGGTCAGACCCTGTGTAAATGTGTGTGAGGCTGTGATGGTACTCCATGTTACTGATGGTTTCTCAGTCTTGTATAATCACTGTGTGTGATGAGGTTAGTAATTCCTGAGTAAGGTCAAAGCCTGTGTAAGTGTGTGTGAGGTTGCGATGGTACTCCATGTTACTGATGGATTCTCAGTCTTGTGTAATCACTGTGTTTGATCATGTTAGTAATTCCTGAGTAAGGTCAGAGCCTGTGTAAGTGTGTGTGAGGCTGTGATTGTACTCCATGATACTGATGGTCTCTCAGTCTTGTGTAATCACTGTGTGTCATGAGGTTAGTAATTACTGAGTAAGGTCAGAGCCTGTGTAAGTGTGTGTGAGGTTGCGATGGTACTCCATGTTACTGATGGATTCTCAGTCTTGTGTAATCACTGTGTGTGATCAGGTTAGTAATTCCTGAGTAAGGTCAGAGCCTGTGTAAGTGTGTGTGAAGCTGCGATGGTTCTCCATGTTACTGATGGATTCTCAGTCTTTTGTAATCACTGTGTGTGATGAGGTTAGTAATTCCTGAGTAAGGTCAGAGCCTGTGTAAGTGTGTGTGAGGCTGTGAAGGTACTCCATGTTACTGATGGATTCTCAGTCTTGTGTAATCACTGCGTGTGATGAGGTTAGTAATTCCTGAGTAAGGTCAGAGCCTGTGTAAGTGTGTGTGAGGATGTGATGGTACTCCATGTTACTGATGGTCTCTCAGTCTTGTGTAATCACTGCGTGTGATGAGGTTAGTAATTCCTGAGTAAGGTCAGAGCCTGTGTAAGTGTGCATGAGGCTGTGATGGTACTCCATGTTACTGATGGTCTCTCAGTCTTGTGTACTCACTGTGTGATATGAGGTTAGTAAGTCCTGAGTAAGGTCAGTGCCTGTATAAGTGTGAGTGAGGCTGTGATGGTACTCCATGTTATTGATGGTTTCTCAGTCTTGTGAAATCACTGTGTGTGATGAGGTTAGTAGTTCCTGAGTAAGGTCAGAGCCTGTGTAAGTGTGTGTGAGGCTGTGATGGTACTCCATGTTACTGATGGATTCTGAGTCTTGTGTACTCACTGTGTGATATGAGGTTAGTAAGTCCTGAGTAAGGTCAGTGCCTGTATAAGTGTGATTGAGGCTGTGATGGTACTCCATGTTACTGATGGATTCTCAGTCTTGTGTAATCACTGCGTGTGATGAGGTTAGTAATTCCTGAGTAAGGTTAGAGCCTGTGTAAGTGTGTGTGAGGCTGTGATGGTACTCCATGTTACTGATGGATTCTGAGTCTTGTGTAATCACTGTGTGTGATGAGGTTAGTAATTCCTGAGTAAGGTCAGAGCCTGTGTAAGTGTGTGTGAGGCTGTGATGGTACTCCATGTTACTGATGGTCTCTCAGTCTTGTGTACTCACTGTGTGATATGAGGTTAGTAAGTCCTGAGTAAGGTCAGTGCCTGTATAAGTGTGAGTGAGGCTGTGATGGTACTCCATGTTATTGATGGTTTCTCAGTCTTGTGAAATCACTGTGTGTGATGAGGTTAGTAGTTCCTGAGTAAGGTTAGAGCCTGTGTAAGTGTGTGTGAGGCTGTGATGGTACTCCATGTTACTGATGGATTCTGAGTCTTGTGTACTCACTGTGTGATATGAGGTTAGTAAGTCCTGAGTAAGGTCAGTGCCTGTATAAGTGTGAGTGAGGCTGTGATGGTACTCCATGTTACTGATGGATTCTCATTCTTGTGAAATCACTGCGTGTGATGAGGTTAGTAATTCCTGAGTAAGGTTAGAGCCTGTGTAAGTGTGTGTGAGGCTGTGATGGTACTCCATGTTACTGATGGATTCTGAGTCTTGTGTAATCACTGTGTGTGATGAGGTTAGTAATTCCTGAGTAAGGTCAGAGCCTGTGTAAGTGTGTGTGAGGCTGTGATGGTACTCCATGTTACTGATGGTCTCTCAGTCTTGTGTACTCACTGTGTGTGATGAGGTTAGTAAGTCCTGAGTAAGGTCAGTGCCTGTATAAGTGTGAGTGAGGCTGTGATGGTACTCCATGTTACTGATGGATTCTCAGTCTTGTGTAATCACTGTGTGTGATGAGGTTTGTAATTCCTGAGTAAGGTCAGAGCCTGTGTAAGTGTGTGTGAGGCTGTGATGGTACTCCATGTTACTGATGGTTTCTCAGTCTTGTGTAATCACTGTGTGTGATGAGGTTAGTAATTCCTGAGTAAGGGCAGAGCCTGTGTAAGTGTGTGTGAGGCTGTGATGGTACTCCATGTTACTGATTGTATCTCAGTCTTCTGTAATCACTGCGTTTGATGAGGTTAGTAATTCCTGAGTAAGGTCAGAGCCTGTGTAAGTGTGTGTGAGGCTGTGATGGTACTCCATGTTACTGATGGTTTCTCAGTCTTGTGTAATCACTGTGTGTGATGAGGTTAGTAATTCCTGAGTAAGGGCAGAGCCTGTGTAAGTGTGTGTGAGGCTGTGATGGTACTCAATGTTACTGATGGATTCTCAGTCTTGTGTAATCACTGTGTGTGATGAGGTTAGTAATTCCTGAGTAAGGTCAGAGCCTGTGTAAGTGTGTGTGAGGCTGTGATGATACTCCATGGTACTGATGGATTCTCAGTCTTGTGTAATCACTGTGTGTGATGAGGTTAGTAATTCCTGAGTAAGGTCAGAGCCTGTGTAAGTGTGTGTGAGGCTGTGATGGTACTCCATGTTACTGATGGATTCTCAGTCTTGTGTAATCACTGCGTGTGATGAGGTTAGTAATTCCTGAGTAAGGTCAGAGCCTGTGTAAGTGTGTGTGAGGCTGTGATGGTACTCCATGTTACTGATGGTTTCTCAGTCTTGTGTAATCCCTACATGTGATGAGGTTAGTCATTCCTGAGTAAGGTCAGAGCCTGTGTAAGTGTGTGTGAGGCTGTGATGGTACTCCATGTTACTGATGGATTCTCAGTCTTGTGTAATCACTGTGTGTGATGAGGTTAGTCATTCCTGAGTAAGTTCAGAGCCTGTGTAAGTGTGTGTGAGGCTGTGATTGTACTCCATGTTACTGATGATCTCTCAGTCTTGTGTAATTATTGTGTGTCATGAGGTTAGTAATTACTGAGTAAGGTCAGACCCTGTGTAAATGTGTGTGAGGCTGTGATGGTACTCCATGTTACTGATGGTTTCTCAGTCTTGTATAATCACTGTGTGTGATGAGGTTAGTAATTCCTGAGTAAGGTCAGAGCCTGTGTAAGTGTGTGTGAGGTTGCGATGGTACTCCATGTTACTGATGGATTCTCAGTCTTGTGTAATCACTGTGTTTGATCAGGTTAATAATTCCTGAGTAAGGTCAGAACCTGTGTAAGTGTGTGTGAGGCTGTGATTGTACTCCATGATACTGATGGTCTCTCAGTTTTGTGTACTCACTGTGTGTGATGAGGTTAGTAAGTCCTGAGTAAGGTCAGTGCCTGTATAAGTGTGAGTGAGGCTGTGATGGTACTCCATGTTATTGATGGTTTCTCAGTCTTGTGAAATCACTGTGTGTGATGAGGTTAGTAGTTCCTGAGTAAGGTCAGAGCCTGTGTAAGTGTGTGTGAGGCTGTGATGGTACTCCATGTTACTGATGGTTTCTCAGTCTTGTGTAATCACTGTGTGTGATGAGTTTAGTAATTCCTGAGTAAGGTCAGAGCCTGTGTAAGTGTGTGTGAGGCTGTGATGGTACTCCATGTTACTGATGGATTCTGAGTCTTGTGTAATCACTGTGTGTGATGAGGTTAGTAATTCCTGAGTAAGGTCAGATCCTGTGTAAGTGTGTGTGAGGATGTGATGGTACTCCATGTTACTGATGGTCTCTCAGTCTTGTGTAATCACTGCCTGTGATGAGGTTAGTAATTCCTAAGTAAGGTCAGAGCCTGTGTAAGTGTGTGTGAGGCTGTGATGGTACTCCATGTTACTTATGGTCTCTCAGTGTTGTGTAATCACTGCCTGTGATGAGGTTAGTAATTCCTGAGTAAGGTCAGAGCCTGTGTAAGTGTGTGTGAGGATGTGATGGTACTCCATGTTACTGATGGTCTCTCAGTCTTGTGTAATCACTGCCTGTGATGAGGTTAGTAATTCCTGAGTAAGTTCAGAGCCTGTGTAAGTGTGTGTGAGGCTGTGATTGTACTCCATGATACTGATGGTCTCTCAGTCTTGTGTAATCACTGTGTGTCATGAGGTTAGTAATGACTGAGTAAGGTCAGACCCTGTGTAAATGTGTGTGAGGCTGTGATGGTACTCCAAGTTACTGATGGTTTCTCAGTCTTGTATAATCACTGCGTGTGATGAGGTTAGTAATTCCTGAGTAAGGTCAGAGCCTGTGTAAGTGTGTGTGAGGTTGCGATGGTACTCCATGTTACTGATGGAATCTCAGTCTTGTGTAATCACTGTGTGTGATCAGGTTAGTAATTCCTGAGTAAGGTCAGAGCCTGTGTAAGTGTGTGTGAGGCTGCTATGGTACTCCATGTTACTGATGGATTCTCAGTCTTTTGTAATCACTGTGTGTGATCAGGTTAGTAATTCCTGAGTAAGGTCAGAGCCTGTGTAAGTGTGTGTGAGGCTGTGATGGTACTCCATGTTACTGATGGATTCTCAGTCTTGTGTAATCACTGCGTGTGATGAGGTTAGTAATTCCTGAGTAAGGTCAGAGCCTGTGTAAGTGTGTGTGAGCTGTGATGGTACTCCATGTTACTGATGGTCTCTCAGTCTTGTGTAATCACTGCCTGTGATATGGTTAGTAATTCCTGAGTAAGGTCAGAGCCTGTGTAAGTGTGTGTGAGGATGTGATGGTACTCCATGTTACTGATGGTCTCTCAGTCTTGTGTAATCACTGCGTGTGATGAGGTTAGTAATTCCTGTGTAATGTCAGAGCCTGTGTAAGTGTGCGTGAGGCTGTGATGGTACTCCATGTTTCTGATGGTCTCTCAGTCTTGTGTACTCACTGTGTGATATGAGGTTAGTAAGTCCTGAGTAAGGTCAGTGCCTGTATAAGTGTGAGTGAGGCTGTGATGGTACTCCATGTTATTGATGGTTTCTCAGTCTTGTGAAATCACTGTGTGTGATGAGGTTAGTAGTTCCTGAGTAAGGTCAGAGCCTGTGTAAGTGTGTGTGAGGCTGTGATGGTACTCCATGTTACTGATGGTTTCTCAGTCTTGTGTAATCACTGTGTGTGATGAGTTTAGTAATTCCTGAGTAAGGTCAGAGCCTGTGTAAGTGTGTGTGAGGTTGTGATAGTACTCCATGTTACTGAGGGATTCTGAGTCTTGTGTAATCACTGTGTGTGATAAGGTTAGTAATTCCTGAGAAAGGTCAGAGCCTGTGTAAGTGTGTGTGAGGCTCTGATGGTACTCCATGTTACTGATGGTCTCTCAGTCTTGTGTAATCACTGCCTGTGATGAGGTTAGTAATTCCTGAGTAAGGTCAGAGCCTGTGTAAGTGTGTGTGAGGATGTGATGGTACTCCATATTACTGATGGTCTCTCAGTCTTGTGTAATCACTGCGTGTGATGAGGTTAGTAATTCCTGAGTAAGGTCAGAGCCTGTGTAAGTGTGTGTGTGGCTGTGATGGTACTCCATGTTACTGATGGTCTCTCAGTCTTGTGTACTCACTTTGTGTGATGAGGTTAGTAAGTCCTGAGTAAGGTCAGTGCCTGTATAAGTGTGAGTGATGCTGTGATGGTACTCCATGTTATTGATGGTTTCTCAGTCTTGTGAAATCACTATATGTGATGAGGTTAGTAGTTCCTGAGTAAGGTCAGAGCCTGTGTAAGTGTGTGTGAGGATGTGATGGTACTCCATGTTACTGATGGTCTCTCAGTCTTGTGTAATCACTGCGTGTGATGAGGATAGTAATTCCTGAGTAAGGTCAGAGCCTTTGTAAGTGTGCGTGAGGCTGTGATGGTACTCCATGTTTCTGATGGTCTCTCAGTCTTGTGTACTCACTGTGTGATATGAGGTTAGTAAGTCCTGAGTAAGGTCAGTGCCTGTATAAGTGTGACTGAGGCTGTGATGGTACTCCATGTTATTGATGGTTTCTCAGTCTTGTGAAATCACTGTGTGTGATGAGGTTAGAAGTTCCTGAGTAAGGTCAGAGCCTGTGTAAGTGTGTGTGAGGCTGTCATGCTACTCCATGTTACTGATGGATTCTGAGTCTTGTGTAATCACTGTGTGTGATGAGGTTAGTAATTCCTGAGTAAGGTCAGAGCCTGTGTAAGTGTGTGTGAGGCTGTGATAGTACTCCATGTTACTGAGGGATTCTGAGTCTTGTGTAATCACTGTGTGTGATGAGGTTAGTAATTCCTGAGTAAGGTCAGAGCCTGTGTAAGTGTGTGTGAGGCTGTGATGGTACTCCATGTTACTGATGGTCTCTCAGTCTTGTGTAATCACTGCCTGTGATGAGGTTAGTAATTCCTGAGTAAGGTCAGAGCCTGTGTAAGTGTATGTGAGGATGTGATGGTACTCCATGCTACTGATGGTCTCTCAGTCTTGTGTAATCACTGCGTGTGATGAGGTTAGTAATTCCTGAGTAAGGTCAGAGCCTGTGTAAGTGTGTGTGAGGCTGTGATGGTACTCCATGTTACTGATGGTCTCTCAGTCTTGTGTACTCACTGTGTGTGATGAGGTTAGTAAGTCCTGAGGAAGGTCAGTGCCTGTATAAGTGTGTGTGAGGCTGTGATGGTACTCCATGTTACTGATGGATTCTCAGTCTTGTGTAATCACTGCGTGTGATGAGGTTAGTAATTCCTGAGTAAGGTTAGAGCCTGTGTAAGTGTGTGTGAGGCTGTCATGCTACTCCATGTTACTGATGGATTCTGAGTCTTGTGTAATCACTGTGTGTGATGAGGTTAGTAATTCCTGAGTAAGGTCAGAGCCTGTGTAAGTGTGTGTGAGGCTGTGATGGTACTCCATGTTACTGATGGTCTCTCAGTCTTGTGTAATCACTGCCTGTGATGAGGTTAGTAATTCCTGAGTAAGGTCAGAGCCTGTGTAAGTGTGTGTGAGGCTGTGATGGTACTCCATGCTACTGATGGTCTCTCAGTCTTGTGTAATCACTGCGTGTGATGAGGTTAGTAATTCCTGAGTAAGGTCAGAGCCTGTGTAAGTGTGTGTGAGGCTGTGATGGTACTCCATGTTACTGATGGTTTCTCAGTCTTGTGTAATCCCTACATGTGATGAGGTTAGTAATTCCTGAGTAAGGTCAGAGCCTGTGTAAGTGTGTGTGAGGCTGTGATGGTACTCCATGTTACTGATGGAATCTCAGTCTTGTGTAATCACTATATGTGATGAGGTTAGTAGTTCCTGAGTAAGGTCAGAGCCTGTGTAAGTGTGTGTGAGGTTTCGATGGTACTCCATGTTACTGATGGAATCTCAGTCTTGTGTAATCACTGTGTGTGATCAGGTTAGTAATTCCTGAGTAAGGTCAGAGCCTGTGTAAGTGTGTGTGAGGCTGTGATGGTACTCCATGTTACTGATGGATTCTCAGTCTTGTGTAATCACTGCGTGTGATGAGGTTAGTAATTCCTGAGTAAGGTTAGAGCCTGTGTAAGTGTGTGTGAGGTTGCGATGGTACTCCATGTTACTGATGGATTCTCAGTCTTGTGTAATCACTGTGTTTGATCAGGTTAGTAATTCCTGAGTAAGGTCAGAGCCTGTGTAAGTGTGTGTGAGGCTGTGATTGTACTCCATGATACTGATGGTCTCTCAGTCTTGTGTAATCACTGTGTGTCATGAGGTTAGTAATTACTGAGTAAGGTCAGAGCCTGTGTAAGTGTGTGTGAGGTTGCGATGGTACTCCATGTTACTGATGGAATCTCAGTCTTGTGTAATCACTGTGTGTGATCAGGTTAGTAATTCCTGAGTAAGGTCAGAGCCTGTGTAAGTGTGTGTGAGGCTGCTATGGTACTCCATGTTACTGATGGATTCTCAGTCTTTTGTAATCACTGTGTGTGATGAGGTTAGTAATTCCTGAGTAAGGTCAGAGCCTGTGTAAGTGTGTGTGAGGCTGTGATGGTACTCCATGTTACTGATGGATTCTCAGTCTTGTGTAATCACTGCGTGTGATGAGGTTAGTAATTCCTGAGTAAGGTCAGAGCCTGTGTAAGTGTGTGTGAGGCTGTGATGGTACTCCATGTTACTGATGGTCTCTCAGTCTTGTGTAATCACTGCCTGTGATATGGTTAGTAATTCCTGAGTAAGGTCAGAGCCTGTGTAAGTGTGTGTGAGGATGTGATGGTACTCCATGTTACTGATGGTCTCTCAGTCTTGTGTAATCACTGCGTGTGATGAGGTTAGTAATTCCTGTGTAATGTCAGAGCCTGTGTAAGTGTGCGTGAGGCTGTGATGGTACTCCATGTTTCTGATGGTCTCTCAGTCTTGTGTACTCACTGTGTGATATGAGGTTAGTAAGTCCTGAGTAAGGTCAGTGCCTGTATAAGTGTGAGTGAGGCTGTGATGGTACTCCATGTTATTGATGGTTTCTCAGTCTTGTGAAATCACTGTGTGTGATGAGGTTAGTAGTTCCTGAGTAAGGTCAGAGCCTGTGTAAGTGTGTGTGAGGCTGTGATGGTACTCCATGTTACTGATGGTTTCTCAGTCTTGTGTAATCACTGTGTGTGATGAGTTTAGTAATTCCTGAGTAAGGTCAGAGCCTGTGTAAGTGTGTGTGAGGTTGTGATAGTACTCCATGTTACTGAGGGATTCTGAGTCTTGTGTAATCACTGTGTGTGATAAGGTTAGTAATTCCTGAGAAAGGTCAGAGCCTGTGTAAGTGTGTGTGAGGCTCTGATGGTACTCCATGTTACTGATGGTCTCTCAGTCTTGTGTAATCACTGCCTGTGATGAGGTTAGTAATTCCTGAGTAAGGTCAGAGCCTGTGTAAGTGTGTGTGAGGATGTGATGGTACTCCATATTACTGATGGTCTCTCAGTCTTGTGTAATCACTGCGTGTGATGAGGTTAGTAATTCCTGAGTAAGGTCAGAGCCTGTGTAAGTGTGTGTGTGGCTGTGATGGTACTCCATGTTACTGATGGTCTCTCAGTCTTGTGTACTCACTTTGTGTGATGAGGTTAGTAAGTCCTGAGTAAGGTCAGTGCCTGTATAAGTGTGAGTGATGCTGTGATGGTACTCCATGTTATTGATGGTTTCTCAGTCTTGTGAAATCACTATATGTGATGAGGTTAGTAGTTCCTGAGTAAGGTCAGAGCCTGTGTAAGTGTGTGTGAGGATGTGATGGTACTCCATGTTACTGATGGTCTCTCAGTCTTGTGTAATCACTGCGTGTGATGAGGATAGTAATTCCTGAGTAAGGTCAGAGCCTGTGTAAGTGTGCGTGAGGCTGTGATGGTACTCCATGTTTCTGATGGTCTCTCAGTCTTGTGTACTCACTGTGTGATATGAGGTTAGTAAGTCCTGAGTAAGGTCAGTGCCTGTATAAGTGTGACTGAGGCTGTGATGGTACTCCATGTTATTGATGGTTTCTCAGTCTTGTGAAATCACTGTGTGTGATGAGGTTAGAAGTTCCTGAGTAAGGTCAGAGCCTGTGTAAGTGTGTGTGAGGCTGTCATGCTACTCCATGTTACTGATGGATTCTGAGTCTTGTGTAATCACTGTGTGTGATGAGGTTAGTAATTCCTGAGTAAGGTCAGAGCCTGTGTAAGTGTGTGTGAGGCTGTGATAGTACTCCATGTTACTGAGGGATTCTGAGTCTTGTGTAATCACT
Organism: Taudactylus pleione; assembly: GCA_031769625.1. NCBI lineage: Eukaryota > Metazoa > Chordata > Amphibia > Anura > Myobatrachidae > Taudactylus > Taudactylus pleione. The sequence goes on from JAUIMM010000927.1 coordinate 611,519, forward strand.
GTGTGTGATGAGGTTAGTAATTCCTGAGTAAGGTCAGAGCCTGTGTAAGTGTGTGTGAGGCTGTGATGGTACTCCATGTTACTGATGGTCTCTCAGTCTTGTGTAATCACTGCCTGTGATGAGGTTAGTAATTCCTGAGTAAGGTCAGAGCCTGTGTAAGTGTATGTGAGGATGTGATGGTACTCCATGCTACTGATGGTCTCTCAGTCTTGTGTAATCACTGCGTGTGATGAGGTTAGTAATTCCTGAGTAAGGTCAGAGCCTGTGTAAGTGTGTGTGAGGCTGTGATGGTACTCCATGTTACTGATGGTCTCTCAGTCTTGTGTACTCACTGTGTGTGATGAGGTTAGTAAGTCCTGAGGAAGGTCAGTGCCTGTATAAGTGTGTGTGAGGCTGTGATGGTACTCCATGTTACTGATGGATTCTCAGTCTTGTGTAATCACTGCGTGTGATGAGGTTAGTAATTCCTGAGTAAGGTTAGAGCCTGTGTAAGTGTGTGTGAGGCTGTCATGCTACTCCATGTTACTGATGGATTCTGAGTCTTGTGTAATCACTGTGTGTGATGAGGTTAGTAATTCCTGAGTAAGGTCAGAGCCTGTGTAAGTGTGTGTGAGGCTGTGATGGTACTCCATGTTACTGATGGTCTCTCAGTCTTGTGTAATCACTGCCTGTGATGAGGTTAGTAATTCCTGAGTAAGGTCAGAGCCTGTGTAAGTGTATGTGAGGATGTGATGGTACTCCATGCTACTGATGGTCTCTCAGTCTTGTGTAATCACTGCGTGTGATGAGGTTAGTAATTCCTGAGTAAGGTCAGAGCCTGTGTAAGTGTGTGTGAGGCTGTGATGGTACTCCATGTTACTGATGGTTTCTCAGTCTTGTGTAATCCCTACATGTAATGAGGTTAGTAATTCCTGAGTAAGGTCAGAGCCTGTGTAAGTGTGTGTGAGGCTGTGATGGTACTCCATGTTACTGATGGATTCTCAGTCTTGTGTAATCACTGTGTGTGATGAGGTTAGTCATTCCTGAGTAAGTTCAGAGCCTGTGTAAGTGTGTGTGAGGCTGTGATTGTACTCCTTGTTACTGATGATCTCTCAGTCTTGTGTAATCATTGTGTGTCATGGGGTTAGTAATTACTGAGTAAGGTCAGACCCTGTGTAAATGTGTGTGAGGCTGTGATGGTGCTCCATGTTACTGATGGTTTCTCAGTCTTGTATAATCACTGTGTGTGATGAGGTTAGTAATTCCTGAGTAAGGTCAGAGCCTGTGTAAGTGTGTGTGAGGTTGCGATGGTACTCCATGTTACTGATGGATTCTCAGTCTTGTGTAATCACTGTGTTTGATCAGGTTAGTAATTCCTGAGTAAGGTCAGAGCCTGTGTAAGTGTGTGTGAGGCTGTGATTGTACTCCATGATACTGATGGTCTCTCAGTCTTGTGTAATCACTGTGTGTCATGAGGTTAGTAATTACTGAGTAAGGTCAGAGCCTGTGTAAGTGTGTGTGAGGTTGTGATGGTACTCCATGTTACTGATGGATTCTCAGTCTTGTGTAATCACTGTGTGTGATCAGGTTAGTAATTCCTGAGTAATGTCAGAGCCTGTGTAAGTGTGTGTGAAGCTGCGATGGTTCTCCATGTTACTGATTTATTCTCAGTCTTTTGTAATCACTGTGTGTGATGAGTTTAGTAATTCCTGAGTAAGGTCAGAGCCTGTGTTAGTGTGTGTGAGGCTGTGAAGGTACTCCATGTTACTGATGGATTCTCAGTGTTGTGTAATCACTGCGTGTGATGAGGTTAGTAATTCCTGAGTAAGGTCAGAGCCTGTGTAAGTGTGTGTGAGGCTGTGATGGTACTCCATGTTACTGATGGATTCTGAGTCTTGTGTAATCACTGTGTGTGATGAGGTTAGTAATTCCTGAGTAAGGTCAGAGCCTGTGTAAGTGTGTGTGAGGCTGTGATGGTACTCCATGTTGCTGATGGTCTCTCAGTCTTGTGTAATCACTGCCTGTGATGAGGTTAGTAATTCCTGAGTAAGGTCAGAGCCTGTGTAAGTGTGTGTGAGGATGTGATGGTACTCCATGTTACTGATGGTCTCTCAGTCTTGTGTAATCACTGCATGTGATGAGGTTAGTAATTCCTGAGTAAGGTCAGAGCCTGTGTAAGTGTGCGTGAAGCTGTGATGGTACTCCATGTTACTGATGGTCTCTCAGTCTTGTGTGCTCACTGTGTGATATGAGGTTAGTAAGTCCTGAGTAAGGTCAGTGCCTGTATAAGTGTGAGTGAGGCTGTGATGGTACTCCATGTTATTGATGGTTTCTCAGTCTTGTGAAATCACTGTGTGTGATGAGGTTAGTAGTTCCTGAGTAAGGTCAGAGCCTGGGTAAGTGTGTGTGAGGCTGTGATGGTACTCCATGTTACTGATGGATTCTGAGTCTTGTGTACTCACTGTGTGATATGAGGTTAGTAAGTCCTGAGTAAGGTCAGTGCCTGTATAAGTGTGAGTGAGGCTGTGATGGTACTCCATGTTACTGATGGATTCTCAGTCTTGTGTAATCACTGCGTGTGATGAGGTTAGTAATTCCTGAGTAAGGTTAGAGCCTGTGTAAGTGTGTGTGAGGCTGTGATGGTACTCCATGTTACTGATGGATTCTGAGTCTTGTGTAATCACTGTGTGTGATGAGGTTAGTAATTCCTGAGTAAGGTCAGAGCCTGTGTAAGTGTGTGTGAGGCTGTGATGGTACTCCATGTTACTGATGGTCTCTCAGTCTTGTGTAATCACTGCCTGTGATGAGGTTAGTAATTCCTGAGTAAGGTCAGAGCCTGTGTAAGTGTGCGTGAGGCTGTGATGGTACTCCATGTTACTGATGGTCTCTCAGTCTTGTGTACTCACTGTGTGATATGAGGTTAGTAAGTCCTGAGTAAGGTCAGTGCCTGTATAAGTGTGAGTGAGGCTGTGATGGTACTCCATGTTATTGATGGTTTCTCAGTCTTGTGAAATCACTGTGTGTGATGAGGTTAGTAGTTCCTGAGTAAGGTCAGAGCCTGTGTAAGTGTGTGTGAGGCTGTGATGGTACTCCATGTTACTGATGGATTCTGAGTCTTGTGTACTCACTGTGTGATATGAGGTTAGTAAGTCCTGAGTAAGGTCAGTGCCTGTATAAGTGTGAGTGAGGCTGTGATGGTACTCCATGTTACTGATGGATTCTCAGTCTTGTTTAATCACTGCGTGTGATGAGGTTAGTAATTCCGGAGTAAGGTTAGAGCCTGTGTAAGTGTGTGTGAGGCTGTGATGGTACTCCATGTTACTGATGGATTCTGAGTCTTGTGTAATCACTGTGTGTGATGAGGTTAGTAATTCCTGAGTAAGGTCAGAGCCTGTGTAAGTGTGTGTGAGGCTGTGATGGTACTCCATGTTACTGATGGTCTCTCAGTCTTGTGTAATCACTGCCTGTGATGAGGTTAGTAATTCCTGAGTAAGGTCAGAGCCTGTGTAAGTGTGTGTGAGGATGTGATGGTACTCCATGTTACTGATGGTCTCTCAGTCTTGTGTACTCACTGTGTGTGATGAGGTTAGTAAGTCCTGAGTAAGGTCAGTGCCTGTATAAGTGTCAGTGAGGCTGTGATGGTACTCCATGTTATTGATGGTTTCTCAGTCTTGTGAAATCACTGTGTGTGATGAGGTTAGTAGTTCCTAAGTAAGGTCAGTGCCTGTGTAAGTGTGTGTGAGGCTGTGATGGTATTCCATGTTACTGATTGTATCTCAGTCTTGTGTAATCACTGCGTTTGATGAGGTTAGTAATTCCTGAGTAAGGTCAGAGCCTGTGTAAGTGTGTGTGAGGCTGTGATGGTACTCCATGTTACTGATGGTCTCTCAGTCTTGTGTACTCACTGTGTGTGATGAGGTTAGTAAGTCCTGAGTAAGGTCAGTGCCTGTATAAGTGTGAGTGAGGCTGTGATGGTACTCCATGTTATTGATGGTTTCTCAGTCTTGTGAAATCACTGTGTGTGATGAGGTTTGTAGTTCCTAAGTAAGGTCAGAGCCTGTGTAAGTGTGTGTGAGGCTGTGATGGTACTCCATGTTACTGATTGTATCTCAGTCTTGTATAATGACTGCGTTTGATGAGGTTAGTAATTCCAGAGTAAGGTCAGAGCCTGTGTAAGTGTGTGTGAGGCTGTGATGGTACTCCATGTTACTGATGGATTCTCAGTCTTGTGTAATCACTGTGTGTGATGAGGTTAGTAATTCCTGAGTAAGGTCAGAGCCTGTGTAAGTGTGCGTGAGGCTGTGATGGTACTCCATGTTTCTGATGGTCTCTCAGTCTTGTGTACTCACTGTGTGATATGAGGTTAGTAAGTCCTGAGTAAGGTCAGTGCCTGTATAAGTGTGAGTGAGGCTGTGATGGTACTCCATGTTATTGATGGTTTCTCAGTCTTGTGAAATCACTGTGTGTGATGAGGTTAGAAGTTCCTGAGTAAGGTCAGAGCCTGTGTAAGTGTGTGTGAGGCTGTGATGGTACTCCATGTTACTGATGGTTTCTCAGTCTTGTGTAATCACTGTGTGTGATGAGGTTAGTAATTCCTGAGTAAGGTCAGAGCCTGTGTAAGTGTGTGTGAGGCTGTGATAGTACTCCATGTTACTGATGGTCTCTCAGTCTTGTGTACTCACTGTGTGATATGAGGTTAGTAAGTCCTGAGTAAGGTCAGTGCCTGTATAAGTGTGAGTGAGGCTGTGATGGTACTCCATGTTATTGATGGTTTCTCAGTCTTGTGAAATCACTGTGTGTGATGAGGTTAGTAGTTCCTGAGTAAGGTCAGAGCCTGTGTAAGTGTGTGTGAGGCTGTGATGGTACTCCATGTTACTGATGGATTCTGAGTCTTGTGTACTCACTGTGTGATATGAGGTTAGTAAGTCCTGAGTAAGGTCAGTGCCTGTATAAGTGTGAGTGAGGCTGTGATGGTACTCCATGTTACTGATGGATTCTCAGTCTTGTGTAATCACTGCGTGTGATGAGGTTAGTAATTCCTGAGTAAGGTTAGAGCCTGTGTAAGTGTGTGTGAGGCTGTGATGGTACTCCATGTTACTGATGGATTCTGAGTCTTGTGTAATCACTGTGTGTGATGAGGTTAGTAATTCCTGAGTAAGGTCAGAGCCTGTGTAAGTGTGTGTGAGGCTGTGATGGTACTCCATGTTACTGATGGTCTCTCAGTCTTGTGTAATCACTGCCTGTGATGAGGTTAGTAATTCCTGAGTAAGGTCAGAGCCTGTGTAAGTGTGTGTGAGGATGTGATGGTACTCCATGTTACTGATGGTCTCTCAGTCTTGTGTACTCACTGTGTGTGATGAGGTTAGTAAGTCCTGAGTAAGGTCAGTGCCTGTATAAGTGTGAGTGAGGCTGTGATGGTACTCCTTGTTATTGATGGTTTCTCAGTCTTGTGAAATCACTGTGTGTGATGAGGTTAGTAGTTCCTAAGTAAGGTCAGTGCCTGTGTAAGTGTGTGTGAGGCTGTGATGGTATTCCATGTTACTGATTGTATCTCAGTCTTGTGTAATCACTGCGTTTGATGAGGTTAGTAATTCCTGAGTAAGGTCAGAGCCTGTGTAAGTGTGTGTGAGGCTGTGATGGTACTCCATGTTACTGATGGTCTCTCAGTCTTGTGTACTCACTGTGTGTGATGAGGTTAGTAAGTCCTGAGTAAGGTCAGTGCCTGTATAAGTGTGAGTGAGGCTGTGATGGTACTCCATGTTATTGATGGTTTCTCAGTCTTGTGAAATCACTGTGTGTGATGAGGTTAGTAGTTCCTAAGTAAGGTCAGAGCCTGTGTAAGTGTGTGTGAGGCTGTGATGGTACTCCATGTTACTGATTGTATCTCAGTCTTGTATAATGACTGCGTTTGATGAGGTTAGTAATTCCAGAGTAAGGTCAGAGCCTGTGTAAGTGTGTGTGAGGCTGTGATGGTACTCCATGTTACTGATGGATTCTCAGTCTTGTGTAATCACTGTGTGTGATGAGGTTAGTAATTCCTGAGTAAGGTCAGAGCCTGTGTAAGTGTGCGTGAGGCTGTGATGGTACTCCATGTTTCTGATGGTCTCTCAGTCTTGTGTACTCACTGTGTGATATGAGGTTAGTAAGTCCTGAGTAAGGTCAGTGCCTGTATAAGTGTGAGTGAGGCTGTGATGGTACTCCATGTTATTGATGGTTTCTCAGTCTTGTGAAATCACTGTGTGTGATGAGGTTAGAAGTTCCTGAGTAAGGTCAGGGCCTGTGTAAGTGTGTGTGAGGCTGTGATGGTACTCCATGTTACTGATGGTTTCTCAGTCTTGTGTAATCACTGTGTGTGATGAGGTTAGTAATTCCTGAGTAAGGTCAGAGCCTGTGTAAGTGTGTGTGAGGCTGTGATAGTACTCCATGTTACTGAGGGATTCTGAGTCTTGTGTAATCACTGTGTGTGATGAGGTTAGTAATTCCTGAGTAAGGTCAGAGCCTGTGTAAGTGTGTGTGAGGCTGTGATGGTACTCCATGTTACTGATGGTCTCTCAGTCTTGTGTAATCACTGCCTGTGATGAGGTTAGTAATTCCTGAGTAAGCTCAGAGCCTGTGTAAGTGTATGTGAGGATGTGATGGTACTCCATGCTACTGATGGTCTCTCAGTCTTGTGTAATCACTGCGTGTGATGAGGTTAGTAATTCCTGAGTAAGGTCAGAGCCTGTGTAAGTGTGTGTGAGGCTGTGATGGTACTCCATGTTACTGATGGTCTCTCAGTCTTGTGTACTCACTGTGTGTGATGAGGTTAGTAAGTCCTGAGGAAGGTCAGTGCCTGTATAAGTGTGTGTGAGGCTGTGATGGTACTCCATGTTACTGATGGATTCTCAGTCTTGTGTAATCACTGCGTGTGATGAGGTTAGTAATTCCTGAGTAAGGTTAGAGCCTGTGTAAGTGTGTGTGAGGCTGTGATGCTACTCCATGTTACTGATGGATTCTGAGTCTTGTGTAATCACTGTGTGTGATGAGGTTAGTAATTCCTGAGTAAGGTCAGAGCCTGTGTAAGCGTGTGTGAGGCTGTGATGGTACTCCATGTTACTGATGGTCTCTCAGTCTTGTGTACTCACTGTGTGTGATGAGGTTAGTAAGTCCTGAGTAAGGTCAGTGCCTGTATAAGTGTGAGTGAGGCTGTGATGGTACTCCATGTTATTGATGGTTTCTCAGTCTTGTGAAATCACTGTGTGTGATGAGGTTAGTAGTTCCTAAGTAAGGTCAGAGCATGTGTAAGTGTGTGTGAGGCTGTGATGGTACTCCATGTTACTGATTGTATCTCAGTCTTGTGTAATGACTGCGTTTGATGAGGTTAGTAATTCCTGAGTAAGGTCAGAGCCTATGTAAGTGTGTGTGAGGCTGTGATGGTACTCCATGTTACTGATGGTTTCTCAGTCTTGTGTAATCACTGTGTGTGATGAGGTTAGTAATTCCTGAGTAAGGTCAGAGCCTGTGTAAGTGTGTGTGAGGCTGTGATGATACTCCATGTTACTGATGGATTCTCAGTCTTGTGTAATCACTGTGTGTGATGAGGTTAGTAATTCCTGAGTAAGGTCAGAGCCTGTGTAAGTGTGTGTGAGGCTGTGATGATACTCCATGTTACTGATGGATTCTCAGCCTTGTGTAATCACTGTGTGTGATGAGGTTAGTAATTCCTGAGTAAGGTCAGAGCCTGTGTAAGTGTGTGTGAGGCTGTGATGGTACTCCATGTTACTGATGGTTTCTCAGTCTTGTGTAATCCCTACATGTGATGAGGTTAGTAATTCCTGAGTAAGGTCAGAGCCTGTGTAAGTGTGTGTGAGGCTGTGATGGTACTCCATGTTACTGATGGATTCTCAGTCTTGTGTAATCACTGTGTGTGATGAGGTTAGTCATTCCTGAGTAAGTTCAGAGCCTGTGTAAGTGTGTGTGAGGCTGTGATTGTACTCCTTGTTACTGATGATCTCTCAGTCTTGTGTAATCATTGTGTGTCATGAGGTTAGTAATTCCTGAGTAAGGTCAGACCCTGTGTAAATGTGTGTGAGGCTGTGATGGTGCTCCATGTTACTGATGGTTTCTCAGTCTTGTATAATCACTGTGTGTGATGAGGTTAGTAATTCCTGAGTAAGGTCAGAGACTGTGTAAGTGTGTGTGAGGTTGCGATGGTACTCCATGTTACTGATGGATTCTCAGTCTTGTGTAATCACTGTGTTTGATCAGGTTAGTAATTCCTGAGTAAGGTCAGAGCCTGTGTAAGTGTGTGTGAGGCTGTGATTGTACTCCATGATACTGATGGTCTCTCAGTCTTGTGTAATCACTGTGTGTCATGAGGTTAGTAATTACTGAGTAAGGTCAGAGCCTGTGTAAGTGTGTGTGAGGTTGCGATGGTACTCCATGTTACTGATGGATTCTCAGTCTTGTGTAATCACTGTGTGTGATCAGGTTAGTAATTCCTGAGTAATGTCAGAGCCTGTGTAAGTGTGTGTGAAGCTGCGATGGTTCTCCATGTTACTGATTTATTCTCAGTCTTTTGTAATCACTGTGTGTGATGAGGTTAGTAATTCCTGAGTAAGGTCAGAGCCTGTGTTAGTGTGTGTGAGGCTGTGAAGGTACTCCATGTTACTGATGGATTCTCAGTGTTGTGTAATCACTGCGTGTGATGAGGTTAGTAATTCCTGAGTAAGGTCAGAGCCTGTGTAAGTGTTTGTGAGGCTGTGATGGTACTCCATGTTACTGATGGATTCTGAGACTTGTGTAATCACTGTGTGTGATGAGGTTAGTAATTCCTGAGTAAGGTCAGAGCCTGAGTAAGTGTGTGTGAGGCTGTGATGGTACTCCATGTTACTGATGGTCTCTCAGTCTTGTGTAATCACTGCCTGTGATGAGGTTAGTAATTCCTGAGTAAGGTCAGAGCCTGTGTAAGTGTGTGTGAGGATGTGATGGTACTCCATGTTACTGATGGTCTCTCAGTCTTGTGTAATCACTGCATGTGATGAGGTTAGTAATTCCTGAGTAAGGTCAGAGCCTGTGTAAGTGTGCGTGAGGCTGTGATGGTACTCCATGTTACTGATGGTCTCTCAGTCTTGTGTGCTCACTGTGTGATATGAGGTTAGTAAGTCCTGAGTAAGGTCAGTGCATGTATAAGTGTGAGTGAGGCTGTGATGGTACTCCATGTTATTGATGGTTTCTCAGTCTTGTGAAATCACTGTGTGTGATGAGGTTAGTAGTTCCTGAGTAAGGTCAGAGCCTGTGTAAGTGTGTGTGAGGCTGTGATGGTACTCCATGTTACTGATGGATTCTGAGTCTTGTGTACTCACTGTGTGATATGAGGTTAGTAAGTCCTGAGTAAGGTCAGTGCCTGTATAAGTGTGAGTGAGGCTGTGATGGTACTCCATGTTACTGATGGATTCTCAGTCTTGTGTAATCACTGCGTGTGATGAGGTTAGTAATTCCTGAGTAAGGTTAGAGCCTGTGTAAGTGTGTGTGAGGCTGTGATGGTACTCCATGTTACTGATGGATTCTGAGTCTTGTGTAATCACTGTGTGTGATGAGGTTAGTAATTCCTGAGTAAGGTCAGAGCCTGTGTAAGTGTGTGTGAGGCTGTGATGGTACTCCATGTTACTGATGGTCTCTCAGTCTTGTGTAATCACTGCCTGTGATGAGGTTAGTAATTCCTGAGTAAGGTCAGAGCCTGTGTAAGTGTGCGTGAGGCTGTGATGGTACTCCATGTTACTGATGGTCTCTCAGTCTTGTTTACTCAATGTTTGATATGAGGTTAGTAAGTCCTGAATAAGGTCAGTGCCTGTATAAGTGTGAGTGAGGCTGTGATGGTACTCCATGTTATTGATGGTTTCTCAGTCTTGTGAAATCACTGTGTGTGATGAGGTTAGTAGTTCCTGAGTAAGGTCAGAGCCTATGTAAGTGTGTGTGAGGCTGTGATGGTACTCCATGTTACTGATGGATTCTGAGTCTTGTGTACTCACTGTGTGATATGAGGTTAGTAAGTCCTGAGTAAGGTCAGTGCCTGTATAAGTGTGAGTGAGGCTGTGATGGTACTCCATGTTACTGATGGATTCTCAGTCTTGTGTAATCACTGCGTGTGATGAGGTTAGTAATTCCTGAGTAAGGTTAGAGCCTGTGTAAGTGTGTGTGAGGCTGTGATGGTACTCCATGTTACTGATGGATTCTGAGTCTTGTGTAATCACTGTGTCTGATGAGGTTAGTAATTCCTGAGTAAGGTCAGAGCCTGTGTAAGTGTGTGTGAGGCTGTGATGGTACTCCATGTTACTGATGGTCTCTCAGTCTTGTGTAATCACTGCCTGTGATGAGGTTAGTAATTCCTGAGTAAGGTCAGAGCCTGTGTAAGTGTGTGTGAGGATGTGATGGTACTCCATGTTACTGATGGTCTCTCAGTCTTGTGTACTCACTGTGTGTGATGAGGTTAGTAAGTCCTGAGTAAGGTCAGTGCCTGTATAAGTGTGAGTGAGGCTGTGATGGTACTCCATGTTATTGATGGTTTCTCAGTCTTGTGAAATCACTGTGTGTGATGAGGTTAGTAGTTCCTAAGTAAGGTCAGTGCCTGTGTAAGTGTGTGTGAGGCTGTGATGGTATTCCATGTTACTGATTGTATCTCAGTCTTGTGTAATCACTGCGTTTGATGAGGTTAGTAATTCCTGAGTAAGGTCAGAGCCTGTGTAAGTGTGTGTGAGGCTGTGATGGTACTCCATGTTACTGATGGATTCTCAGTCTTGTGTAATCACTGTGTGTGATGAGGTTAGTAATTCCTGAGTAAGGTCAGAGCCTGTGTAAGTGTGTGTGAGGCTGTGATGGTACTCCATGTTACTGATGGATTCTCAGTCTTGTGTAATCACTGTGTGTGATGAGGTTAGTAATTCCTGAGTAAGGTCAGAGCCTGTGTAAGTGTGTGTGAGGCTATGATGATACTCCATGTTACTGATGGATTCTCAGTCTTGTGTAATCACTGTGTGTGATGAGGTTAGTAATTCCTGAGTAAGGTCAGAGCCTGTGTAAGTGTGTGTGAGGCTGTGATGGTACTCCATGTTACTGATGGTTTCTCAGTCTTGTGTAATCCCTGCGTGTGATGAGGTTAGTAATTCCTGAGTAAGGTCAGAGCCTGTGTAAGTGTGTGTGAGGCTGTGATGGTACTCCATGTTACTGATGGTTTCTCAGTCTTGTGTAATCCCTACATGTGATGAGGTTAGTCATTCCTGAGTAAGGTCAGAGCCTGTGTAAGTGTGTGTGAGGTTGCGATGGTACTCCATGTTACTGATGGATTCTCAGTCTTGTGTAATCACTGTGTGTGATCAGGTTAGTAATTCCTGAGTAATGTCAGAGCCTGTGTAAGTGTGTGTGAAGCTGCGATGGTTCTCCATGTTACTGATTTATTCTCAGTCTTTTGTAATCACTGTGTGTGATGAGGTTAGTAATTCCTGAGTAAGGTCAAAGCCTGTGTTAGTGTGTGTGAGGCTGTGAAGGTACTCCATGTTACTGATGGATTCTCAGTGTTGTGTAATCACTGCGTGTGATGAGGTTAGTAATTCCTGAGTAAGGTCAGAGCCTGTGTAAGTGTTTGTGAGGCTGTGATGGTACTCCATGTTACTGATGGATTCTGAGTCTTGTGTAATCACTGTGTGTGATGAGGTTAGTAATTCCTGAGTAAGGTCAGAGCCTGTGTAAGTGTGTGTGAGGCTGTGATGGTACTCCATGTTACTGATGGTCTCTCAGTCTTGTGTAATCACTGCCTGTGATGAGGTTAGTAATTCCTGAGTAAGGTCAGAGCCTGTGTAAGTGTGTGTGAGGATGTGATGGTACTCCATGTTACTGATGGTCTCTCAGTCTTGTGTAATCACTGCATGTGATGAGGTTAGTAATTCCTGAGTAAGGTCAGAGCCTGTGTAAGTGTGCGTGAGGCTGTGATGGTACTCCATGTTACTGATGGTCTCTCAGTCTTGTGTGCTCACTGTGTGATATGAGGTTAGTAAGTCCTGAGTAAGGTCAGTGCCTGTATAAGTGTGAGTGAGGCTGTGATGGTACTCCATGTTATTGATGGTTTCTCAGTCTTGTGAAATCACTGTGTGTGATGAGGTTAGTAGTTCCTGAGTAAGGTCAGAGCCTGTGTAAGTGTGTGTGAGGCTGTGATGGTACTCCATGTTACTGATGGATTCTGAGTCTTGTGTACTCACTGTGTGATATGAGGTTAGTAAGTCCTGAGTAAGGTCAGTGCCTGTATAAGTGTGAGTGAGGCTGTGATGGTACTCCATGTTACTGATGGATTCTCAGTCTTGTGTAATCACTGCGTGTGATGAGGTTAGTAATTCCTGAGTAAGGTTAGAGCCTGTGTAAGTGTGTGTGAGGCTGTGATGGTACTCCATGTTACTGATGGATTCTGAGTCTTGTGTAATCACTGTGTGTGATGAGGTTAGTAATTCCTGAGTAAGGTCAGAGCCTGTGTAAGTGTGTGTGAGGCTGTGATGGTACTCCATGTTACTGATGGTCTCTCAGTCTTGTGTAATCACTGCCTGTGATGAGGTTAGTAATTCCTGAGTAAGGTCAGAGCCTGTGTAAGTGTGCGTGAGGCTGTGATGGTACTCCATGTTACTGATGGTCTCTCAGTCTTGTGTACTCACTGTGTGATATGAGGTTAGTAAGTCCTGAGTAAGGTCAGTGCCTGTATAAGTGTGAGTGAGGCTGTGATGGTACTCCATGTTATTGATGGTTTCTCAGTCTTGTGAAATCACTGTGTGTGATGAGGTTAGTAGTTCCTGAGTAAGGTCAGAGCCTGTGTAAGTGTGTGTGAGGCTGTGATGGTACTCCATGTTACTGATGGATTCTGAGTCTTGTGTACTCACTGTGTGATATGAGGTTAGTAAGTCCTGAGTAAGGTCAGTGCCTGTATAAGTGTGAGTGAGGCTGTGATGGTACTCCATGTTACTGATGGATTCTCAGTCTTGTGTAATCACTGCGTGTGATGAGGTTAGTAATTCCTGAGTAAGGTTAGAGGCTATGTAAGTGTGTGTGAGGCTGTGATGGTACTCCATGTTACTGATGGATTCTGAGTCTTGTGTAATCACTGTGTGTGATGAGGTTAGTAATTCCTGAGTAAGGTCAGAGCCTGTGTAAGTGTGTGTGAGGCTGTGATGGTACTCCATGTTACTGATGGTCTCTCAGTCTTCTGTAATCACTGCCTGTGATGAGGTTAGTAATTCCTGAGTAAGGTCAGAGCCTGTGTAAGTGTGTGTGAGGATGTGATGGTACTCCATGTTACTGATGGTCTCTCAGTCTTGTGTACTCACTGTGTGTGATGAGGTTAGTAAGTCCTGAGTAAGGTCAGTGCCTGTATAAGTGTGAGTGAGGCTGTGATGGTACTCCATGTTATTGATGGTTTCTCAGTCTTGTGAAATCACTGTGTGTGATGAGTTTAGTAGTTCCTAAGTAAGGTCAGTGCCTGTGTAAGTGTGTGTGAGGCTGTGATGGTATTCCATGTTACTGATTGTATCTCAGTCTTGTGTAATCACTGTGTTTGATGAGGTTAGTAATTCCAGAGTAAGGTCAGAGCCTGTGTAAGTGTGTGTGAGGCTGTGATTGTACTCCATGTTACTGATGGATTCTCAGTCTTGTGTAATCACTGTGTATGATGAGGTTAGTAATTCCTGAGTAAGGTCAGAGCCTGTGTAAGTGTGTGTGAGGCTGTGATGGTACTCCATGTTACTGATGGATTCTCAGTCTTGTGTAATCACTGTGTGTGATGAGGTTAGTAATTCCTGAGTAAGGTCAGAGCCTGTGTAAGTGTGTGTGAGGCTGTGATGATACTCCATGTTACTGATGGATTCTCAGTCTTGTGTAATCACTGTGTGTGATGAGGTTAGTAGTTCCTAAGTAAGGTCAGAGCCTGTGTAAGTGTGTGTGAGGCTGTGATGGTACTCCATGTTACTGATTGTATCTCAGTCTTGTATAATGACTGCGTTTGATGAGGTTAGTAATTCCAGAGTAAGGTCAGAGCCTGTGTAAGTGTGTGTGAGGCTGTGATGGTACACCATGTTACTGATGGATTCTCAGTCTTGTGTAATCACTGTGTGTGATGAGGTTAGTAATTCCTGAGTAAGGTCAGAGCCTGTGTAAGTGTGTGTGAGGCTGTGATGGTACTCCATGTTACTGATGGATTCTCAGTCTTGTGTAATCACTGTGTGTGATGAGGTTAGTAATTCCTGAGTAAGGTCAGAGCCTGTGTAAGTGTGTGTGAGGCTGTGATGATACTCCATGTTACTGATGGATTCTCAGTCTTGTGTAATCACTGTGTGTGATGAGGTTAGTAATTCCTGAGTAAGGTCAGAGCCTGTGTAAGTGTGTGTGAGGCTGTGATGATACTCCATGTTACTGATGGATTCTCAGTCTTGTGTAATCACTGTGTGTGATGAGGTTAGTAATTCCTGAGTAAGGTCAGAGCCTGTGTAAGTGTGTGTGAGGCTGTGATGGTACACCATGTTACTGATGGTTTCTCAGTCTTGTGTAATCCCTGCGTGTGATGAGGTTAGTAATTCCTGAGTAAGGTCAGAGCCTGTGTAAGTGTGTGTGAGGCTGTGATGGTACTCCATGTTACTGATGGTTTCTCAGTCTTGTGTAATCCCTACATGTGATGAGGTTAGTAATTCCTGAGTAAGGTCAGAGCCTGTGTAAGTGTGTGTGAGGCTGTGATGGTACTCCATGTTACTGATGGATTCTCAGTCTTGTGTAATCACTGTGTGTGATGAGGTTAGTCATTCCTGAGTAAGTTCAGAGCCTGTGTAAGTGTGTGTGAGGCTGTGATTGTACTCCTTGTTACTGATGATCTCTCAGTCTTGTGTAATCATTGTGTGTCATGAGGTTAGTAATTCCTGAGTAAGGTCAGACCCTGTGTAAATGTGTGTGAGGCTGTGATGGTGCTACATGTTACTGATGGTTTCTCAGTCTTGTATAATCACTGTGTGTGATGAGGTTAGTAATTCCTGAGTAAGGTCAGAGCCTGTGTAAGTGTGTGTGAGGTTGCGATGGTACTCCATGTTACTGATGGATTCTCAGTCTTGTGTAATCACTGTGTTTGATCAGGTTAGTAATTCCTGAGTAAGGTCAGAGCCTGTGTAAGTGTGTGTGAGGCTGTGATTGTACTCCATGATACTGATGGTCTCTCAGTCTTGTGTAATCACTGTGTGTCATGAGGTTAGTAATTACTGAGTAAGGTCAGAGCCTGTGTAAGTGTGTGTGAGGTTGCGATGGTACTCCATGTTACTGATGGATTCTCAGTCTTGTGTAATCACTGTGTGTGATCAGGTTAGTAATTCCTGAGTAATGTCAGAGCCTGTGTAAGTGTGTGTGAAGCTGCGATGGTTCTCCATGTTACTGATTTATTCTCAGTCTTTTGTAATCACTGTGTGTGATGAGGTTAGTAATTCCTGAGTAAGGTCAGAGCCTGTGTTAGTGTGTGTGAGGCTGTGAAGGTACTCCATGTTACTGATGGATTCTCAGTGTTGTGTAATCACTGCGTGTGATGAGGTTAGTAATTCCTGAGTAAGGTCAGAGCCTGTGTAAGTGTTTGTGAGGCTGTGATGGTACTCCATGTTACTGATGGATTCTGAGTCTTGTGTAATCACTGTGTGTGATGAGGTTAGTAATTCCTGAGTAAGGTCAGAGCCTGAGTAAGTGTGTGTGAGGCTGTGATGGTACTCCATGTTACTGATGGTCTCTCAGTCTTGTGTAATCACTGCCTGTGATGAGGTTAGTAATTCCTGAGTAAGGTCAGAGCCTGTGTAAGTGTGTGTGAGGATGTGATGGTACTCCATGTTACTGATGGTCTCTCAGTCTTGTGTAATCACTGCATGTGATGAGGTTAGTAATTCCTGAGTAAGGTCAGAGCCTGTGTAAGTGTGCGTGAGGCTGTGATGGTACTCCATGTTACTGATGGTCTCTCAGTCTTGTGTGCTCACTGTGTGATATGAGGTTAGTAAGTCCTGAGTAAGGTCAGTGCATGTATAAGTGTGAGTGAGGCTGTGATGGTACTCCATGTTAATGATGGTTTCTCAGTCTTGTGAAATCACTGTGTGTGATGAGGTTAGTAGTTCCTGAGTAAGGTCAGAGCCTGTGTAAGTGTGTGTGAGGCTGTGATGGTACTCCATGTTACTGATGGATTCTGAGTCTTGTGTACTCACTGTGTGATATGAGGTTAGTAAGTCCTGAGTAAGGTCAGTGCCTGTATAAGTGTGAGTGAGGCTGTGATGGTACTCCATGTTACTGATGGATTCTCAGTCTTGTGTAATCACTGCGTGTGATGAGGTTAGTAATTCCTGAGTAAGGTTAGAGCCTGTGTAAGTGTGTGTGAGGCTGTGATGGTACTCCATGTTACTGATGGATTCTGAGTCTTGTGTAATCACTGTGTGTGATGAGGTTAGTAATTCCTGAGTAAGGTCAGAGCCTGTGTAAGTGTGTGTGAGGCTGTGATGGTACTCCATGTTACTGATGGTCTCTCAGTCTTGTGTAATCACTGCCTGTGATGAGGTTAGTAATTCCTGAGTAAGGTCAGAGCCTGTGTAAGTGTGCGTGAGGCTGTGATGGTACTCCATGTTACTGATGGTCTCTCAGTCTTGTGTACTCACTGTTTGATATGAGGTTAGTAAGTCCTGAGTAAGGTCAGTGCCTGTATAAGTGTGAGTGAGGCTGTGATGGTACTCCATGTTATTGATGGTTTCTCAGTCTTGTGAAATCACTGTGTGTGATGAGGTTAGTAGTTCCTGAGTAAGGTCAGAGCCTGTGTAAGTGTGTGTGAGGCTGTGATGGTACTCCATGTTACTGATGGATTCTGAGTCTTGTGTACTCACTGTGTGATATGAGGTTAGTAAGTCCTGAGTAAGTTCAGTGCCTGTATAAGTGTGAGTGAGGCTGTGATGGTACTCCATGTTACTGATGGATTCTCAGTCTTGTGTAATCACTGCGTGTGATGAGGTTAGTAATTCCTGAGTAAGGTTAGAGCCTGTGTAAGTGTGTGTGAGGCTGTGATGGTACTCCATGTTACTGATGGATTCTGAGTCTTGTGTAATCACTGTGTGTGATGAGGTTAGTAATTCCTGAGTAAGGTCAGAGCCTGTGTAAGTGTGTGTGAGGCTGTGATGGTACTCCATGTTACTGATGGTCTCTCAGTCTTGTGTAATCACTGCCTGTGATGAGGTTAGTAATTCCTGAGTAAGGTCAGAGCCTGTGTAAGTTTGTGTGAGGATGTGATGGTACTCCATGTTACTGATGGTCTCTCAGTCTTGTGTACTCACTGTGTGTGATGAGGTTAGTAAGTCCTGAGTAAGGTCAGTGCCTGTATAAGTGTGAGTGAGGCTGTGATGGTACTCCATGTTATTGATGGTTTCTCAGTCTTGTGAAATCACTGTGTGTGATGAGGTTAGTAGTTCCTAAGTAAGGTCAGTGCCTGTGTAAGTGTGTGTGAGGCTGTGATGGTATTCCATGTTACTGATTGTATCTCAGTCTTGTGTAATCACTGCGTTTGATGAGGTTAGTAATTCCTGAGTAAGGTCAGAGCCTGTGTAAGTGTGTGTGAGGCTGTGATTGTACTCCATGTTACTGATGGTCTCTCAGTCTTGTGTACTCACTGTGTGTGATGAGGTTAGTAAGTCCTGAGTAAGGTCAGTGCCTGTATAAGTGTGAGTGAGGCTGTGATGGTACTCCATGTTATTGATGGTTTCTCAGTCTTGTGAAATCACTGTGTGTGATGAGGTTAGTAGTTCCTAAGTAAGGTCAGAGCCTGTGTAAGTGTGTGTGAGGCTGTGATGGTACTCCATGTTACTGATTGTATCTCAGTCTTGTATAATGACTGCGTTTGATGAGGTTAGTAATTCCAGAGTAAGGTCAGAGCCTGTGTAAGTGTGTGTGAGGCTGTGATGGTACTCCATGTTACTGATGGATTCTCAGTCTTGTGTAATCACTGTGTGTGATGAGGTTAGTAATTCCTGAGTAAGGTCAGAGCCTGTGTAAGTGTGTGTGAGGCTGTGATGGTACTCCATGTTACTGATGGATTCTCAGTGTTGTGTAATCACTGCGTGTGATGAGGTTAGTAATTCCTGAGTAAGGTCAGAGCCTGTGTAAGTGTTTGTGAGGCTGTGATGGTACTCCATGTTACTGATGGATTCTGAGTCTTGTGTAATCACTGTGTGTGATGAGGTTAGTAATTCCTGAGTAAGGTCAGAGCCTGAGTAAGTGTGTGTGAGGCTGTGATGGTACTCCATGTTACTGATGGTCTCTCAGTCTTGTGTAATCACTGCCTGTGATGAGGTTAGTAATTCCTGAGTAAGGTCAGAGCCTGTGTAAGTGTGTGTGAGGATGTGATGGTACTCCATGTTACTGATGGTCTCTCAGTCTTGTGTAATCACTGCATGTGATGAGGTTAGTAATTCCTGAGTAAGGTCAGAGCCTGTGTAAGTGTGCGTGAGGCTGTGATGGTACTCCATGTTACTGATGGTCTCTCAGTCTTGTGTGCTCACTGTGTGATATGAGGTTAGTAAGTCCTGAGTAAGGTCAGTGCATGTATAAGTGTGAGTGAGGCTGTGATGGTACTCCATGTTAATGATGGTTTCTCAGTCTTGTGAAATCACTGTGTGTGATGAGGTTAGTAGTTCCTGAGTAAGGTCAGAGCCTGTGTAAGTGTGTGTGAGGCTGTGATGGTACTCCATGTTACTGATGGATTCTGAGTCTTGTGTACTCACTGTGTGATATGAGGTTAGTAAGTCCTGAGTAAGGTCAGTGCCTGTATAAGTGTGAGTGAGGCTGTGATGGTACTCCATGTTACTGATGGATTCTCAGTCTTGTGTAATCACTGCGTGTGATGAGGTTAGTAATTCCTGAGTAAGGTTAGAGCCTGTGTAAGTGTGTGTGAGGCTGTGATGGTACTCCATGTTACTGATGGATTCTGAGTCTTGTGTAATCACTGTGTGTGATGAGGTTAGTAATTCCTGAGTAAGGTCAGAGCCTGTGTAAGTGTGTGTGAGGCTGTGATGGTACTCCATGTTACTGATGGTCTCTCAGTCTTGTGTAATCACTGCCTGTGATGAGGTTAGTAATTCCTGAGTAAGGTCAGAGCCTGTGTAAGTGTGCGTGAGGCTGTGATGGTACTCCATGTTACTGATGGTCTCTCAGTCTTGTGTACTCACTGTTTGATATGAGGTTAGTAAGTCCTGAGTAAGGTCAGTGCCTGTATAAGTGTGAGTGAGGCTGTGATGGTACTCCATGTTATTGATGGTTTCTCAGTCTTGTGAAATCACTGTGTGTGATGAGGTTAGTAGTTCCTGAGTAAGGTCAGAGCCTGTGTAAGTGTGTGTGAGGCTGTGATGGTACTCCATGTTACTGATGGATTCTGAGTCTTGTGTACTCACTGTGTGATATGAGGTTAGTAAGTCCTGAGTAAGTTCAGTGCCTGTATAAGTGTGAGTGAGGCTGTGATGGTACTCCATGTTACTGATGGATTCTCAGTCTTGTGTAATCACTGCGTGTGATGAGGTTAGTAATTCCTGAGTAAGGTTAGAGCCTGTGTAAGTGTGTGTGAGGCTGTGATGGTACTCCATGTTACTGATGGATTCTGAGTCTTGTGTAATCACTGTGTGTGATGAGGTTAGTAATTCCTGAGTAAGGTCAGAGCCTGTGTAAGTGTGTGTGAGGCTGTGATGGTACTCCATGTTACTGATGGTCTCTCAGTCTTGTGTAATCACTGCCTGTGATGAGGTTAGTAATTCCTGAGTAAGGTCAGAGCCTGTGTAAGTTTGTGTGAGGATGTGATGGTACTCCATGTTACTGATGGTCTCTCAGTCTTGTGTACTCACTGTGTGTGATGAGGTTAGTAAGTCCTGAGTAAGGTCAGTGCCTGTATAAGTGTGAGTGAGGCTGTGATGGTACTCCATGTTATTGATGGTTTCTCAGTCTTGTGAAATCACTGTGTGTGATGAGGTTAGTAGTTCCTAAGTAAGGTCAGTGCCTGTGTAAGTGTGTGTGAGGCTGTGATGGTATTCCATGTTACTGATTGTATCTCAGTCTTGTGTAATCACTGCGTTTGATGAGGTTAGTAATTCCTGAGTAAGGTCAGAGCCTGTGTAAGTGTGTGTGAGGCTGTGATTGTACTCCATGTTACTGATGGTCTCTCAGTCTTGTGTACTCACTGTGTGTGATGAGGTTAGTAAGTCCTGAGTAAGGTCAGTGCCTGTATAAGTGTGAGTGAGGCTGTGATGGTACTCCATGTTATTGATGGTTTCTCAGTCTTGTGAAATCACTGTGTGTGATGAGGTTAGTAGTTCCTAAGTAAGGTCAGAGCCTGTGTAAGTGTGTGTGAGGCTGTGATGGTACTCCATGTTACTGATTGTATCTCAGTCTTGTATAATGACTGCGTTTGATGAGGTTAGTAATTCCAGAGTAAGGTCAGAGCCTGTGTAAGTGTGTGTGAGGCTGTGATGGTACTCCATGTTACTGATGGATTCTCAGTCTTGTGTAATCACTGTGTGTGATGAGGTTAGTAATTCCTGAGTAAGGTCAGAGCCTGTGTAAGTGTGTGTGAGGCTGTGATGGTACTCCATGTTACTGATGGATTCTCAGTCTTGTGTAATCACTGTGTGTGATGAGGTTAGTAATTCCTGAGTAAGGTCAGAGCCTGTGTAAGTGTGTGTGAGGCTATGATGATACTCCATGTTACTGATGGATTCTCAGTCTTGTGTAATCACTGTGTGTGATGAGGTTAGTAATTCCTGAGTAAGGTCAGAGCCTGTGTAAGTGTGTGTGAGGCTGTGATGGTACTCCATGTTACTGATGGTTTCTCAGTCTTGTGTAATCCCTGCGTGTGATGAGGTTAGTAATTCCTGAGTAAGGTCAGAGCCTGTGTAAGTGTGTGTGAGGCTGTGATGGTACTCCATGTTACTGATGGTTTCTCAGTCTTGTGTAATCCCTACATGTGATGAGGTTAGTCATTCCTGAGTAAGGTCAGAGCCTGTGTAAGTGTGTGTGAGGTTGCGATGGTACTCCATGTTACTGATGGATTCTCAGTCTTGTGTAATCACTGTGTGTGATCAGGTTAGTAATTCCTGAGTAATGTCAGAGCCTGTGTAAGTGTGTGTGAAGCTGCGATGGTTCTCCATGTTACTGATTTATTCTCAGTCTTTTGTAATCACTGTGTGTGATGAGGTTAGTAATTCCTGAGTAAGGTCAAAGCCTGTGTTAGTGTGTGTGAGGCTGTGAAGGTACGCCATGTTACTGATTGATTCTCAGTGTTGTGTAATCACTGCGTGTGATGAGGTTAGTAATTCCTGAGTAAGGTCAGAGCCTGTGTAAGTGTTTGTGAGGCTGTGATGGTACTCCATGTTACTGATGGATTCTGAGTCTTGTGTAATCACTGTGTGTGATGAGGTTAGTAATTCCTGAGTAAGGTCAGAGCCTGTGTAAGTGTGTGTGAGGCTGTGATGGTACTCCATGTTACTGATGGTCTCTCAGTCTTGTGTAATCACTGCCTGTGATGAGGTTAGTAATTCCTGAGTAAGGTCAGAGCCTGTGTAAGTGTGTGTGAGGATGTGATGGTACTCCATGTTACTGATGGTCTCTCAGTCTTGTGTAATCACTGCATGTGATGAGGTTAGTAATTCCTGAGTAAGGTCAGAGCCTGTGTAAGTGTGCGTGAGGCTGTGATGGTACTCCATGTTACTGATGGTCTCTCAGTCTTGTGTGCTCACTGTGTGATATGAGGTTAGTAAGTCCTGAGTAAGGTCAGTGCCTGTATAAGTGTGAGTGAGGCTGTGATGGTACTCCATGTTATTGATGGTTTCTCAGTCTTGTGAAATCACTGTGTGTGATGAGGTTAGTAGTTCCTGAGTAAGGTCAGAGCCTGTGTAAGTGTGTGTGAGGCTGTGATGGTACTCCATGTTACTGATGGATTCTGAGTCTTGTGTACTCACTGTGTGATATGAGGTTAGTAAGTCCTGAGTAAGGTCAGTGCCTGTATAAGTGTGAGTGAGGCTGTGATGGTACTCCATGTTACTGATGGATTCTCAGTCTTGTGTAATCACTGCGTGTGATGAGGTTAGTAATTCCTGAGTAAGGTTAGAGCCTGTGTAAGTGTGTGTGAGGCTGTGATGGTACTCCATGTTACTGATGGATTCTGAGTCTTGTGTAATCACTGTGTGTGATGAGGTTAGTAATTCCTGAGTAAGGTCAGAGCCTGTGTAAGTGTGTGTGAGGCTGTGATGGTACTCCATGTTACTGATGGTCTCTCAGTCTTGTGTAATCACTGCCTGTGATGAGGTTAGTAATTCCTGAGTAAGGTCAGAGCCTGTGTAAGTGTGCGTGAGGCTGTGATGGTACTCCATGTTACTGATGGTCTCTCAGTCTTGTGTACTCACTGTGTGATATGAGGTTAGTAAGTCCTGAGTAAGGTCAGTGCCTGTATAAGTGTGAGTGAGGCTGTGATGGTACTCCATGTTATTGATGGTTTCTCAGTCTTGTGAAATCACTGTGTGTGATGAGGTTAGTAGTTCCTGAGTAAGGTCAGAGCCTGTGTAAGTGTGTGTGAGGCTGTGATGGTACTCCATGTTACTGATGGATTCTGAGTCTTGTGTACTCACTGTGTGATATGAGGTTAGTAAGTCCTGAGTAAGGTCAGTGCCTGTATAAGTGTGAGTGAGGCTGTGATGGTACTCCATGTTACTGATGGATTCTCAGTCTTGTGTAATCACTGCGTGTGATGAGGTTAGTAATTCCTGAGTAAGGTTAGAGCCTGTGTAAGTGTGTGTGAGGCTGTGATGGTACTCCATGTTACTGATGGATTCTGAGTCTTGTGTAATCACTGTGTGTGATGAGGTTAGTAATTCCTGAGTAAGGTCAGAGCCTGTGTAAGTGTGTGTGAGGCTGTGATGGTACTCCATGTTACTGATGGTCTCTCAGTCTTCTGTAATCACTGCCTGTGATGAGGTTAGTAATTCCTGAGTAAGGTCAGAGCCTGTGTAAGTGTGTGTGAGGATGTGATGGTACTCCATGTTACTGATGGTCTCTCAGTCTTGTGTACTCACTGTGTGTGATGAGGTTAGTAAGTCCTGAGTAAGGTCAGTGCCTGTATAAGTGTGAGTGAGGCTGTGATGGTACTCCATGTTATTGATGGTTTCTCAGTCTTGTGAAATCACTGTGTGTGATGAGGTTAGTAGTTCCTGAGTAAGGTCAGAGCCTGTGTAAGTGTGTGTGAGGCTGTGATGGTACTCCATGTTACTGATGGATTCTGAGTCTTGTGTACTCACTGTGTGATATGAGGTTAGTAAGTCCTGAGTAAGGTCAGTGCCTGTATAAGTGTGAGTGAGGCTGTGATGGTACTCCATGTTACTGATGGATTCTCAGTCTTGTGTAATCACTGCGTGTGATGAGGTTAGTAATTCCTGAGTAAGGTTAGAGCCTGTGTAAGTGTGTGTGAGGCTGTGATGGTACTCCATGTTACTGATGGATTCTGAGTCTTGTGTAATCACTGTGTGTGATGAGGTTAGTAATTCCTGAGTAAGGTCAGAGCCTGTGTAAGTGTGTGTGAGGCTGTGATGGTACTCCATGTTACTGATGGTCTCTCAGTCTTGTGTAATCACTGCCTGTGATGAGGTTAGTAATTCCTGAGTAAGGTCAGAGCCTGTGTAAGTGTGCGTGAGGCTGTGATGGTACTCCATGTTACTGATGGTCTCTCAGTCTTGTGTACTCACTGTGTGATATGAGGTTAGTAAGTCCTGAGTAAGGTCAGTGCCTGTATAAGTGTGAGTGAGGCTGTGATGGTACTCCATGTTATTGATGGTTTCTCAGTCTTGTGAAATCACTGTGTGTGATGAGGTTAGTAGTTCCTGAGTAAGGTCAGAGCCTGTGTAAGTGTGTGTGAGGCTGTGATGGTACTCCATGTTACTGATGGATTCTGAGTCTTGTGTACTCACTGTGTGATATGAGGTTAGTAAGTCCTGAGTAAGGTCAGTGCCTGTATAAGTGTGAGTGAGGCTGTGATGGTACTCCATGTTACTGATGGATTCTCAGTCTTGTGTAATCACTGCGTGTGATGAGGTTAGTAATTCCTGAGTAAGGTTAGAGCCTGTGTAAGTGTGTGTGAGGCTGTGATGGTACTCCATGTTACTGATGGATTCTGAGTCTTGTGTAATCACTGTGTGTGATGAGGTTAGTAATTCCTGAGTAAGGTCAGAGCCTGTGTAAGTGTGTGTGAGGCTGTGATGGTACTCCATGTTACTGATGGTCTCTCAGTCTTCTGTAATCACTGCCTGTGATGAGGTTAGTAATTCCTGAGTAAGGTCAGAGCCTGTGTAAGTGTGTGTGAGGATGTGATGGTACTCCATGTTACTGATGGTCTCTCAGTCTTGTGTACTCACTGTGTGTGATGAGGTTAGTAAGTCCTGAGTAAGGTCAGTGCCTGTATAAGTGTGAGTGAGGCTGTGATGGTACTCCATGTTATTGATGGTTTCTCAGTCTTGTGAAATCACTGTGTGTGATGAGGTTAGTAGTTCCTAAGTAAGGTCAGTGCCTGTGTAAGTGTGTGTGAGGCTGTGATGGTATTCCATGTTACTGATTGTATCTCAGTCTTGTGTAATCACTGTGTTTGATGAGGTTAGTAATTCCAGAGTAAGGTCAGAGCCTGTGTAAGTGTGTGTGAGGCTGTGATTGTACTCCATGTTACTGATGGATTCTCAGTCTTGTGTAATCACTGTGTGTGATGAGGTTAGTAATTCCTGAGTAAGGTCAGAGCCTGTGTAAGTGTGTGTGAGGCTGTGATGGTACTCCATGTTACTGATGGATTCTCAGTCTTGTGTAATCACTGTGTGTGATGAGGTTAGTAATTCCTGAGTAAGGTCAGAGCCTGTGTAAGTGTGTGTGAGGCTGTGATGATACTCCATGTTACTGATGGATTCTCAGTCTTGTGTAATCACTGTGTGTGATGAGGTTAGTAGTTCCTAAGTAAGGTCAGAGCCTGTGTAAGTGTGTGTGAGGCTGTGATGGTACTCCATGTTACTGATTGTATCTCAGTCTTGTATAATGACTGCGTTTGATGAGGTTAGTAATTCCAGAGTAAGGTCAGAGCCTGTGTAAGTGTGTGTGAGGCTGTGATGGTACACCATGTTACTGATGGATTCTCAGTCTTGTGTAATCACTGTGTGTGATGAGGTTAGTAATTCCTGAGTAAGGTCAGAGCCTGTGTAAGTGTGTGTGAGGCTGTGATGGTACTCCATGTTACTGATGGATTCTCAGTCTTGTGTAATCACTGTGTGTGATGAGGTTAGTAATTCCTGAGTAAGGTCAGAGCCTGTGTAAGTGTGTGTGAGGCTGTGATGGTACTCCATGTTACTGATGGATTCTCAGTCTTGTGTAATCACTGTGTGTGATGAGGTTAGTAATTCCTGAGTAAGGTCAGAGCCTGTGTAAGTGTGTGTGAGGCTGTGATGATACTCCATGTTACTGATGGATTCTCAGTCTTGTGTAATCACTGTGTGTGATGAGGTTAGTAATTCCTGAGTAAGGTCAGAGCCTGTGTAAGTGTGTGTGAGGCTGTGATGGTACTCCATGTTACTTATGGTTTCTCAGTCTTGTGTAATCCCTGCGTGTGATGAGGTTAGTAATTCCTGAGTAAGGTCAGAGCCTGTGTAAGTGTGTGTGAGGCTGTGATGGTACTCCATGTTACTGATGGTTTCTCAGTCTTGTGTAATCCCTACATGTGATGAGGTTAGTCATTCCTGAGTAAGGTCAGAGCCTGTGTAAGTGTGTGTGAGGTTGCGATGGTACTCCATGTTACTGATGGATTCTGAGTCTTGTGTAATCACTGTGTGTGATGAGGTTAGTAATTCCTGAGTAAGGTCAGAGCCTGTGTAAGTGTGTGTGAGGCTGTGATGGTACTCCATGTTACTGATGGTCTCTCAGTCTTGTGTAATCACTGCCTGTGATGAGGTTAGTAATTCCTGAGTAAGGTCAGAGCCTGTGTAAGTGTGTGTGAGGATGTGATGGTACTCCATGTTACTGATGGTCTCTCAGTCTTGTGTACTCACTGTGTGTGATGAGGTTAGTAAGTCCTGAGTAAGGTCAGTGCCTGTATAAGTGTGAGTGAGGCTGTGATGGTACTCCATGTTATTGATGGTTTCTCAGTCTTGTGAAATCACTGTGTGTGATGAGGTTAGTAGTTCCTAAGTAAGGTCAGTGCCTGTGTAAGTGTGTGTGAGGCTGTGATGGTATTCCATGTTACTGATTGTATCTCAGTCTTGTGTAATCACTGTGTTTGATGAGGTTAGTAATTCCTGAGTAAGGTCAGAGCCTGTGTAAGTGTGTGTGAGGCTGTGATTGTACTCCATGTTACTGATGGTCTCTCAGTCTTGTGTACTCACTGTGTGTGATGAGGTTAGTAAGTCCTGAGTAAGGTCAGTGCCTGTATAAGTGTGAGTGAGGCTGTGATGGTACTCCATGTTATTGATGGTTTCTCAGTCTTGTGAAATCACTGTGTGTGATGAGGTTAGTAGTTCCTAAGTAAGGTCAGAGCCTGTGTAAGTGTGTGTGAGGCTGTGATGGTACTCCATGTTACTGATTGTATCTCAGTCTTGTATAATGACTGCGTTTGATGAGGTTAGTAATTCCAGAGTAAGGTCAGAGCCTGTGTAAGTGTGTGTGAGGCTGTGATGGTACTCCATGTTACTGATGGATTCTCAGTCTTGTGTAATCACTGTGTGTGATGAGGTTAGTAATTCCTGAGTAAGGTCAGAGCCTGTGTAAGTGTGTGTGAGGCTGTGATGGTACTCCATGTTACTGATGGATTCTCAGTCTTGTGTACTCACTGTGTGTGATGAGGTTAGTAATTCCTGAGTAAGGTCAGAGCCTGTGTAAGTGTGTGTGAGGCTGTGATGATACTCCATGTTACTGATGGATTCTCAGTCTTGTCTAATCACTGTGTGTGATGAGGTTAGTAGTTCCTAAGTAAGGTCAGAGCCTGTGTAAGTGTGTGTGAGGCTGTGATGGTACTCCATGTTACTGATTGTATCTCAGTCTTGTATAATGACTGCGTTTGATGAGGTTAGTAATTCCAGAGTAAGGTCAGAGCCTGTGTAAGTGTGTGTGAGGCTGTGATGGTTCACCATGTTACTGATGGATTCTCAGTCTTGTGTAATCACTGTGTGTGATGAGGTTAGTAATTCCTGAGTAAGGTCAGAGCCTGTGTAAGTGTGTGTGAGGCTGTGATGGTACTCCATGTTACTGATGGATTCTCAGTCTTGTGTAATCACTGTGTGTGATGAGGTTAGTAATTCCTGAGTAAGGTCAGAGCCTGTGTAAGTGTGTGTGAGGCTGTGATGGTACTCCATGTTACTGAGGGATTCTCAGTCTTGTGTAATCACTGTGTGTGATGAGGTTAGTAATTCCTGAGTAAGGTCAGAGCCTGTGTAAGTGTGTGTGAGGCTGTGATGATACTCCATGTTACTGATGGATTCTCAGTCTTGTGTAATCACTGCCTGTGATGAGGTTAGTAATTCCTGAGTAAGGTCAGAGCCTGTGTAAGTGTGTGTGAGGATGTGATGGTACTCCATGTTACTGATGGTCTCTCAGTCTTGTGTAATCACTGCATGTGATGAGGTTAGTAATTCCTGAGTAAGGTCAGAGCCTGTGTAAGTGTGCGTGAGGCTGTGATGGTACTCCATGTTACTGATGGTCTCTCAGTCTTGTGTGCTCACTGTGTGATATGAGGTTAGTAAGTCCTGAGTAAGGTCAGTGCATGTATAAGTGTGAGTGAGGCTGTGATGGTACTCCATGTTATTGATGGTTTCTCAGTCTTGTGAAATCACTGTGTGTGATGAGGTTAGTAGTTCCTGAGTAAGGTCAGAGCCTGTGTAAGTGTGTGTGAGGCTGTGATGGTACTCCATGTTACTGATGGATTCTGAGTCTTGTGTACTCACTGTGTGATATGAGGTTAGTAAGTCCTGAGTAAGGTCAGTGCCTGTATTAGTGTGAGTGAGGCTGTGATGGTACTCCATGTTACTGATGGATTCTCAGTCTTGTGTAATCACTGCGTGTGATGAGGTTAGTAATTCCTGAGTAAGGTTAGAGCCTGTGTAAGTGTGTGTGAGGCTGTGATGGTACTCCATGTTACTGATGGATTCTGAGTCTTGTGTAATCACTGTGTGTGATGAGGTTAGTAATTCCTGAGTAAGGTCAGAGCCTGTGTAAGTGTGTGTGAGGCTGTGATGGTACTCCATGTTACTGATGGTCTCTCAGTCTTGTGTAATCACTGCCTGTGATGAGGTTAGTAATTCCTGAGTAAGGTCAGAGCCTGTGTAAGTGTGCGTGAGGCTGTGATGGTACTCCATGTTACTGATGGTCTCTCAGTCTTGTGTACTCACTGTGTGATATGAGGTTAGTAAGTCCTGAGTAAGGTCAGTGCCTGTATAAGTGTGAGTGAGGCTGTGATGGTACTCCATGTTATTGATGGTTTCTCAATCTTGTGAAATCACTGTGTGTGATGAGGTTAGTAGTTCCTGAGTAAGGTCAGAGCCTGTGTAAGTGTGTGTGAGGCTGTGATGGTACTCCATGTTACTGATGGATTCTGAGTCTTGTGTACTCACTGTGTGATATGAGGTTAGTAAGTCCTGAGTAAGGTCAGTGCCTGTATAAGTGTGAGTGAGGCTGTGATGGTACTCCATGTTACTGATGGATTCTCAGTCTTGTGTAATCACTGCGTGTGATGAGGTTAGTAATTCCTGAGTAAGGTTAGAGCCTGTGTAAGTGTGTGTGAGGCTGTGATGGTACTCCATGTTACTGATGGATTCTGAGTCTTGTGTAATCACTGTGTGTGATGAGGTTAGTAATTCCTGAGTAAGGTCAGAGCCTGTGTAAGTGTGTGTGAGGCTGTGATGGTACTCCATGTTACTGATGGTCTCTCAGTCTTGTGTAATCACTGCCTGTGATGAGGTTAGTAATTCCTGAGTAAGGTCAGAGCCTGTGTAAGTGTGTGTGAGGATGTGATGGTACTCCATGTTACTGATGGTCTCTCAGTCTTGTGTACTCACTGTGTGTGATGAGGTTAGTAAGTCCTGAGTAAGGTCAGTGCCTGTATAAGTGTGAGTGAGGCTGTGATGGTACTCCATGTTATTGATGGTTTCTCAGTCTTGTGAAATCACTGTGTGTGATGAGGTTAGTAGTTCCTAAGTAAGGCCAGTGCCTGTGTAAGTGTGTGTGAGGCTGTGATGGTATTCCATGTTACTGATTGTATCTCAGTCTTGTGTAATCACTGCGTTTGATGAGGTTAGTAATTCCTGAGTAAGGTCAGAGCCTGTGTAAGTGTGTGTGAGGCTGTGATTGTACTCCATGTTACTGATGGTCTCTCAGTCTTGTGTACTCACTGTGTGTGATGAGGTTAGTAAGTCCTGAGTAAGGTCAGTGCCTGTATAAGTGTGAGTGAGGCTGTGATGGTACTCCATGTTATTGATGGTTTCTCAGTCTTGTGAAATCACTGTGTGTGATGAGGTTAGTAGTTCCTAAGTAAGGTCAGAGCCTGTGTAAGTGTGAGTGAGGCTGTGATGGTACTCCATGTTACTGATGGATTCTCAGTCTTGTGTAATCACTGTGTGTGATGAGGTTAGTAATTCCTGAGTAAGGTCAGAGCCTGTGTAAGTGTGTGTGAGGCTGTGATGGTACTCCATGTTACTGATGGATTCTCAGTCTTGTGTAATCACTGTGTGTGATGAGGTTAGTAATTCCTGAGTAAGGTCAGAACCTGTGTAAGTGTGTGTGAGGCTATGATGATACTCCATGTTACTGATGGATTCTCAGTCTTGTGTAATCACTGTGTGTGATGAGGTTAGTAATTCCTGAGTAAGGTCAGAGCCTGTGTAAGTGTGTGTGAGGCTGTGATGGTACTCCATGTTACTGATGGTTTCTCAGTCTTGTGTAATCCCTGCGTGTGATGAGGTTAGTAATTCCTGAGTAAGGTCAGAGCCTGTGTAAGTGTGTGTGAGGCTGTGATGGTACTCCATGTTACTGATGGTTTCTCAGTCTTGTGTAATCCCTACATGTGATGAGGTTAGTCATTCCTGAGTAAGGTCAGAGCCTGTGTAAGTGTGTGTGAGGTTGCGATGGTACTCCATGTTACTGATGGATTCTCAGTCTTGTGTAATCACTGTGTGTGATCAGGTTAGTAATTCCTGAGTAATGTCAGAGCCTGTGTAAGTGTGTGTGAAGCTGCGATGGTTCTCCATGTTACTGATTTATTCTCAGTCTTTTGTAATCACTGTGTGTGATGAGGTTAGTAATTCCTGAGTAAGGTCAGAGCCTGTGTTAGTGTGTGTGAGGCTGTGAAGGTACTCCATGTTACTGATGGATTCTCAGTGTTGTGTAATCACTGCGTGTGATGAGGTTAGTAATTCCTGAGTAAGGTCAGAGCCTGTGTAAGTGTTTGTGAGGCTGTGATGGTACTCCATGTTATTGATGGATTCTGAGTCTTGTGTAATCACTGTGTGTGATGAGGTTAGTAATTCCTGAGTAAGGTCAGAGCCTGTGTAAGTGTGTGTGAGGCTGTGATGGTACTCCATGTTACTGATGGTCTCTCAGTCTTGTGTAATCACTGCCTGTGATGAGGTTAGTAATTCCTGAGTAAGGTCAGAGCCTGTGTAAGTGTGTGTGAGGATGTGATGGTACTCCATGTTACTGATGGTCTCTCAGTCTTGTGTAATCACTACATGTGATGAGGTTAGTAATTCCTGAGTAAGGTCAGAGCCTGTGTAAGTGTGCGTGAGGCTGTGATGGTACTCCATGTTACTGATGGTCTCTCAGTCTTGTGTGCTCACTGTGTGATATGAGGTTAGTAAGTCCTGAGTAAGGTCAGTGCCTGTATAAGTGTGAGTGAGGCTGTGATGGTACTCCATGTTATTGATGGTTTCTCAGTCTTGTGAAATCACTGTGTGTGATGAGGTTAGTAGTTCCTGAGTAAGGTCAGAGCCTGTGTAAGTGTGTGTGAGGCTGTGATGGTACTCCATGTTACTGATGGATTCTGAGTCTTGTGTACTCACTGTGTGATATGAGGTTAGTAAGTCCTGAGTAAGGTCAGTGCCTGTATAAGTGTGAGTGAGGCTGTGATGGTACTCCATGTTACTGATGGATTCTCAGTCTTGTGTAATCACTGCGTGTGATGAGGTTAGTAATTCCTGAGTAAGGTTAGAGCCTGTGTAAGTGTGTGTGAGGCTGTGATGGTACTCCATGTTACTGATGGATTCTGAGTCTTGTGTAATCACTGTGTGTGATGAGGTTAGTAATTCCTGAGTAAGGTCAGAGCCTGTGTAAGTGTGTGTGAGGCTGTGATGGTACTCCATGTTACTGATGGTCTCTCAGTCTTGTGTAATCACTGCCTGTGATGAGGTTAGTAATTCCTGAGTAAGGTCAGAGCCTGTGTAAGTGTGCGTGAGGCTGTGATGGTACTCCATGTTACTGATGGTCTCTCAGTCTTGTGTACTCACTGTGTGATATGAGGTTAGTAAGTCCTGAGTAAGGTCAGTGCCTGTATAAGTGTGAGTGAGGCTGTGATGGTACTCCATGTTATTGATGGTTTCTCAGTCTTGTGAAATCACTGTGTGTGATGAGGTTAGTAGTTCCTGAGTAAGGTCAGAGCCTGTGTAAGTGTGTGTGAGGCTGTGATGGTACTCCATGTTACTGATGGATTCTGAGTCTTGTGTACTCACTGTGTGATATGAGGTTAGTAAGTCCTGAGTAAGGTCAGTGCCTGTATAAGTGTGAATGAGGCTGTGATGGTACTCCATGTTACTGATGGATTCTCAGTCTTGTGTAATCACTGCGTGTGATGAGGTTAGTAATTCCTGAGTAAGGTTAGAGCCTGTGTAAGTGTGTGTGAGGCTGTGATGGTACTCCATGTTACTGATGGATTCTGAGTCTTGTGTAATCACTGTGTGTGATGAGGTTAGTAATTCCTGAGTAAGGTCAGAGCCTGTGTAAGTGTGTGTGAGGCTGTGATGGTACTCCATGTTACTGATGGTCTCTCAGTCTTGTGTAATCACTGCCTGTGATGAGGTTAGTAATTCCTGAGTAAGGTCAGATCCTGTGTAAGTGTGTGTGAGGATGTGATGGTACTCCATGTTACTGATGGTCTCTCA
This sequence comes from Taudactylus pleione, assembly GCA_031769625.1. NCBI lineage: Eukaryota > Metazoa > Chordata > Amphibia > Anura > Myobatrachidae > Taudactylus > Taudactylus pleione. The sequence goes on from JAUIMM010000927.1 coordinate 643,693, forward strand.
GTCTTGTGTACTCACTGTGTGTGATGAGGTTAGTAAGTCCTGAGTAAGGTCAGTGCCTGTATAAGTGTGAGTGAGGCTGTGATGGTATTCCATGTTATTGATGGTTTCTCAGTCTTGTGAAATCACTGTGTGTGATGAGGTTAGTAATTCCTGAGTAAGGTCAGAGCCTGTGTAAGTGTGTGTGTGGCTGTGATGGTACTCCATGTTACTGATGGTCTCTCAGTCTTGTGTACTCACTTTATGTGATGAGGTTAGTAAGTCCTGAGTAAGGTCAGTGCCTGTATAAGTGTAAGTGAGGCTGTGATGGTACTCCATGTTATTGATGGTTTCTCAGTCTTGTGAAATCACTGTGTGTGATGAGGTTAGTAGTTCCTAAGTAAGGTCAGAGCCTGTGTAAGTGTGTGTGAGGCTGTGATGGTACTCCATGTTACTGATGGATTCTCAGTCTTGTGTAATCACTGTGTGTGATGAGGTTAGTAATTCCTGAGTAAGGTCAGAGCCTGTGTAAGTGTGTGTGAGGCTGTGATGGTACTCCATGTTACTGATGGTTTCTCAGTCTTGTGTAATCCCTACATGTGATGAGGTTAGTCATTCCTGAGTAAGGTCAGAGCCTGTGTAAGTGTGTGTGAGGTTGCGATGGTACTCCATGTTACTGATGGATTCTGAGTCTTGTGTAATCACTGTGTGTGATGAGGTTAGTAATTCCTGAGTAAGGTCAGAGCCTGTGTAAGTGTGTGTGAGGCTGTGATGGTACTCCATGTTACTGATGGTCTCTCAGTCTTGTGTAATCACTGTGTGTGATGAGGTTAGTAGTTCCTAAGTAAGGTCAGAGCCTGTGTAAGTGTGTGTGAGGCTGTGATGGTACTCCATGTTACTGATTGTATCTCAGTCTTGTATAATGACTGCGTTTGATGAGGTTAGTAATTCCAGAGTAAGGTCAGAGCCTGTGTAAGTGTGTGTGAGGCTGTGATGGTACACCATGTTACTGATGGATTCTCAGTCTTGTGTAATCACTGTGTGTGATGAGGTTAGTAGTTCCTAAGTAAGGTCAGAGCCTGTGTAAGTGTGTGTGAGGTTGCGATGGTACTCCATGTTACTGATGGATTCTGAGTCTTGTGTAATCACTGTGTGTGATGAGGTTAGTAATTCCTGAGTAAGGTCAGAGCCTGTGTAAGTGTGTGTGAGGCTGTGATGGTACTCCATGTTACTGATGGTCTCTCAGTCTTGTGTAATCACTGCCTGTGATGAGGTTAGTAATTCCTGAGTAAGGTCAGAGCCTGCGTAAGTGTGTGTGAGGCTGTGATGGTACTCCATGTTACTGATGGTCTCTCAGTCTTGTGTAATCACTGCCTGTGATGAGGTTAGTAATTCCTGAGTAAGGTCAGAGCCTGTGTAAGTGTGTGTGAGGATGTGATGGTACTCCATGTTACTGATGGTCTCTCAGTCTTGTGTACTCACTGTGTGTGATGAGGATAGTAAGTACTGAGTAAGGTCAGTGCCTGTATAAGTGTGAGTGAGGCTGTGATGGTACTCCATGTTATTGATGGTTTCTCAGTCTTGTGAAATCACTGTGTGTGATGAGGTTAGTAGTTCCTAAGTAAGGTCAGTGCCTGTGTAAGTGTGTGTGAGGCTGTGATGGTATTCCATGTTACTGATTGTATCTCAGTCTTGTGTAATCACTGTGTTTGATGAGGTTAGTAATTCCTGAGTAAGGTCAGAGCCTGTGTAAGTGTGTGTGAGGCTGTGATTGTACTCCATGTTACTGATGGTCGCTCAGTCTTGTGTACTCACTGTGTGTGATGAGGTTAGTAAGTCCTGAGTAAGGTCAGTGCCTGTATAAGTGTGTGTGAGGCTGTGATGGTACTCCATGTTACTGATGGATTCTCAGTCTTGTGTAATCACTGTGTGTGATGAGGTTAGTAATTCCTGAGTAAGGTCAGAGCCTGTGTAAGTGTGTGTGAGGCTGTGATGGTACTCCATGTTACTGATGGATTCTCAGTCTTGTGTACTCACTGTGTGTGATGAGGTTAGTAATTCCTGAGTAAGGTCAGAGCCTGTGTAAGTGTGTGTGAGGCTGTGATGATACTCCATGTTACTGATGGATTCTCAGTCTTGTGTAATCACTGTGTGTGATGAGGTTAGTAGTTCCTAAGTAAGGTCAGAGCCTGTGTAAGTGTGTGTGAGGCTGTGATGGTACTCCATGTTACTGATTGTATCTCAGTCTTGTATAATGACTGCATTTGATGAGGTTAGTAATTCCAGAGTAAGGTCAGAGCCTGTGTAAGTGTGTGTGAGGCTGTGATGGTTCACCATGTTACTGATGGATTCTCAGTCTTGTGTAATCACTCTGTGTGATGAGGTTAGTAATTCCTGAGTAAGGTCAGAGCCTGTGTAAGTGTGTGTGAGGCTGTGATGGTAATCCATGTTACTGATGGATTCTCAGTCTTGTGTAATCACTGTGTGTGATGAGGTTAGTAATTCCTGAGTAAGGTCAGAGCCTGTGTAAGTGTGTGTGAGGCTGTGATGGTACTCCATGTTACTGATGGATTCTCAGTCTTGTGTAATCACTGTGTGTGATGAGGTTAGTAATTCCTGAGTAAGGTCAGAGCCTGTGTAAGTGTGTGTGAGGCTGTGATGATACTCCATGTTACTGATGGATTCTCAGTCTTGTGTAATCACTGTGTGTGATGAGGTTAGTAATTCCTGAGTAAGGTCAGAGCCTGTGTAAGTGTGTGTGAGGCTGTGATGGTACTCCATGTTACTGATGGTTTCTCAGTCTTGTGTAATCCCTGCGTGTGATGAGGTTAGTAATTCCTGAGTAAGGTCAGAGCCTGTGTAAGTGTGTGTGAGGCTGTGATGGTACTCCATGTTACTGATGGTTTCTCAGTCTTGTGTAATCCCTACATGTGATGAGGTTAGTCATTCCTGAGTAAGGTCAGAGCCTGTGTAAGTGTGTGTGAGGTTGCGATGGTACTCCATGTTACTGATGGATTCTCAGTCTTGTGTAATCACTGTGTGTGATCAGGTTAGTAATTCCTGAGTAATGTCAGAGCCTGTGTAAGTGTGAAGCTGCGATGGTTCTCCATGTTACTGATTTATTCTCAGTCTTTTGTAATCACTGTGTGTGATGAGGTTAGTAATTCCTGAGTAAGGTCAGAGCCTGTGTTAGTGTGTGTGAGGCTGTGAAGGTACTCCATGTTACTGATGGATTCTCAGTGTTGTGTAATCACTGCGTGTGATGAGGTTAGTAATTCCTGAGTAAGGTCAGAGCCTGTGTAAGTGTTTGTGAGGCTGTGATGGTACTCCATGTTACTGATGGATTCTGAGTCTTGTGTAATCACTGTGTGTGATGAGGTTAGTAATTCCTGAGTAAGGTCAGAGCCTGTGTAAGTGTGTGTGAGGCTGTGATGGTACTCCATGTTACTGATGGTCTCTCAGTCTTGTGTAATCACTGCCTGTGATGAGGTTAGTAATTCCTGAGTAAGGTCAGAGCCTGTGTAAGTGTGTGTGAGGATGTGATGGTACTCCATGTTACTGATGGTCTCTCAGTCTTGTGTAATCACTGCATGTGATGAGGTTAGTAATTCCTGAGTAAGGTCAGAGCCTGTGTAAGTGTGCGTGAGGCTGTGATGGTACTCCATGTTACTGATGGTCTCTCAGTCTTGTGTGCTCACTGTGTGATATGAGGTTATTAAGTCCTGAGTAAGGTCAGTGCCTGTATAAGTGTGAGTGAGGCTGTGATGGTACTCCATGTTATTGATGGTTTCTCAGTCTTGTGAAATCACTGTGTGTGATGAGGTTAGTAGTTCCTGAGTAAGGTCAGAGCCTGTGTAAGTGTGTGTGAGGCTGTGATGGTACTCCATGTTACTGATGGATTCTGAGTCTTGTGTACTCACTGTATGATATGAGGTTAGTAAGTCCTGAGTAAGGTCAGTGCCTGTATAAGTGTGAGTGAGGCTGTGATGGTACTCCATGTTACTGATGGATTCTCAGTCTTGTGTAATCACTGCGTGTGATGAGGTTAGTAATTCCTGAGTAAGGTTAGAGCCTGTGTAAGTGTGTGTGAGGCTGTGATGGTACTCCATGTTACTGATGGATTCTGAGTCTTGTGTAATCACTGTGTGTGATGAGGTTAGTAATTCCTGATTAAGGTCAGAGCCTGTGTAAGTGTGTGTGAGGCTGTGATGGTACTCCATGTTACTGATGGTCTCTCAGTCTTGTGTAATCACTGCCTGTGATGAGGTTAGTAATTCCTGAGTAAGGTCAGAGCCTGTGTAAGTGTGCGTGAGGCTGTGATGGTACTCCATGTTACTGATGGTCTCTCAGTCTTGTGTACTCACTGTGTGATATGAGGTTAGTAAGTCCTGAGTAAGGTCAGTGCCTGTATAAGTGTGAGTGAGGCTGTGATGGTACTCCATGTTATTGATGGTTTCTCAGTCTTGTGAAATCACTGTGTGTGATGAGGTTAGTAGTTCCTGAGTAAGGTCAGAGCCTGTATAAGTGTGAGTGAGGCTGTGATGGTACTCCATGTTACTGATGGATTCTCAGTCTTGTGTAATCACTGTGTGTGATGAGGTTAGTAATTCCTGAGTAAGGTTAGAGCCTGTGTAAGTGTGTGTGAGGCTGTGATGGTACTCCATGTTACTGATGGATTCTGAGTCTTGTGTAATCACTGTGTGTGATGAGGTTAGTAATTCCTGAGTAAGGTCAGAGCCTGTGTAAGTGTGTGTGAGGCTGTGATGGTACTCCATGTTACTGATGGTCTCTCAGTCTTGTGTAATCACTGCCTGTGATGAGGTTAGTAATTCCTGAGTAAGGTCAGAGCCTGTGTAAGTGTGTGTGAGGATGTGATGGTACTCCATGTTACTGATGGTCTCTCAGTCTTGTGTACTCACTGTGTGTGATGAGGTTAGTAAGTCCTGAGTAAGGTCAGTGCCTGTATAAGTGTGAGTGAGGCTGTGATGGTACTCCATGTTATTGATGGTTTCTCAGTCTTGTGAAATCACTGTGTGTGATGAGGTTAGTAGTTCCTAAGTAAGGTCAGTGCCTGTGTAAGTGTGTGTGAGGCTGTGATGGTATTCCATGTTACTGATTGTATCTCAGTCTTGTGTAATCACTGTGTTTGATGAGGTTAGTAATTCCTGAGTAAGGTCAGAGCCTGTGTAAGTGTGTGTGAGGCTGTGATTGTACTCCATGTTACTGATGGTCTCTCAGTCTTGTGTACTCACTGTGTGTGATGAGGTTAGTAAGTCCTGAGTAAGGTCAGTGCCTGTATAAGTGTGAGTGAGGCTGTGATGGTACTCCATGTTATTGATGGTTTCTCAGTCTTGTGAAATCACTGTGTGTGATGAGGTTAGTAGTTCCTAAGTAAGGTCAGAGCCTGTGTAAGTGTGTGTGAGGCTGTGATGGTACTCCATGTTACTGATTGTATCTCAGTCTTGTGTAATCACTGTGTTTGATGAGGTTAGTAATTCCAGAGTAAGGTCAGAGCCTGTGTAAGTGTGTGTGAGGCTGTGATGGTACTCCATGTTACTGATGGATTCTCAGTCTTGTGTAATCACTGTGTGTGATGAGGTTAGTAATTCCTGAGTAAGGTCAGAGCCTGTGTAAGTGTGTGTGAGGCTGTGATGGTACTCCATGTTACTGATGGATTCTCAGTCTTGTGTAATCACTGTGTGTGATGAGGTTAGTAATTCCTGAGTAAGGTCAGAGCCTGTGTAAGTGTGTGTGAGGCTGTGATGATACTCCATGTTACTGATGGATTCTCAGTCTTGTGTAATCACTGTGTGTGATGAGGTTAGTAATTCCTGAGTAAGGTCAGAGCCTGTGTAAGTGTGTGTGAGGCTGTGATGGTACTCCATGTTACTGATGGTTTCTCAGTCTTGTGTAATCCCTGCGTGTGATGAGGTTAGTAATTCCTGAGTAAGGTCAGAGCCTGTGTAAGTGTGTGTGAGGCTGTGATGGTACTCCATGTTACTGATGGTTTCTCAGTCTTGTGTAATCCCTACATGTGATGAGGTTAGTCATTCCTGAGTAAGGTCAGAGCCTGTGTAAGTGTGTGTGAGGTTGCGATGGTACTCCATGTTACTGATGGATTCTCAGTCTTGTGTAATCACTGTGTGTGATCAGGTTAGTAATTCCTGAGTAATGTCAGAGCCTGTGTAAGTGTGTGTGAAGCTGCGATGGTTCTCCATGTTACTGATTTATTCTCAGTCTTTTGTAATCACTGTGTGTGATGAGGTTAGTAATTCCTGAGTAAGGTCAGAGCCTGTGTTAGTGTGTGTGAGGCTGTGAAGGTTCTCCATGTTACTGATGGATTCTCAGTGTTGTGTAATCACTGCGTGTGATGAGGTTAGTAATTCCTGAGTAAGGTCAGAGCCTGTGTAAGTGTTTGTGAGGCTGTGATGGTACTCCATGTTACTGATGGATTCTGAGTCTTGTGTAATCACTGTGTGTGATGAGGTTAGTAATTCCTGAGTAAGGTCAGAGCCTGTGTAAGTGTGTGTGAGGCTGTGATGGTACTCCATGTTACTGATGGTCTCTCAGTCTTGTGTAATCACTGCCTGTGATGAGGTTAGTAATTCCTGAGTAAGGTCAGAGCCTGTGTAAGTGTGTGTGAGGATGTGATGGTACTCCATGTTACTGATGGTCTCTCAGTCTTGTGTAATCACTGCATGTGATGAGGTTAGTAATTCCTGAGTAAGGTCAGAGCCTGTGTAAGTGTGCGTGAGGCTGTGATGGTACTCCATGTTACTGATGGTCTCTCAGTCTTGTGTGCTCACTGTGTGATATGAGGTTAGTAAGTCCTGAGTAAGGTCAGTGCCTGTATAAGTGTGAGTGAGGCTGTGATGGTACTCCATGTTATTGATGGTTTCTCAGTCTTGTGAAATCACTGTGTGTGATGAGGTTAGTAATTCCTGAGTAAGGTCAGAGCCTGTGTAAGTGTGTGTGAGGCTGTGATGGTACTCCATGTTACTGATGGTTTCTCAGTCTTGTGTAATCCCTGCGTGTGATGAGGTTAGTAATTCCTGAGTAAGGTCAGAGCCTGTGTAAGTGTGTGTGAGGCTGTGATGGTACTCCATGTTACTGATGGTTTCTCAGTCTTGTGTAATCCCTACATGTGATGAGGTTAGTCATTCCTGAGTAAGGTCAGAGCCTGTGTAAGTGTGTGTGAGGTTGCGATGGTACTCCATGTTACTGATGGATTCTCAGTCTTGTGTAATCACTGTGTGTGATCAGGTTAGTAATTCCTGAGTAATGTCAGAGCCTGTGTAAGTGTGTGTGAAGCTGCGATGGTTCTCCATGTTACTGATTTATTCTCAGTCTTTTGTAATCACTGTGTGTGATGAGGTTAGTAATTCCTGAGTAAGGTCAGAGCCTGTGTTAGTGTGTGTGAGGCTGTGAAGGTACTCCATGTTACTGATGGATTCTCAGTGTTGTGTAATCACTGCGTGTGATGAGGTTAGTAATTCCTGAGTAAGGTCAGAGCCTGTGTAAGTGTTTGTGAGGCTGTGATGGTACTCCATGTTACTGATGGATTCTGAGTCTTGTGTAATCACTGTGTGTGATGAGGTTAGTAATTCCTGAGTAAGGTCAGAGCCTGTGTAAGTGTGTGTGAGGCTGTGATGGTACTCCATGTTACTGATGGTCTCTCAGTCTTGTGTAATCACTGCCTGTGATGAGGTTAGTAATTCCTGAGTAAGGTCAGAGCCTGTGTAAGTGTGTGTGAGGATGTGATGGTACTCCATGTTACTGATGGTCTCTCAGTCTTGTGTAATCACTGCATGTGATGAGGTTAGTAATTCCTGAGTAAGGTCAGAGCCTGTGTAAGTGTGCGTGAGGCTGTGATGGTACTCCATGTTACTGATGGTCTCTCAGTCTTGTGTGCTCACTGTGTGATATGTAGTTAGTAAGTCCTGAGTAAGGTCAGTGCCTGTATAAGTGTGAGTGAGGCTGTGATGGTACTCCATGTTATTGATGGTTTCTCAGTCTTGTGAAATCACTGTGTGTGATGAGGTTAGTAGTTCCTGAGTAAGGTCAGAGCCTGTGTAAGTGTGTGTGAGGCTGTGATGGTACTCCATGTTACTGATGGATTCTGAGTCTTGTGTACTCACTGTGTGATATGAGGTTAGTAAGTCCTGAGTAAGGTCAGTGCCTGTATAAGTGTGAGTGAGGCTGTGATGGTACTCCATGTTACTGATGGATTCTCAGTCTTGTGTAATCACTGCGTGTGATGAGGTTAGTAATTCCTGAATAAGGTTAGAGCCTGTGTAAGTGTGTGTGAGACTGTGATGGTACTCCATGTTACTGATGGATTCTGAGTCTTGTGTAATCACTGTGTGTGATGAGGTTAGTAATTCCTGAGTAAGGTCAGAGCCTGTGTAAGTGTGTGTGAGGCTGTGATGGTACTCCATGTTACTGATGGTCTCTCAGTCTTGTGTAATCACTGCCTGTGATGAGGTTAGTAATTCCTGAGTAAGGTCAGAGCCTGCGTAAGTGTGTGTGAGGCTGTGATGGTACTCCATGTTACTGATGGTCTCTCAGTCTTGTGTAATCACTGCCTGTGATGAGGTTAGTAATTCCTGAGTAAGGTCAGAGCCTGTGTAAGTGTGTGTGAGGATGTGATGGTACTCCATGTTACTGATGGTCTCTCAGTCTTGTGTACTCACTGTGTGTGATGAGGATAGTAAGTACTGAGTAAGGTCAGTGCCTGTATAAGTGTGAGTGAGGCTGTGATGGTACTCCATGTTATTGATGGTTTCTCAGTCTTGTGAAATCACTGTGTGTGATGAGGTTAGTAGTTCCTAAGTAAGGTCAGTGCCTGTGTAAGTGTGTGTGAGGCTGTGATGGTATTCCATGTTACTGATTGTATCTCAGTCTTGTGTAATCACTGTGTTTGATGAGGTTAGTAATTCCTGAGTAAGGTCAGAGCCTGTGTAAGTGTGTGTGAGGCTGTGATTGTACTCCATGTTACTGATGGTCGCTCAGTCTTGTGTACTCACTGTGTGTGATGAGGTTAGTAAGTCCTGAGTAAGGTCAGTGCCTGTATAAGTGTGTGTGAGGCTGTGATGGTACTCCATGTTACTGATGGATTCTCAGTCTTGTGTAATCACTGTGTGTGATGAGGTTAGTAATTCCTGAGTAAGGTCAGAGCCTGTGTAAGTGTGTGTGAGGCTGTGATGGTACTCCATGTTACTGATGGATTCTCAGTCTTGTGTACTCACTGTGTGTGATGAGGTTAGTAATTCCTGAGTAAGGTCAGAGCCTGTGTAAGTGTGTGTGAGGCTGTGATGATACTCCATGTTACTGATGGATTCTCAGTCTTGTGTAATCACTGTGTGTGATGAGGTTAGTAGTTCCTAAGTAAGGTCAGAGCCTGTGTAAGTGTGTGTGAGGCTGTGATGGTACTCCATGTTACTGATTGTATCTCAGTCTTGTATAATGACTGCATTTGATGAGGTTAGTAATTCCAGAGTAAGGTCAGAGCCTGTGTAAGTGTGTGTGAGGCTGTGATGGTTCACCATGTTACTGATGGATTCTCAGTCTTGTGTAATCACTCTGTGTGATGAGGTTAGTAATTCCTGAGTAAGGTCAGAGCCTGTGTAAGTGTGTGTGAGGCTGTGATGGTAATCCATGTTACTGATGGATTCTCAGTCTTGTGTAATCACTGTGTGTGATGAGGTTAGTAATTCCTGAGTAAGGTCAGAGCCTGTGTAAGTGTGTGTGAGGCTGTGATGGTACTCCATGTTACTGATGGATTCTCAGTCTTGTGTAATCACTGTGTGTGATGAGGTTAGTAATTCCTGAGTAAGGTCAGAGCCTGTGTAAGTGTGTGTGAGGCTGTGATGATACTCCATGTTACTGATGGATTCTCAGTCTTGTGTAATCACTGTGTGTGATGAGGTTAGTAATTCCTGAGTAAGGTCAGAGCCTGTGTAAGTGTGTGTGAGGCTGTGATGGTACTCCATGTTACTGATGGTTTCTCAGTCTTGTGTAATCCCTGCGTGTGATGAGGTTAGTAATTCCTGAGTAAGGTCAGAGCCTGTGTAAGTGTGTGTGAGGCTGTGATGGTACTCCATGTTACTGATGGTTTCTCAGTCTTGTGTAATCCCTACATGTGATGAGGTTAGTCATTCCTGAGTAAGGTCAGAGCCTGTGTAAGTGTGTGTGAGGTTGCGATGGTACTCCATGTTACTGATGGATTCTCAGTCTTGTGTAATCACTGTGTGTGATCAGGTTAGTAATTCCTGAGTAATGTCAGAGCCTGTGTAAGTGTGAAGCTGCGATGGTTCTCCATGTTACTGATTTATTCTCAGTCTTTTGTAATCACTGTGTGTGATGAGGTTAGTAATTCCTGAGTAAGGTCAGAGCCTGTGTTAGTGTGTGTGAGGCTGTGAAGGTACTCCATGTTACTGATGGATTCTCAGTGTTGTGTAATCACTGCGTGTGATGAGGTTAGTAATTCCTGAGTAAGGTCAGAGCCTGTGTAAGTGTTTGTGAGGCTGTGATGGTACTCCATGTTACTGATGGATTCTGAGTCTTGTGTAATCACTGTGTGTGATGAGGTTAGTAATTCCTGAGTAAGGTCAGAGCCTGTGTAAGTGTGTGTGAGGCTGTGATGGTACTCCATGTTACTGATGGTCTCTCAGTCTTGTGTAATCACTGCCTGTGATGAGGTTAGTAATTCCTGAGTAAGGTCAGAGCCTGTGTAAGTGTGTGTGAGGATGTGATGGTACTCCATGTTACTGATGGTCTCTCAGTCTTGTGTAATCACTGCATGTGATGAGGTTAGTAATTCCTGAGTAAGGTCAGAGCCTGTGTAAGTGTGCGTGAGGCTGTGATGGTACTCCATGCTACTGATGGTCTCTCAGTCTTGTGTGCTCACTGTGTGATATGAGGTTATTAAGTCCTGAGTAAGGTCAGTGCCTGTATAAGTGTGAGTGAGGCTGTGATGGTACTCCATGTTATTGATGGTTTCTCAGTCTTGTGAAATCACTGTGTGTGATGAGGTTAGTAGTTCCTGAGTAAGGTCAGAGCCTGTGTAAGTGTGTGTGAGGCTGTGATGGTACTCCATGTTACTGATGGATTCTGAGTCTTGTGTACTCACTGTATGATATGAGGTTAGTAAGTCCTGAGTAAGGTCAGTGCCTGTATAAGTGTGAGTGAGGCTGTGATGGTACTCCATGTTACTGATGGATTCTCAGTCTTGTGTAATCACTGCGTGTGATGAGGTTAGTAATTCCTGAGTAAGGTTAGAGCCTGTGTAAGTGTGTGTGAGGCTGTGATGGTACTCCATGTTACTGATGGATTCTGAGTCTTGTGTAATCACTGTGTGTGATGAGGTTAGTAATTCCTGATTAAGGTCAGAGCCTGTGTAAGTGTGTGTGAGGCTGTGATGGTACTCCATGTTACTGATGGTCTCTCAGTCTTGTGTAATCACTGCCTGTGATGAGGTTAGTAATTCCTGAGTAAGGTCAGAGCCTGTGTAAGTGTGCGTGAGGCTGTGATGGTACTCCATGTTACTGATGGTCTCTCAGTCTTGTGTACTCACTGTGTGATATGAGGTTAGTAAGTCCTGAGTAAGGTCAGTGCCTGTATAAGTGTGAGTGAGGCTGTGATGGTACTCCATGTTATTGATGGTTTCTCAGTCTTGTGAAATCACTGTGTGTGATGAGGTTAGTAGTTCCTGAGTAAGGTCAGAGCCTGTATAAGTGTGAGTGAGGCTGTGATGGTACTCCATGTTACTGATGGATTCTCAGTCTTGTGTAATCACTGTGTGTGATGAGGTTAGTAATTCCTGAGTAAGGTTAGAGCCTGTGTAAGTGTGTGTGAGGCTGTGATGGTACTCCATGTTACTGATGGATTCTGAGTCTTGTGTAATCACTGTGTGTGATGAGGTTAGTAATTCCTGAGTAAGGTCAGAGCCTGTGTAAGTGTGTATGAGGCTGTGATGGTACTCCATGTTACTGATGGTCTCTCAGTCTTGTGTAATCACTGCCTGTGATGAGGTTAGTAATTCCTGAGTAAGGTCAGAGCCTGTGTAAGTGTGTGTGAGGATGTGATGGTACTCCATGTTACTGATGGTCTCTCAGTCTTGTGTACTCACTGTGTGTGATGAGGTTAGTAAGTCCTGAGTAAGGTCAGTGCCTGTATAAGTGTGAGTGAGGCTGTGATGGTACTCCATGTTATTGATGGTTTCTCAGTCTTGTGAAATCACTGTGTGTGATGAGGTTAGTAGTTCCTAAGTAAGGTCAGTGCCTGTGTAAGTGTGTGTGAGGCTGTGATGGTATTCCATGTTACTGATTGTATCTCAGTCTTGTGTAATCACTGTGTTTGATGAGGTTAGTAATTCCTGAGTAAGGTCAGAGCCTGTGTAAGTGTGTGTGAGGCTGTGATTGTACTCCATGTTACTGATGGTCTCTCAGTCTTGTGTACTCACTGTGTGTGATGAGGTTAGTAAGTCCTGAGTAAGGTCAGTGCCTGTATAAGTGTGAGTGAGGCTGTGATGGTACTCCATGTTATTGATGGTTTCTCAGTCTTGTGAAATCACTGTGTGTGATGAGGTTAGTAGTTCCTAAGTAAGGTCAGAGCCTGTGTAAGTGTGTGTGAGGCTGTGATGGTACTCCATGTTACTGATTGTATCTCAGTCTTGTGTAATCACTGTGTTTGATGAGGTTAGTAATTCCAGAGTAAGGTCAGAGCCTGTGTAAGTGTGTGTGAGGCTGTGATGGTACTCCATGTTACTGATGGATTCTCAGTCTTGTGTAATCACTGTGTGTGATGAGGTTAGTAATTCCTGAGTAAGGTCAGAGCCTGTGTAAGTGTGTGTGAGGCTGTGATGGTACTCCATGTTACTGATGGATTCTCAGTCTTGTGTAATCACTGTGTGTGATGAGGTTAGTAATTCCTGAGTAAGGTCAGAGCCTGTGTAAGTGTGTGTGAGGCTGTGATGATACTCCATGTTACTGATGGATTCTCAGTCTTGTGTAATCACTGTGTGTGATGAGGTTAGTAATTCCTGAGTAAGGTCAGAGCCTGTGTAAGTGTGTGTGAGGCTGTGATGGTACTCCATGTTACTGATGGTTTCTCAGTCTTGTGTAGTCCCTGCGTGTGATGAGGTTAGTAATTCCTGAGTAAGGTCAGAGCCTGTGTAAGTGTGTGTGAGGCTGTGATGGTACTCCATGTTACTGATGGTTTCTCAGTCTTGTGTAATCCCTACATGTGATGAGGTTAGTCATTCCTGAGTAAGGTCAGAGCCTGTGTAAGTGTGTGTGAGGTTGCGATGGTACTCCATGTTACTGATGGATTCTCAGTCTTGTGTAATCACTGTGTGTGATCAGGTTAGTAATTCCTGAGTAATGTCAGAGCCTGTGTAAGTGTGTGTGAAGCTGCGATGGTTCTCCATGTTACTGATTTATTCTCAGTCTTTTGTAATCACTGTGTGTGATGAGGTTAGTAATTCCTGAGTAAGGTCAGAGCCTGTGTTAGTGTGTGTGAGGCTGTGAAGGTTCTCCATGTTACTGATGGATTCTCAGTGTTGTGTAATCACTGCGTGTGATGAGGTTAGTAATTCCTGAGTAAGGTCAGAGCCTGTGTAAGTGTTTGTGAGGCTGTGATGGTACTCCATGTTACTGATGGATTCTGAGTCTTGTGTAATCACTGTGTGTGATGAGGTTAGTAATTCCTGAGTAAGGTCAGAGCCTGTGTAAGTGTGTGTGAGGCTGTGATGGTACTCCATGTTACTGATGGTCTCTCAGTCTTGTGTAATCACTGCCTGTGATGAGGTTAGTAATTCCTGAGTAAGGTCAGAGCCTGTGTAAGTGTGTGTGAGGATGTGATGGTACTCCATGTTACTGATGGTCTCTCAGTCTTGTGTAATCACTGCATGTGATGAGGTTAGTAATTCCTGAGTAAGGTCAGAGCCTGTGTAAGTGTGCGTGAGGCTGTGATGGTACTCCATGTTACTGATGGTCTCTCAGTCTTGTGTGCTCACTGTGTGATATGAGGTTAGTAAGTCCTGAGTAAGGTCAGTGCCTGTATAAGTGTGAGTGAGGCTGTGATGGTACTCCATGTTATTGATGGTTTCTCAGTCTTGTGAAATCACTGTGTGTGATGAGGTTAGTAATTCCTGAGTAAGGTCAGAGCCTGTGTAAGTGTGTGTGAGGCTGTGATGGTACTCCATGTTACTGATGGTTTCTCAGTCTTGTGTAATCCCTGCGTGTGATGAGGTTAGTAATTCCTGAGTAAGGTCAGAGCCTGTGTAAGTGTGTGTGAGGCTGTGATGGTACTCCATGTTACTGATGGTTTCTCAGTCTTGTGTAATCCCTACATGTGATGAGGTTAGTCATTCCTGAGTAAGGTCAGAGCCTGTGTAAGTGTGTGTGAGGTTGCGATGGTACTCCATGTTACTGATGGATTCTCAGTCTTGTGTAATCACTGTGTGTGATCAGGTTAGTAATTCCTGAGTAATGTCAGAGCCTGTGTAAGTGTGTGTGAAGCTGCGATGGTTCTCCATGTTACTGATTTATTCTCAGTCTTTTGTAATCACTGTGTGTGATGAGGTTAGTAATTCCTGAGTAAGGTCAGAGCCTGTGTTAGTGTGTGTGAGGCTGTGAAGGTACTCCATGTTACTGATGGATTCTCAGTGTTGTGTAATCACTGCGTGTGATGAGGTTAGTAATTCCTGAGTAAGGTCAGAGCCTGTGTAAGTGTTTGTGAGGCTGTGATGGTACTCCATGTTACTGATGGATTCTGAGTCTTGTGTAATCACTGTGTGTGATGAGGTTAGTAATTCCTGAGTAAGGTCAGAGCCTGTGTAAGTGTGTGTGAGGCTGTGATGGTACTCCATGTTACTGATGGTCTCTCAGTCTTGTGTAATCACTGCCTGTGATGAGGTTAGTAATTCCTGAGTAAGGTCAGAGCCTGTGTAAGTGTGTGTGAGGATGTGATGGTACTCCATGTTACTGATGGTCTCTCAGTCTTGTGTAATCACTGCATGTGATGAGGTTAGTAATTCCTGAGTAAGGTCAGAGCCTGTGTAAGTGTGCGTGAGGCTGTGATGGTACTCCATGTTACTGATGGTCTCTCAGTCTTGTGTGCTCACTGTGTGATATGTAGTTAGTAAGTCCTGAGTAAGGTCAGTGCCTGTATAAGTGTGAGTGAGGCTGTGATGGTACTCCATGTTATTGATGGTTTCTCAGTCTTGTGAAATCACTGTGTGTGATGAGGTTAGTAGTTCCTGAGTAAGGTCAGAGCCTGTGTAAGTGTGTGTGAGGCTGTGATGGTACTCCATGTTACTGATGGATTCTGAGTCTTGTGTACTCACTGTGTGATATGAGGTTAGTAAGTCCTGAGTAAGGTCAGTGCCTGTATAAGTGTGAGTGAGGCTGTGATGGTACTCCATGTTACTGATGGATTCTCAGTCTTGTGTAATCACTGCGTGTGATGAGGTTAGTAATTCCTGAATAAGGTTAGAGCCTGTGTAAGTGTGTGTGAGACTGTGATGGTACTCCATGTTACTGATGGATTCTGAGTCTTGTGTAATCACTGTGTGTGATGAGGTTAGTAATTCCTGAGTAAGGTCAGAGCCTGTGTAAGTGTGTGTGAGGCTGTGATGGTACTCCATGTTACTGATGGTCTCTCAGTCTTGTGTACTCACTGTGTGATATGAGGTTAGTAAGTCCTGAGTAAGGTCAGTGCCTGTATAAGTGTGAGTGAGGCTGTGATGGTACTCCATGTTATTGATGGTTTCTCAGTCTTGTGAAATCACTGTGTGTGATGAGGTTAGTAGTTCCTGAGTAAGGTCAGAGCCTGTGTAAGTGTGTGTGAGGCTGTGATGGTACTCCATGTTACTGATGGATTCTGAGTCTTGTGTACTCACTGTGTGATATGAGGTTAGTAAGTCCTGAGTAAGGTCAGTGCCTGTATAAGTGTGAGTGAGGCTGTGATGGTACTCCATGTTACTGATGGATTCTCAGTCTTGTGTAATCACTGCGAGTGATGAGGTTAGTAATTCCTGAGTAAGGTTAGAGCCTGTGTAAGTGTGTGTGAGGCTGTGATGGTACTCCATGTTACTGATGGATTCTGAGTCTTGTGTAATCACTGTGTGTGATGAGGTTAGTAATTCCTGAGTAAGGTCAGAGCCTGTGTAAGTGTGTGTGAGGCTGTGATGGTACTCCATGTTACTGATGGTCTCTCAGTCTTGTGTAATCACTGCCTGTGATGAGGTTAGTAATTCCTGAGTAAGGTCAGAGCCTGTGTAAGTGTGTGTGAGGATGTGATGGTACTCCATGTTACTGATGGTCTCTCAGTCTTGTGTACTCACTGTGTGTGTGAGGTTAGTAAGTCCTGAGTAAGGTCAGTGCCTGTATAAGTGTGAGTGAGGCTGTGATGGTACTCCATGTTATTGATGGTTTCTCAGTCTTGTGAAATCACTGTGTGTGATGAGGTTAGTAGTTCCTAAGTAAGGTCAGAGCCTGTGTAAGTGTGTGTGAGGCTGTGATGGTACTCCATGTTACTGATTGTATCTCAGTCTTGTATAATGACTGCGTTTGATGAGGTTAGTAATTCCAGAGTAAGGTCAGAGCCTGTGTAAGTGTGTGTGAGGCTGTGATGGTACTCCATGTTACTGATGGATTCTCAGTCTTGTGTAATCACTGTGTGTGATGAGGTTAGTAATTCCTGAGTAAGGTCAGAGCCTGTGTAAGTGTGTGTGAGGCTGTGATGGCACTCCATGTTACTGATGGATTCTCAGTCTTGTGTAATCACTGTGTGTGATGAGGTTAGTAATTCCTGAGTAAGGTCAGAGCCTGTGTAAGTGTGTGTGAGGCTGTGATGATACTCCATGTTACTGATGGATTCTCAGTCTTGTGTAATCACTGTGTGTGATGAGGTTAGTAATTCCTGAGTAAGGTCAGAGCCTGTGTAAGTGTGTGTGAGGCTGTGATGGTACTCCATGTTACTGATGGATTCTCAGTCTTGTGTAATCCCTGCGTGTGATGAGGTTAGTAATTCCTGAGTAAGGTCAGAGCCTGTGTAAGTGTGTGTGAGGCTGTGATGGTACTCCATGTTACTGATGGTTTCTCAGTCTTGTGTAATCCCTACATGTGATGAGGTTAGTCATTCCTGAGTAAGGTCAGAGCCTGTGTAAGTGTGTGTGAGGCTGTGATGGTACTCCATGTTACTGATGGATTCTCAGTCTTGTGTAATCACTGTGTGTGATGAGGTTAGTCATTCCTGAGTAAGTTCAGAGCCTGTGTAAGTGTGTGTGAGGCTGTGATTGTACTCCATGTTACTGATGATCTCTCAGTCTTGTGTAATCATTGTGTGTCATGAGGTTAGTAATTACTGAGTAAGGTCAGACCCTGTGTAAATGTGTGTGAGTGAGGCTGTGATGGTACTCCATGTTACTGATGGTTTCTCAGTCTTGTATAATCAATGTGTGTGATGAGGTTAGTAATTCCTGAGTAAGGTCAGAGCCTGTGTAAGTGTGTGTGAGGTTGCGATGGTACTCCATGTTACTGATGGATTCTCAGTCTTGTGTAATCACTGTGTTTGATCATGTTAGTAATTCCTGAGTAAGGTCAGAGCCTGTGTAAGTGTGTGTGAGGCTGTGATTGTACTCCATGATACTGATGGTCTCTCAGTCTTGTGTAATCACTGTGTGTCATGAGTTTAGTAATTACTGAGTAAGGTCAGAGCCTGTGTAAGTGTGTGTGAGGTTGCGATGGTACTCCATGTTACTGATGGATTCTGAGTCTTGTGTAATCACTGTGTGTGATGAGGTTAGTAATTCCTGATTAAGGTCAGAGCCTGTGTAAGTGTGTGTGAGGCTGTGATGGTACTCCATGTTACTGATGGTCTCTCAGTCTTGTGTAATCACTGCCTGTGATGAGGTTAGTAATTCCTGAGTAAGGTCAGAGCCTGTGTAAGTGTGCGTGAGGCTGTGATGGTACTCCATGTTACTGATGGTCTCTCAGTCTTGTGTACTCACTGTGTGATATGAGGTTAGTAAGTCCTGAGTAAGGTCAGTGCCTGTATAAGTGTGAGTGAGGCTGTGATGGTACTCCATGTTATTGATGGTTTCTCAGTCTTGTGAAATCACTGTGTGTGATGAGGTTAGTAGTTCCTGAGTAAGGTCAGAGCCTGTATAAGTGTGAGTGAGGCTGTGATGGTACTCCATGTTACTGATGGATTCTCAGTCTTGTGTAATCACTGTGTGTGATGAGGTTAGTAATTCCTGAGTAAGGTTAGAGCCTGTGTAAGTGTGTGTGAGGCTGTGATGGTACTCCATGTTACTGATGGATTCTGAGTCTTGTGTAATCACTGTGTGTGATGAGTTTAGTAATTCCTGAGTAAGGTCAGAGCCTGTGTAAGTGTGTGTGAGGCTGTGATGGTACTCCATGTTACTGATGGTCTCTCAGTCTTGTGTAATCACTGCCTGTGATGAGGTTAGTAATTCCTGAGTAAGGTCAGAGCCTGTGTAAGTGTGTGTGAGGATGTGATGGTACTCCATGTTACTGATGGTCTCTCAGTCTTGTGTACTCACTGTGTGTGATGAGGTTAGTAAGTCCTGAGTAAGGTCAGTGCCTGTATAAGTGTGAGTGAGGCTGTGATGGTACTCCATGTTATTGATGGTTTCTCAGTCTTGTGAAATCACTGTGTGTGATGAGGTTAGTAGTTCCTAAGTAAGGTCAGTGCCTGTGTAAGTGTGTGTGAGGCTGTGATGGTATTCCATGTTACTGATTGTATCTCAGTCTTGTGTAATCACTGTGTTTGATGAGGTTAGTAATTCCTGAGTAAGGTCAGAGCCTGTGTAAGTGTGTGTGAGGCTGTGATTGTACTCCATGTTACTGATGGTCTCTCAGTCTTGTGTACTCACTGTGTGTGATGAGGTTAGTAAGTCCTGAGTAAGGTCAGTGCCTGTATAAGTGTGAGTGAGGCTGTGATGGTACTCCATGTTATTGATGGTTTCTCAGTCTTGTGAAATCACTGTGTGTGATGAGGTTAGTAGTTCCTAAGTAAGGTCAGAGCCTGTGTAAGTGTGTGTGAGGCTGTGATGGTACTCCATGTTACTGATTGTATCTCAGTCTTGTGTAATCACTGTGTTTGATGAGGTTAGTAATTCCAGAGTAAGGTCAGAGCCTGTGTAAGTGTGTGTGAGGCTGTGATGGTACTCCATGTTACTGATGGATTCTCAGTCTTGTGTAATCACTGTGTGTGATGAGGTTAGTAATTCCTGAGTAAGGTCAGAGCCTGTGTAAGTGTGTGTGAGGCTGTGATGGTACTCCATGTTACTGATGGATTCTCAGTCTTGTGTAATCACTGTGTGTGATGAGGTTAGTAATTCCTGAGTAAGGTCAGAGCCTGTGTAAGTGTGTGTGAGGCTGTGATGATACTCCATGTTACTGATGGATTCTCAGTCTTGTGTAATCACTGTGTGTGATGAGGTTAGTAATTCCTGAGTAAGGTCAGAGCCTGTGTAAGTGTGTGTGAGGCTGTGATGGTACTCCATGTTACTGATGGTTTCTCAGTCTTGTGTAATCCCTGCGTGTGATGAGGTTAGTAATTCCTGAGTAAGGTCAGAGCCTGTGTAAGTGTGTGTGAGGCTGTGATGGTACTCCATGTTACTGATGGTTTCTCAGTCTTGTGTAATCCCTACATGTGATGAGGTTAGTCATTCCTGAGTAAGGTCAGAGCCTGTGTAAGTGTGTGTGAGGTTGCGATGGTACTCCATGTTACTGATGGATTCTCAGTCTTGTGTAATCACTGTGTGTGATCAGGTTAGTAATTCCTGAGTAATGTCAGAGCCTGTGTAAGTGTGTGTGAAGCTGCGATGGTTCTCCATGTTACTGATTTATTCTCAGTCTTTTGTAATCACTGTGTGTGATGAGGTTAGTAATTCCTGAGTAAGGTCAGAGCCTGTGTTAGTGTGTGTGAGGCTGTGAAGGTACTCCATGTTACTGATGGATTCTCAGTGTTGTGTAATCACTGCGTGTGATGAGGTTAGTAATTCCTGAGTAAGGTCAGAGCCTGTGTAAGTGTTTGTGAGGCTGTGATGGTACTCCATGTTACTGATGGATTCTGAGTCTTGTGTAATCACTGTGTGTGATGAGGTTAGTAATTCCTGAGTAAGGTCAGAGCCTGTGTAAGTGTGTGTGAGACTGTGATGGTACTCCATGTTACTGATGGTCTCTCAGTCTTGTGTAATCACTGCCTGTGATGAGGTTAGTAATTCCTGAGTAAGGTCAGAGCCTGTGTAAGTGTGTGTGAGGATGTGATGGTACTCCATGTTACTGATGGTCTCTCAGTCTTGTGTAATCACTGCATGTGATGAGGTTAGTAATTCCTGAGTAAGGTCAGAGCCTGTGTAAGTGTGCGTGAGGCTGTGATGGTACTCCATGTTACTGATGGTCTCTCAGTCTTGTGTGCTCACTGTGTGATATGAGGTTAGTAAGTCCTGAGTAAGGTCAGTGCCTGTATAAGTGTGAGTGAGGCTGTGATGGTACTCCATGTTATTGATGGTTTCTCAGTCTTGTGAAATCACTGTGTGTGATGAGGTTAGTAATTCCTGAGTAAGGTCAGAGCCTGTGTAAGTGTGTGTGAGGCTGTGATGGTACTCCATGTTACTGATGGTTTCTCAGTCTTGTGTAATCCCTGCGTGTGATGAGGTTAGTAATTCCTGAGTAAGGTCAGAGCCTGTGTAAGTGTGTGTGAGGCTGTGATGGTACTCCATGTTACTGATGGTTTCTCAGTCTTGTGTAATCCCTACATGTGATGAGGTTAGTCATTCCTGAGTAAGGTCAGAGCCTGTGTAAGTGTGTGTGAGGTTGCGATGGTACTCCATGTTACTGATGGATTCTCAGTCTTGTGTAATCACTGTGTGTGATCAGGTTAGTAATTCCTGAGTAATGTCAGAGCCTGTGTAAGTGTGTGTGAAGCTGCGATGGTTCTCCATGTTACTGATTTATTCTCAGTCTTTTGTAATCACTGTGTGTGATGAGGTTAGTAATTCCTGAGTAAGGTCAGAGCCTGTGTTAGTGTGTGTGAGGCTGTGAAGGTACTCCATGTTACTGATGGATTCTCAGTGTTGTGTAATCACTGCGTGTGATGAGGTTAGTAATTCCTGAGTAAGGTCAGAGCCTGTGTAAGTGTTTGTGAGGCTGTGATGGTACTCCATGTTACTGATGGATTCTGAGTCTTGTGTAATCACTGTGTGTGATGAGGTTAGTAATTCCTGAGTAAGGTCAGAGCCTGTGTAAGTGTGTGTGAGGCTGTGATGGTACTCCATGTTACTGATGGTCTCTCAGTCTTGTGTAATCACTGCCTGTGATGAGGTTAGTAATTCCTGAGTAAGGTCAGAGCCTGTGTAAGTGTGTGTGAGGATGTGATGGTACTCCATGTTACTGATGGTCTCTCAGTCTTGTGTAATCACTGTGTGTGATGAGGTTAGTAATTCCTGAGTAAGGTCAGAGCCTGTGTAAGTGTGCGTGAGGCTGTGATGGTACTCCATGTTACTGATGGTCTCTCAGTCTTGTGTGCTCACTGTGTGATATGTAGTTAGTAAGTCCTGAGTAAGGTCAGTGCCTGTATAAGTGTGAGTGAGGCTGTGATGGTACTCCATGTTATTGATGGTTTCTCAGTCTTGTGAAATCACTGTGTGTGATGAGGTTAGTAGTTCCTGAGTAAGGTCAGAGCCTGTGTAAGTGTGTGTGAGGCTGTGATGGTACTCCATGTTACTGATGGATTCTGAGTCTTGTGTACTCACTGTGTGATATGAGGTTAGTAAGTCCTGAGTAAGGTCAGTGCCTGTATAAGTGTGAGTGAGGCTGTGATGGTACTCCATGTTACTGATGGATTCTCAGTCTTGTGTAATCACTGCGTGTGATGAGGTTAGTAATTCCTGAATAAGGTTAGAGCCTGTGTAAGTGTGTGTGAGACTGTGATGGTACTCCATGTTACTGATGGATTCTGAGTCTTGTGTAATCACTGTGTGTGATGAGGTTAGTAATTCCTGAGTAAGGTCAGAGCCTGTGTAAGTGTGTGTGAGGCTGTGATGGTACTCCATGTTACTGATGGTCTCTCAGTCTTGTGTACTCACTGTGTGATATGAGGTTAGTAAGTCCTGAGTAAGGTCAGTGCCTGTATAAGTGTGAGTGAGGCTGTGATGGTACTCCATGTTATTGATGGTTTCTCAGTCTTGTGAAATCACTGTGTGTGATGAGGTTAGTAGTTCCTGAGTAAGGTCAGAGCCTGTGTAAGTGTGTGTGAGGCTGTGATGGTACTCCATGTTACTGATGGATTCTGAGTCTTGTGTACTCACTGTGTGATATAAGGTTAGTAAGTCCTGAGTAAGGTCAGTGCCTGTATAAGTGTGAGTGAGGCTGTGATGGTACTCCATGTTACTGATGGATTCTCAGTCTTGTGTAATCACTGCGAGTGATGAGGTTAGTAATTCCTGAGTAAGGTTAGAGCCTGTGTAAGTGTGTGTGAGGCTGTGATGGTACTCCATGTTACTGATGGATTCTGAGTCTTGTGTAATCACTGTGTGTGATGAGGTTAGTAATTCCTGAGTAAGGTCAGAGCCTGTGTAAGTGTGTGTGAGGCTGTGATGGTACTCCATGTTACTGATGGTCTCTCAGTCTTGTGTAATCACTGCCTGTGATGAGGTTAGTAATTCCTGAGTAAGGTCAGAGCCTGTGTAAGTGTGTGTGAGGATGTGATGGTACTCCATGTTACTGATGGTCTCTCAGTCTTGTGTACTCACTGTGTGTGTGAGGTTAGTAAGTCCTGAGTAAGGTCAGTGCCTGTATAAGTGTGAGTGAGGCTGTGATGGTACTCCATGTTATTGATGGTTTCTCAGTCTTGTGAAATCACTGTGTGTGATGAGGTTAGTAGTTCCTAAGTAAGGTCAGAGCCTGTGTAAGTGTGTGTGAGGCTGTGATGGTACTCCATGTTACTGATTGTATCTCAGTCTTGTATAATGACTGCGTTTGATGAGGTTAGTAATTCCAGAGTAAGGTCAGAGCCTGTGTAAGTGTGTGTGAGGCTGTGATGGTACTCCATGTTACTGATGGATTCTCAGTCTTGTGTAATCACTGTGTGTGATGAGGTTAGTAATTCCTGAGTAAGGTCAGAGCCTGTGTAAGTGTGTGTGAGGCTGTGATGGCACTCCATGTTACTGATGGATTCTCAGTCTTGTGTAATCACTGTGTGTGATGAGGTTAGTAATTCCTGAGTAAGGTCAGAGCCTGTGTAAGTGTGTGTGAGGCTGTGATGATACTCCATGTTACTGATGGATTCTCAGTCTTGTGTAATCACTGTGTGTGATGAGGTTAGTAATTCCTGAGTAAGGTCAGAGCCTGTGTAAGTGTGTGTGAGGCTGTGATGGTACTCCATGTTACTGATGGATTCTCAGTCTTGTGTAATCCCTGCGTGTGATGAGGTTAGTAATTCCTGAGTAAGGTCAGAGCCTGTGTAAGTGTGTGTGAGGCTGTGATGGTACTCCATGTTACTGATGGTTTCTCAGTCTTGTGTAATCCCTACATGTGATGAGGTTAGTCATTCCTGAGTAAGGTCAGAGCCTGTGTAAGTGTGTGTGAGGCTGTGATGGTACTCCATGTTACTGATGGATTCTCAGTCTTGTGTAATCACTGTGTGTGATGAGGTTAGTCATTCCTGAGTAAGTTCAGAGCCTGTGTAAGTGTGTGTGAGGCTGTGATTGTACTCCATGTTACTGATGATCTCTCAGTCTTGTGTAATCATTGTGTGTCATGAGGTTAGTAATTACTGAGTAAGGTCAGACCCTGTGTAAATGTGTGTGAGTGAGGCTGTGATGGTACTCCATGTTACTGATGGTTTCTCAGTCTTGTATAATCAATGTGTGTGATGAGGTTAGTAATTCCTGAGTAAGGTCAGAGCCTGTGTAAGTGTGTGTGAGGTTGCGATGGTACTCCATGTTACTGATGGATTCTCAGTCTTGTGTAATCACTGTGTTTGATCATGTTAGTAATTCCTGAGTAAGGTCAGAGCCTGTGTAAGTGTGTGTGAGGCTGTGATTGTACTCCATGATACTGATGGTCTCTCAGTCTTGTGTAATCACTGTGTGTCATGAGTTTAGTAATTACTGAGTAAGGTCAGAGCCTGTGTAAGTGTGTGTGAGGTTGCGATGGTACTCCATGTTACTGATGGATTCTCAGTCTTGTGTAATCACTGTGTGTGATCAGGTTAGTAATTCCTGAGTAAAGTCAGAGCCTGTGTAAGTGTGTGTGAAGCTGCGATGGTTCTCCATGTTACTGATGGATTCTCAGTCTTTTGTAATCACTGCGTGTGATGAGGTTAGTAATTCCTGAGTAAGGTCAGAGCCTGTGTAAGTGTGTGTGAGGCTGTGATGGTACTCCATGTTACTGATGGTTTCTGAGTCTTGTGTAATCACTGTGTGTGATGAGGTTAGTAATTCCTGAGTAAGGTCAGAGCCTGTGTAAGTGTGTGTGAGGCTGTGATGGTACTCCATGTTACTGATGGTCTCTCAGTCTTGTGTAATCACTGCCTGTGATGAGGTTAGTAATTCCTGAGTAAGGTCAGAGCCTGTGTAAGTGTGTGTGAGGCTGTGATGGTACTCCATGTTACTGATGGTCTCTCAGTCTTGTGTAATCACTGCCTGTGATGAGGTTAGTAATTCCTGAGTAAGGTCAGAGCCTGTGTAAGTGTGCGTGAGGCTGTGATGGTACTCCATGTTACTGATGGTTTCTCAGTCTTGTGTACTCACTGTGTGATATGAGGTTAGTAAGTCCTGAGTAAGGTCAGTGCCTGTATAAGTGTGAGTGAGGCTGTGATGGTACTCCATGTTATTGATGGTTTCTCAGTCTTGTGAAATCACTGTGTGTGATGAGGTTAGTAGTTCCTGAGTAAGGTCAGAGCCTGTGTAAGTGTGTGTGAGGCTGTGATGGTACTCCATGTTACTGATGGATTCTGAGTCTTGTGTACTCACTGTGTGATATGAGGTTAGTAAGTCCTGAGTAAGGTCAGTGCCTGTATAAGTGTGAGTGAGGCTGTGATGGTACTCCATGTTACTGATGGATTCTCAGTCTTGTGTACTCACTGCGTGTGATGAGGTTAGTAATTCCTGAGTAAGGTTAGAGCCTGTGTAAGTGTGTGTGAGGCTGTGATGGTACTCCATGTTACTGATGGATTCTCAGTCTTGTGTAATCACTGTGTGTGATGAGGTTAGTAATTCCTGAGTAAGGTCAGAGCCTGTGTAAGTGTGTGTGAGGCTGTGATGGTACTCCATGTTACTGATGGTCTCTCAGTCTTGTGTAATCACTGCCTGTGATGAGGTTAGTAATTCCTGAGTAAGGTCAGAGCCTGTGTAAGTGTGTGTGAGGATGTGATGGTACTCCATGTTACTGATGGTCTCTCAGTCTTGTGTACTCACTGTGTGTGATGAGGTTAGTAAGTCCTGAGTAAGGTCAGTGCCTGTATAAGTGTGAGTGAGGCTGTGATGGTACTCCATGTTATTGATGGTTTCTCAGTCTTGTGAAATCACTGTGTGTGATGAGGTTAGTAGTTCCTAAGTAAGGTCAGAGCCTGTGTAAGTGTGTTTGAGGCTGTGATGGTACTCCATCTTACTGATTGTATCTCAGTCTTCTGTAATCACTGCGTTTGATGAGGTTAGTAATTCCTGAGTAAGGTCAGAGCCTGTGTAAGTGTGTGTGAGGCTGTGATGGTACTCCATGTTACTGATGGATTCTCAGTCTTGTGTAATCCCTGCGTGTGATGAGGTTAGTAATTCCTGAGTAAGGTCAGAGCCTGTGTAAGTGTGTGTGAGGCTGTGATGGTACTCCATGTTACTGATGGTTTCTCAGTCTTGTGTAATCCCTACATGTGATGAGGTTAGTCATTCCTGAGTAAGGTCAGAGCCTGTGTAAGTGTGTGTGAGGCTGTGATGGTACTCCATGTTACTGATGGATTCTCAGTCTTGTGTAATCACTGTGTGTTATGAGGTTAGTCATTCCTGAGTAAGTTCAGAGCCTGTGTAAGTGTGTGTGAGGCTGTGATTGTACTCCATGTTACTGATGATCTCTCAGTCTTGTGTAATCATTGTGTGTCATGAGGTTAGTAATTACTGAGTAAGGTCAGACCCTGTGTAATTGTGTGTGAGGCTGTGATGGTACTCCATGTTACTGATGGTTTCTCAGTCTTGTATAATCAATGTGTGTGATGAGGTTAGTAATTCCTGAGTAAGGTCAGAGCCTGTGTAAGTGTTTGTGAGGTTGCGATGGTACTCCATGTTACTGATGGATTCTCAGTCTTGTGTAATCACTGTGTTTGATCATGTTAGTAATTCCTGAGTAAGGTCAGAGCCTGTGTAAGTGTGTGTGAGGCTGTGATTGTACTCCATGATACTGATGGTCTCTCAGTCTTGTGTAATCACTGTGTGTCATGAGTTTAGTAATTACTGAGTAAGGTCAGAGCCTGTGTAAGTGTGTGTGAGGTTGCGATGGTACTCCATGTTACTGATGGATTCTCAGTCTTGTGTAATCACTGTGTGTGATCAGGTTAGTAATTCCTGAGTAAGGTCAGAGCCTGTGTAAGTGTGTGTGAAGCTGCGATGGTTCTCCATGTTACTGATGGATTCTCAGTCTTTTGTAATCACTGTGTGTGATGAGGTTAGTAATTCCTGAGTAAGGTCAGAGCCTGTGTAAGTGTGTGTGAGGCTGTGAAGGTACTCCATGTTACTGATGGATTCTCAGTCTTGTGTAATCACTGCGTGTGATGAGGTTAGTAATTCCTGAGTAAGGTCAGAGCCTGTGTAAGTGTGTGTGAGGCTGTGATGGTACTCCATGTTACTGATGGTTTCTGAGTCTTGTGTAATCACTGTGTGTGATGAGGTTAGTAATTCCTGAGTAAGGTCAGAGCCTGTGTAAGTGTGTGTGAGGCTGTGATGGTACTCCATGTTACTGATGGTCTCTCAGTCTTGTGTAATCACTGCCTGTGATGAGGTTAGTAATTCCTGAGTAAGGTCAGAGCCTGTGTAAGTGTGTGTGAGGCTGTGATGGTACTCCATGTTACTGATGGTCTCTCAGTCTTGTGTAATCACTGTGTGTGTGAGGTTAGTAAGTCCTGAGTAAGGTCAGTGCCTGTATAAGTGTGAGTGAGGCTGTGATGGTACTCCATGTTATTGATGGTTTCTCAGTCTTGTGAAATCACTGTGTGTGATGAGGTTAGTAGTTCCTAAGTAAGGTCAGAGCCTGTGTAAGTGTGTGTGAGGCTGTGATGGTACTCCATGTTACTGATTGTATCTCAGTCTTGTATAATGACTGCGTTTGATGAGGTTAGTAATTCCAGAGTAAGGTCAGAGCCTGTGTAAGTGTGTGTGAGGCTGTGATGGTACTCCATGTTACTGATGGATTCTCAGTCTTGTGTAATCACTGTGTGTGATGAGGTTAGTAATTCCTGAGTAAGGTTAGAGCCTGTGTAAGTGTGTGTGAGGCTGTGATGGCACTCCATGTTACTGATGGATTCTCAGTCTTGTGTAATCACTGTGTGTGATGAGGTTAGTAATTCCTGAGTAAGGTCAGAGCCTGTGTAAGTGTGTGTGAGGCTGTGATGATACTCCATGTTACTGATGGATTCTCAGTCTTGTGTAATCACTGTGTGTGATGAGGTTAGTAATTCCTGAGTAAGGTCAGAGCCTGTGTAAGTGTGTGTGAGGCTGTGATGGTACTCCATGTTACTGATGGATTCTCAGTCTTGTGTAATCCCTGCGTGTGATGAGGTTAGTAATTCCT
Organism: Taudactylus pleione; assembly: GCA_031769625.1. Taxonomy (NCBI): domain Eukaryota; kingdom Metazoa; phylum Chordata; class Amphibia; order Anura; family Myobatrachidae; genus Taudactylus; species Taudactylus pleione. The sequence goes on from JAUIMM010000927.1 coordinate 671,481, forward strand.
GAGTAAGGTCAGAGCCTGTGTAAGTGTGTGTGAGGCTGTGATGGTACTCCATGTTACTGATGGTTTCTCAGTCTTGTGTAATCCCTACATGTGATGAGGTTAGTCATTCCTGAGTAAGGTCAGAGCCTGTGTAAGTGTGTGTGAGGCTGTGATGGTACTCCATGTTACTGATGGATTCTCAGTCTTGTGTAATCACTGTGTGTGATGAGGTTAGTAATTCCTGAGTAAGTTCAGAGCCTGTGTAAGTGTGTGTGAGGCTGTGATTGTACTCCATGTTACTGATGATCTCTCAGTCTTGTGTAATCATTGTGTGTCATGAGGTTAGTAATTACTGAGTAAGGTCAGACCCTGTGTAAATGTGTGTGAGTGAGGCTGTGATGGTACTCCATGTTACTGATGGTTTCTCAGTCTTGTATAATCAATGTGTGTGATGAGGTTAGTAATTCCTGAGTAAGGTCAGAGCCTGTGTAAGTGTGTGTGAGGTTGCGATGGTACTCCATGTTACTGATGGATTCTCAGTCTTGTGTAATCACTGTGTTTGATCATGTTAGTAATTCCTGAGTAAGGTCAGAGCCTGTGTAAGTGTGTGTGAGGCTGTGATTGTACTCCATGATACTGATGGTCTCTCAGTCTTGTGTAATCACTGTGTGTCATGAGTTTAGTAATTACTGAGTAAGGTCAGAGCCTGTGTAAGTGTGTGTGAGGTTGCGATGGTACTCCATGTTACTGATGGATTCTCAGTCTTGTGTAATCACTGTGTGTGATCAGGTTAGTAATTCCTGAGTAAAGTCAGAGCCTGTGTAAGTGTGTGTGAAGCTGCGATGGTTCTCCATGTTACTGATGGATTCTCAGTCTTTTGTAATCACTGTGTGTGATGAGGTTTGTAATTCCTGAGTAAGGTCAAAGCCTGTGTAAGTGTGTGTGAGGCTGTGAAGGTACTCCATGTTACTGATGGATTCTCAGTCTTGTGTAATCACTGCGTGTGATGAGGTTAGTAATTCCTGAGTAAGGTCAGAGCCTGTGTAAGTGTGTGTGAGGCTGTGATGGTACTCCATGTTACTGATGGTTTCTGAGTCTTGTGTAATCACTGTGTGTGATGAGGTTAGTAATTCCTGAGTAAGGTCAGAGCCTGTGTAAGTGTGTGTGAGGCTGTGATGGTACTCCATGTTACTGATGGTCTCTCAGTCTTGTGTAATCACTGCCTGTGATGAGGTTAGTAATTCCTGAGTAAGGTCAGAGCCTGTGTAAGTGTGTGTGAGGCTGTGATGGTACTCCATGTTACTGATGGTCTCTCAGTCTTGTGTAATCACTGCCTGTGATGAGGTTAGTAATTCCTGAGTAAGGTCAGAGCCTGTGTAAGTGTGCGTGAGGCTGTGATGGTACTCCATGTTACTGATGGTTTCTCAGTCTTGTGTACTCACTGTGTGATATGAGGTTAGTAAGTCCTGAGTAAGGTCAGTGCCTGTATAAGTGTGAGTGAGGCTGTGATGGTACTCCATGTTATTGATGGTTTCTCAGTCTTGTGAAATCACTGTGTGTGATGAGGTTAGTAGTTCCTGAGTAAGGTCAGAGCCTGTGTAAGTGTGTGTGAGGCTGTGATGGTACTCCATGTTACTGATGGATTCTGAGTCTTGTGTACTCACTGTGTGATATGAGGTTAGTAAGTCCTGAGTAAGGTCAGTGCTTGTATAAGTGTGAGTGAGGCTGTGATGGTACTCCATGTTACTGATGGATTCTCAGTCTTGTGTACTCACTGCGTGTGATGAGGTTAGTAATTCCTGAGTAAGGTTAGAGCCTGTGTAAGTGTGTGTGAGGCTGTGATGGTACTCCATGTTACTGATGGATTCTCAGTCTTGTGTAATCACTGTGTGTGATGAGGTTAGTAATTCCTGAGTAAGGTCAGAGCCTGTGTAAGTGTGTGTGAGGCTGTGATGGTACTCCATGTTACTGATGGTCTCTCAGTCTTGTGTAATCACTGCCTGTGATGAGGTTAGTAATTCCTGAGTAAGGTCAGAGCCTGTGTAAGTGTGTGTGAGGATGTGATGGTACTCCATGTTACTGATGGTCTCTCAGTCTTGTGTACTCACTGTGTGTGATGAGGTTAGTAAGTCCTGAGTAAGGTCAGTGCCTGTATAAGTGTGAGTGAGGCTGTGATGGTACTCCATGTTATTGATGGTTTCTCAGTCTTGTGAAATCACTGTGTGTGATGAGGTTAGTAGTTCCTAAGTAAGGTCAGAGCCTGTGTAAGTGTGTTTGAGGCTGTGATGGTACTCCATCTTACTGATTGTATCTCAGTCTTCTGTAATCACTGCGTTTGATGAGGTTAGTAATTCCTGAGTAAGGTCAGAGCCTGTGTAAGTGTGTGTGAGGCTGTGATGGTACTCCATGTTACTGATGGATTCTCAGTCTTGTGTAATCCCTGCGTGTGATGAGGTTAGTAATTCCTGAGTAAGGTCAGAGCCTGTGTAAGTGTGTGTGAGGCTGTGATGGTACTCCATGTTACTGATGGTTTCTCAGTCTTGTGTAATCCCTACATGTGATGAGGTTAGTCATTCCTGAGTAAGGTCAGAGCCTGTGTAAGTGTGTGTGAGGCTGTGATGGTACTCCATGTTACTGATGGATTCTCAGTCTTGTGTAATCACTGTGTGTTATGAGGTTAGTCATTCCTGAGTAAGTTCAGAGCCTGTGTAAGTGTGTGTGAGGCTGTGATTGTACTCCATGTTACTGATGATCTCTCAGTCTTGTGTAATCATTGTGTGTCATGAGGTTAGTAATTACTGAGTAAGGTCAGACCCTGTGTAATTGTGTGTGAGGCTGTGATGGTACTCCATGTTACTGATGGTTTCTCAGTCTTGTATAATCAATGTGTGTGATGAGGTTAGTAATTCCTGAGTAAGGTCAGAGCCTGTGTAAGTGTGGGTGAGGTTGCGATGGTACTCCATGTTACTGATGGATTCTCAGTCTTGTGTAATCACTGTGTTTGATCATGTTAGTAATTCCTGAGTAAGGTCAGAGCCTGTGTAAGTGTGTGTGAGGCTGTGATTGTACTCCATGATACTGATGGTCTCTCAGTCTTGTGTAATCACTGTGTGTCATGAGTTTAGTAATTACTGAGTAAGGTCAGAGCCTGTGTAAGTGTGTGTGAGGTTGCGATGGTACTCCATGTTACTGATGGATTCTCAGTCTTGTGTAATCACTGTGTGTGATCAGGTTAGTAATTCCTGAGTAAGGTCAGAGCCTGTGTAAGTGTGTGTGAAGCTGCGATGGTTCTCCATGTTACTGATGGATTCTCAGTCTTTTGTAATCACTGTGTGTGATGAGGTTAGTAATTCCTGAGTAAGGTCAGAGCCTGTGTAAGTGTGTGTGAGGCTGTGAAGGTACTCCATGTTACTGATGGATTCTCAGTCTTGTGTAATCACTGCGTGTGATGAGGTTAGTAATTCCTGAGTAAGGTCAGAGCCTGTGTAAGTGTGTGTGAGGCTGTGATGGTACTCCATGTTACTGATGGTTTCTGAGTCTTGTGTAATCACTGTGTGTGATGAGGTTAGTAATTCCTGAGTAAGGTCAGAGCCTGTGTAAGTGTGTGTGAGGCTGTGATGGTACTCCATGTTACTGATGGTCTCTCAGTCTTGTGTAATCACTGCCTGTGATGAGGTTAGTAATTCCTGAGTAAGGTCAGAGCCTGTGTAAGTGTGTGTGAGGCTGTGATGGTACTCCATGTTACTGATGGTCTCTCAGTCTTGTGTAATCACTGCCTGTGATGAGGTTAGTAATTCCTGAGTAAGGTCAGAGCCTGTGTAAGTGTGCGTGAGGCTGTGATGGTACTCCATGTTACTGATGGTCTCTCAGTCTTGTGTACTCACTGTGTGATATGAGGTTAGTAAGTCCTGAGTAAGGTCAGTGCCTGTATAAGTGTGAGTGAGGCTGTGATGGTACTCCATGTTATTGATGGTTTCTCAGTCTTGTGAAATCACTGTGTGTGATGAGGTTAGTAGTTCCTGAGTAAGGTCAGAGCCTGTGTAAGTGTGTGTGAGGCTGTGATGGTACTCCATGTTACTGATGGATTCTGAGTCTTGTGTACTCACTGTGTGATATGAGGTTAGTAAGTCCTGAGTAAGGTCAGTGCCTGTATAAGTGTGAGTGAGGCTGTGATGGTACTCCATGTTACTGATGGATTCTCAGTCTTGTGTACTCACTGCGTGTGATGAGGTTAGTAATTCCTGAGTAAGGTTAGAGCCTGTGTAAGTGTGTGTGAGGCTGTGATGGTACTCCATGTTACTGATGGATTCTGAGTCTTGTGTAATCACTGTGTGTGATGAGGTTAGTAATTCCTGAGTAAGGTCAGAGCCTGTGTAAGTGTGTGTGAGGCTGTGATGGTACTCCATGTTACTGATGGTCTCTCAGTCTTGTGTAATCACTGCCTGTGATGAGGTTAGTAATTCCTGAGTAAGGTCAGAGCCTGTGTAAGTGTGTGTGAGGATGTGATGGTACTCCATGTTACTGATGGTCTCTCAGTCTTGTGTACTCACTGTGTGTGATGAGGTTAGTAAGACCTGAGTAAGGTCAGTGCCTGTATAAGTGTGAGTGAGGCTGTGATGGTACTCCATGTTATTGATGGTTTCTCAGTCTTGTGAAATCACTGTGTGTGATGAGGTTAGTAGTTCCTAAGTAAGGTCAGAGCCTGTGTAAGTGTGTGTGAGGCTGTGATGGTACTCCATGTTACTGATTGTATCTCAGTCTTCTGTAATCACTGCATTTGATGAGGTTAGTAATTCCTGAGTAAGGTCAGAGCCTGTGTAAGTGTGTGTGAGGCTGTGATGGTACTCCATGTTACTGATGGTTTCTCAGTCTTGTGTAATCACTGTGTGTGATGAGGTTAGTAATTCCTGAGTAAGGTCAGAGCCTGTGTAAGTGTGTGTGAGGCTGTGATGGTACTCCATGTTACTGATGGATTCTGAGTCTTGTGTAATCACTGTGTGTGATGAGGTTAGTAATTCCTGAGTAAGGTCAGAGCCTGTGTAAGTGTGTGTGAGGCTGTGATGGTACTCCATGTTACTGATGGTCTCTCAGTCTTGTGTAATCACTGCCTGTGATGAGGTTAGTAATTCCTGAGTAAGGTCAGAGCCTGTGTAAGTGTGTGTGAGGATGTGATGGTACTCCATGTTACTGATGGTCTCTCAGTCTTGTGTAATCACTGCGTGTGATGAGGTTAGTAATTCCTGAGTTAGGTCAGAGCCTGTGTAAGTGTGCGTGAGGCTGTGATGGTACTCCATGTTACTGATGGTTTCTTAGTCTTGTGTATTCACTGTGTGATATGAGGTTAGTAAGTCCTGAGTAAGGTCAATGCCTGTATAAGTGTGAGTGAGGCTGTGATGGTACTCCATGTTATTGATGGTTTCTCAGTCTTGTGAAATCACTGTGTGTGATGAGGTTAGTAGTTCCTGAGTAAGGTCAGAGCCTGTGTAAGTGTGTGTGTGAGGCTGTGATGGTACTCCATGTTACTGATGGTATCTCAGTCTTGTGTAATCACTGCGTTTGATGAGGTTAGTAATTCCTGAGTAAGGTCATAGCCTGTGTAAGTGTGTGTGAGGCTGTGATGGTACTCCATGTTACTGATGGTTTCTCAGTCTTGTGTAATCACTGTGTGTGATGAGGTTAGTAATTCCCGAGTAAGGTCAGAACCTGTGTAAGTGTGTGTGAGGATGTGATGGTACTCCATGTTACAGATGGATTCTCAGTCTTGGGTAATCACTGTGTGTGATGAGGTTAGTAAATCCCGAGTAAGGTCAGAGCCTGTGTAAATGTGTGTGAGGCTGTGATGGTACTCCATGTTACTGATGGATTCTCAGTCTTGTGTAATCACTGCGTGTGATGAGGTTAGTAATTCCTGAGTAAGGTCAGAGCCTGTGTAAGTGTGTGTGAGGCTGTGATGATTCTCAGTCTTGTGTAATCACTGTGTGTGATGAGTTTAGTAATTCCTGAGTAAGGTCAGAGCCTGTGTAAGTGTGTGTGAGGCTGTGATGGTACTCCATGTTACTGATGGATTCTCAGTCTTGTGTAATCACTGCGTGTGATGAGGTTAGTAATTCCTGAGTAAGGTCAGAGCCTGTGTAAGTGTGTGTGAGGCTGTGATGGTACTCCATGTTACTGATGGTTTCTCAGTCTTGTGTAATCCCTGCATGTGATGAGGTTATTAATTCCTGAGTAAGGTCAGAGCCTGTGTAAGTGTGTGTGAGGCTGTGATGGTACTCCGTGTTACTGATGATGGTCTCTCTGTCTTGTGTAATCACTGTGTGTGATGAGGTTAGTAATTCCTGAGTAAGTTCAGAGCCTCTGTAAGTGTGTGTGAGGTTGTGATTGTACTCCATGTTACTGATGGTCTCTCAATCTTGTGTAATCACTGTGTGTGATGAGGTTAGTAATTCCTGAGTAAGGTCAGAGCCTGTGTAAGTGTGTGTGAGGCTGTGATAATACTCCATGTTACTGATGGTTTCTCAGTCTTGTGTAAGCACTGCGTGTGATGAGGTTAGTAATTCCTGAGTAAGGTCAGAGCCTGTGTAAGTGTGTGTGAGGCTGGAATGGTACTCCATGTTACTGATGGTATCTCAGTCCAGAGTAATCACTGTGTGTGATGAGGTTAGTAATTTCTGAGTTAGTTCAGAGCCTGTGTAAGTGTGTGTGAGGATGTGATGGTACTCCATGTTACTGATGGTCTCTCAGTCTTGTGTAATCACTGTGTGTGATGAGGTTAGTAATTCCTGAGTAAGGTCAGAGCCTGTGTAAGTGTGTGTGAGGCTGTGATGGTACTCCATGTTACTGATGGTTTCTCAGTCTTGTGTAATCACTGCGTGTGATGAGGTTAGTAATTCCTGAGTAAGGTCAGAGCCTGTGTAAGTGTGTGTGAGGCTGTGATGGTATTCCATGTTACTGATGGTTTCTCAGTCTTGCTAAACATTATGGATGTGTGTAAGGTAAAGTGAGCGTACTTATGTTGTGCTACAACGGCGTAGCGATCTCAATGGTTTAGCATACTATAGCAGTGAGACTGCGTGCATAATCGCAATTACAATCCTTAATGAATCACGCCCAAAGTACACAATTCATACATACAGTATTACTGTAAGCGGACGGAAAGTGTTGATAATAATAAGTGAGTGCCCGAGTCACATTTACCATGTCAAAAGAAGTTTGAACAAAACGAAATTATAAGAAAAAAATGAAGAGCGCCAGGACAAATGATGAATATGTGCAATAAATAAATAGCAAATTGCAAGGAAAAATCAACTTTGAGTCTGAATGAGGTCCCGTGTGCATTTTATTCAAAACAGTAAATGTGCAAAAAGCTGTATAGTATTTCTTGGTGGTGGTTAGGGAAAAATATCCTCACATTTGCTTTTAATTAGAGATGTGCGGTTCGGTTCTCCAGAAATCCGAATCCACCTGAATTTCATGAATCCGGGTAAATCCGAGTCGCGGTTCTAATCTCCTGAGCAGATCCAGGTAAATCTGGGTCAAGGTTCTGATCTTTTTGAGGTTCAGAATTTGGATTTTTAATACGAATTTCGGGTTTTGGATTGCATAAATTACAATATTTTAGCTGTTTTTAAAACTTTTTATATATTTTTTATTTAAAAAATCCAAATCCAAAACCAAAATGTAAAATAAAAACAATTGAGGGTGGTTTGAATAATACAAACCCAGATCCAAGACCTTGAAGGAGATACAGATCCAAAACCAAAACCAAAAAACGGGGGCCGGTGCACATCCCTACTTTTAATTCACTTTCTTGCACAGGGAATAAGAAGATTAATGGTATTTTCTGAAATCCAAAATCTTCTAAAAAAAAAAAAATAGTCTATGTAGGTGCCGCAGCGGCGAAAGTCTGATGACCTCTGACGACCTCAGGACCTACAGAATCAGGAGAATAGAAAAAAGGAAAACTAGGAATTTCAGTGACAATTTCAAGCACAATATTATAACTAGAGATGTACGGGTCTGGATTTCTGAAATCCGAATACACCCGAATTTAGGGGTTCAGAGTAGAGGTTCGGATTCACTTTTGTGACACGGTTCGAACCGAGTACTGGTTCTTATCTGTTGCCGGTTCGGATCTTGAATTTAAAAACCAAACTCAGGTTTTGAATTCAAACATTTCAGCTGTTTTATTAATTTTCATTGATTTTTAATCGATTTTTATACATTTTTATCCAAAACCAAAACACATGAGGGTGGTTTTGCTAAACCAAAACAAAAACACAAAGATGAATTCAGATCCAAAACCAAAACACGGGGTCCATGCAGATCTCTAATTATAAAATTATCTTGAGTGTTTTTTTTTTTTTTTTTGTGGGTTATAATGTGATCGCGCTAAAAATAATTCAAAAGCAGCTCTATAAGATAAAGTATATAAAATTGATAATAAGAGCGCTGGTGATAATATACAATGTAAATGAAATAAATCATTTGTGAATAGAATACTGATATTGAAAATAAAACTAAAAATAAAAATAAAATAAAAAGAATTAAAGTAAAATAAGCATGAATATAGTAAAAAGTTAATATTAAACCAAAAATAGAAAGAAGGAAAGAGAATTGACTTACAACATTGATCGTTTATAGCTCATTTAAGAAAAATTAATGGAGACATTGTGGGATGTGTGTCAATTATATCCAGGGGATCACATGCTAGCTTTCCCTACCTCTATCCTTGGATGGGTGGCAGCTGAGTCCTGTTGGTATGCTTCCAGTGGCAGTGTGATCCCCGCTGATGGTAGCTGTCAGCGTTCCTTCCCGGCGTCACTAACCTCTGCTGACCGCTGGTGATAGCGTCCCTTGTACAGTGCGTGGACGGCAATGGCTCCCGGTTGATGGTAGCTGTCGGTGTTCTTTCCCAGCGTGACTGGCCTCGAATGGCAGCTGCCAGTGGAGACCACCAGGAACAATCCTACACTCAGCGGCATTGTCCGCATTTTACCCGTGGCATCTACAAGTGACGTCATCACCTACGGCCAGTCAAGGCCAGTCACGCCGGGAAAGAATGCCGACAGTTACCATCAGCTGGAAGCCATTGCCGTCCGCGGGCCGTACAAGGGACGCTATCACCAGCGGTCAGCAGAGGCTAGTGACGCCAGGAAGGAACGCTGACAGCTACCATCAGCGGGAGTCACACTGCCGCAGGAACCATTTCAACAGGACCTAGCTGCCACTTCCATCCAAGGATAGAGGTAGGGAAAGCTAGCATGTGATCCCCTGGATATAATTGACACACATCCCACAAGGTCTACACTAATTTTTCTCAAAAGAGCTATAAACGATCAATGTTGTATGTCAATTCTCTTTCCTTCTTTCTATTTTTGGTTTAACATTAACTTTGTATTATTTTCATGCTTATTTTACTTTAATTCTTTTTATTTTATTTTTATTTTCAATATCAGTATTTTATTCAGAAACTATTTATTTACATTGTTTTTTTTGTAGTCCTGCAGGCGTCAGCATTCCCAGGCAGTCAATGGTTTCGCTGCTGGTATCCCTGTTATAGTATTAGCCCATCCCGGCATTGCCTTGTGCCGGACGCCATTAAACCGAGTAACGGCTGAGGTGTGCCCAGTGTGTGTGTTCATTATACCATAACAATATAAAAACACTTCAAACTTATCTAAGAATAAACATTCTGCATCAGACAGTAATGGATTTTAAAACAGGTCGGCTATTTATTTAAGAAATTAATTTAATTATTTTAAATATTTTACATATTGTATGGTGGCTGGAAGGACGGCACTTACACAGAGCAGCCCAACAATGCAAACTCAACAACCAAAAGCACAGCATTGCGGGCGGAGTCTGCCCTGTGGATGTCAAACCCTGCACTTGGGTATCAAGCATAGACCTACCGAACACAATACCATCCTTAGATGGCTGTACTGCCCCCGTAGAGGTGGTACAGTACTTCTCTACACATAATAGAAGGTGAGCACACCCACTACACCCGGGCTGATGATAAGCCGTACTTCCAGCCAAACAAAATTATAGCTAACAAACAATGAACCCTAGGGTACGGGAGAGCGGGCAAATGATCCAAGGAAAGAGACCTCAGGCTTTTAAGCCTGGCCTTAAATAAGCTCAGTCCCTACTCCTCCCACTAAAGATTTAATAGGTTGGGACCAACACAATGATCACCACCCCGGCCAAAACCCAGCCTCCTGGTTTAAGTCACTACTGGCTCATTCGAGCCCTCCGTTATTCTTTTGCAGACAAACCACACACTTGTTATATCCCTGCATCAGTGGTAATTAATTCCGGCTACAGTGCTGAGGTTAATTATTTCAAAAAGGGGGAGGAGACACGGTTGAATTGATTAATTACTGATTGATTTATTTTATACACAGTAAATATCCATTGCCCCTGATAATCTTTATCAGCTCATATCTTCCATTAGCTACAACAGATATCCCACCTAAGCAGTGTGTCTGGAGATGTAAGGCTAAAAAGCCACCAGCCCGATAAAGCAGATTCTTACAGCACACAGTTATGGTGCCCACACACTAAACGACTCGCAAATGATGCAATGTCATTAACGATTTCCCTTGAACTCCCTGGCAGTCCTGGACAAACGATATCGTGCATGAAGTGTTCATTTTGGCAAACAATGTACTTTCGACGTATCGTGCGTCCTAAACGTTTTCCAGTGCATCGGTAAAGAGATTGTCAGATCTTACCTGCAGTAGGTAAGATCCAAAGATACGAATAACGACCCGCGGGACCCACATCGGACCGTTATCACTCAGCGGAAACTGCAGGATTTGCACAAATTTGAGAGATTTATCGTTATGATGCATCGAAATCTTGCAGCTAATCGTCTAGTGTTGTGTTAGACTGACATCCCTCACTACTTCAGGTCCTGCGCAGTGCTGGAACTCCTCCCGGAATCTTACTTGCACCCACGGCGGCCGTCACTCACTGCAGACAGAATGTTTCTTTTGTTTCGTGTTACCGACCACCTCGCAATCTGCCCATAGAATTTGCTATTCAGCAGACTAAAATGTCAAAGCAAATTTCTGTATGAATTTGAGTTTCTTAAATGTTTTAATGCAAACTAAATAGAGCAATCTGCGCAACCTTTCTTCTTATCGTCGCTGCCAAGCGGTATTGAAACGTTGGACTTTTTTGGCCCGGCCATCATGAAAGAATTCATTTATGAGCTCAGTTAGCATACGTCTCTGGAATTCACGGTTATGTTTATTGCTGTAGTTTATATTTGATAGTTCCCTAAGTAAGAAAAAAACAGAACAATTTACCTAATGCTGTGTTTTAACATCCAACAGAGGGTTTATATAGTTATTAAATCAGGACAGTTTTTGCTGTAAAAACCTGTTATATAAGATACAGCAATCAGCATTCCCACGTTTTACCAGGGAGTTAAAAAAAAATAACATTTACAGAACAGGGTGATAACATGCAAATTCCATTTATGCCTCTTTGTATCTCTTGCAGAATATATAAATATGTATTTAATAGAAATAAGCCTTTAATGCACAAAAGCAAGGTAGTCACAGAAGCATAGAGAGAACGGTACCCGGGGGTGGGCGTCTGAGCTGTTATATCTTATGGACCATTCATGGTCAGAGCTACCCGAAGCTGCACTAACACAGCAGACACAGAGTGAGTGGCAGCTTGGCCACCTTTCTTTGAAAGCCACATTTTCAATATTAAATGTACTTAAATAATAAAAAAAAACTATTAAACACAATTTATTGTTATTCCCCCTTAAAAATCAAAGGGTCTATCCTGTAATATTCCAAATGTAAACGGTTAATTAGGTAGGGCGAATTGTTAGCCGCAATGTGATATAATCCTATCAGTATGGGGGAGAAATGCACAATCGTCCCATCACCGATTGTCCCGTTACTGTAGATAGTGCCGCATTGCGCCAGCATAGAAATCATTTACCATGCTCCTAAACAGACGGGCACACGTTAATCTGACACACGCAGCGAAACACAACATTTCTTCCTTAATTTAGGGCATAAAATCTTTTATGCAAAGCAACGTGGTGCTATTGTATTCGCACTCGCAGGGTTTTTTTTTTTTTTTCTTTAGAAATATCTATTTTGCGCCAAACACACTATATTAATGTAGGCTGCAAGAAGCCAAACATCTGCTGGATTATTGGAATTCAGATGCATTTGTAAAGGATTTTAAACCCACAGATAAAGGTTATATAAAGTGCAATGCAGAGCTGGGCCAGCTTGAGAAATTCACTAGGTTTTAGTCTATCTCAGCTATTCAACTAAGCAGCCTGGTGACTTAATAAACCTTCTATCTGATGAGATGTGTCGTGTGTGCAAATCACTTATCAAATAAATGACATAAATGAAGTCACTGAGATGTACATTTTGACAGAACGACTGTTAGCTATTTAATTAAAGGTAAGTATGGTGGCAAACAAGGAACGGGCAGAAATCAGCCAATCTACAATGCTGTTATGATACCTGATGAACTCCTGCACTACCAAAACCTACCGTATATACTCGAGTATAAGCCGACCCGAATATAAGCCGAGGTACCTACTTTTACCCCCAAAAACTGGGAAAACGTATTGACTTGAGTATAAGCCTAGTGTTGGAAATGGCAGCAGCTGGTAGTGCCCCCAGTAGTAATTCCCCCTGGTTGTGCCCCCAGTGGTAATCCCTCCTTTCAGTGCCTCCAGTGGTAATCCCTCCTGGTAGTGCACCCAGTAGTAATCCCCCCTTTCAGTGTCTTCAGTGGTAATCCCCCGCTTTTAGTGCCCCCAGTAGTAATCCCCCCCTGGTAGTACCCCCAGTGGTAATCACCCCTTATAGTGCCCCCTGTAGTAATCCCCCCCTGGTAGTGCCCCCTGTAGTAATCCCCCCCTGGTAGTTCCCCCAGTGGTAATCCCCCCTTTTAGTGCCCCCTGTAGTAATCGCCCCCTGGTAGTGCCCCCTGTAGTAATCGCCCCCTGGTAGTGCCCCCTGTAGCCCCCCCCCCCCTAGTAGAGGGAGACGTGATAAGAATAAAAAAAAAAAAAATCACTTACCTGAAACTCCCGCTCCTGGTCCCGCCGCTGTCCGCTCCTCCTGCAGCTTTGCATGGGAGAGACGTAGTCATGACGACGTGTCTCCCATTACCCACTGCGGGAGCCGGAAGGTGGCACCCGCAGTGGGAGCAGCAGCAGCCGCTGAGAGTCTGACAGACTCTCAGCGGCTGCTGATTACAGCAAACACACAGCTGCCGGCTCCGGCGGCTGTGTGTTTGTGCTGTGTAGCGCTGACCGAACTCCGTCCGGTCAGCGCTACACTTCACTCGAGTATAAGCCGAGGGGGTACTTTTTCAGCACAAAAAATGTGCTGAAAAAGTCGGCTTATACTCGAGTATATACGATAAATAAAATGCCCTTCGCCAATAACAACCCCCGTTCCCGGAACACACACTTAATCATAGGTACTCGGCTGCTGTCCGGACTACGCACTTAAAGTAATAACAGTGCAGGAAGCACAGGTATCAGAATATAGACATAGGAATGTGACACTCTAAGAACTCATATAGGGAACTATACCCAGATTTTCATGGGTCTACCATCCAGGAATAAACCCAAATCCTTACTGCTTAGCTGCCCAAACTAGACAGAGGTAGCCTGTCTAAAGCTAATTGATGTAGTAACTGAAATAGCACTCCTAATCAGTGATTACCAGAATACTCTCCTGCAGTTAATGTCACTGCAAACTAGTAACAAACAAGGGTTCTATTTAGTTACTTATAATTAATCAGCTAAGAAAAGGGTATGCAGTTATATTTTCACTATATTAATAATATATACATTCTTAAGCAATAATAATAATTCCAGAATGATAGTTCAACAAACATGAGAGTAATTGCAAAACTCATGGATTATTTAATTTATTTCTTTATTTTATTTATTAACAGTTTCTTATATAGCGCAACATATTCCATTGCGCTTTACAATGGGAAACATTAATAGAACAAAACAGGGTAATAACAGACAGACATAGAGGTAAGAGGGCCCTGCTTGTAAGCTTACAATCTATAGGGAAATAGGCATTGATACACAAGGATAGGTGCTATATATATTGCAATGTGGTCCAGCCAGAATGCAGAGTTTCTTAGTGGGCTGCATGATCCAGTCACACAGGAATGTCGACCAAATGTCAGGAGGATGTGAGAGAAAGCCAATGTGTGAGGTTATGTGTGGACTGTGAGAGGGGATGTAATTAGATATGGAAGCTATGAAGGTTATGTGGGCGGTTCTGGAATCTAAAGAGGTGCGTTTTCAGGGAACGCTTGAAGGATAGGAGACTAGAGAGAAATCTTATTGTGCGTGGTAAGGCATTCCATAGAGTGGGTGCTGCCCGAAGAAAGTCCTGTAACCATGAATGGGAGCAAGTAATGCGTGGGGATGAGAGATGCAGATCTTGTGCTGAGCGGAGAAGTCGGGTTGGGAGATATTTTGAGATGAGTAAAGAGATGTATGTTGGTGTGGTTTGGTTAATAGCCTTATGTGTAAGTAAAAGTATTTTGTGTTGAACAAGATAGAAAAGTGGCAACCAATGGAGGAACTGACAGAACGGGGCAGCAGGCGATGAACATTTGGCAAGGAAGATAAGCCTCGCAGCTGCATTCATAAAGGATTGTAATGGCGAGAGCTTGTTATTGGGAAGACCAGTAAGGAGGCTATTGCAATAGTCAATGCGGGAAATAATAAGTGCAATGCATTACAGTTTTTGCAGTGTCTTGTGTGAGATATGGTCAAATTTTGGATATGTTTTTTAGATGTATGTAACATAATTTTGAGACCGATTGAATGTAGGGAACAAAGGACAGTTCAGAGTCAAGGATGATACCAAGGCAGCGAGCTTGTGGGGCAGGGTGGATTGTCGAGTTTTTAACAGTAATAGAGAGATCAGGTTGGTAACTGTTATTGGCCGGTGGAAATATAATTCATTCTGTTTAGAAATATTAAGTTTCAGGTGGCGAGTTGACATCCAAGATGAAATGGCAGAAAGACATTCAGTGACACAGACCAATACAGATGGTGATAAATCTGGGGAGCATAGGTAGATTTGAGTATCATCTGCGTACAGATGGTACTGAAATCCAAAAGAGCGGATTAGTTTGCCAAGAGAGGTGGTATAGATTGAGAATAACAGAGGCCCTAACACTGAGCCTTGCGGTACTCCAACTGATAGAGGTAGCGAAGAGGAGGCAGAATCAGAAAAGCAAACAGTAAAAGAGCGATCAGATAGGTAGGAAGAGAACCAAGAAAGAGCTGTGTCTTTAAGACCTAGGGATTGTAGTGTTTGTATGAGAAGAGAGTGGTCAACAGTGTCAAAAGCAGCAGAGAGATCTAGAAGAATTAGGAATGAGTAATGGCCTTTAGCCTTGGCAGTGACCAGATCATTTACTACCTTAGTCAGTGCTGTCTCTGTGGAGTGTTGGGAACGAAAGCCGGACTGAAGAGGGTCCAATAAGTTGTGTGAGTTAAGAAAGTGTGTGAGGCGGGTGTAGACAAGTCTCTCAAGTAGCTTGGAGGGGCATGGGAGCTGCGAGATAGGTCGATAATTTGAGAGAGTGTTAGGGTCGGAATTTTGTTTTTTCAGAATGGGAGTAATCACTGCATGCTTGTACACTGATGTGAGTGACCACTGCATGCTTAAACAGTGATAGAAAGATGCCAGTAGAGAGATTACAGATTTTAGTTAGGGTTGAGATGAGCACAGCAGACAAGATTATCCAGAGTAGTATATTAGCCAGGTGTATATCTGCTAGCAAAAATATGTACTAGAATATATCCAGGATACTTAGTAGATGAAGAAACCAGCAATCCTTCTTAGGCAGCTTGCAAACAGTTAGAACCAGGGACCAGGCAAGACATGGAATCCTGTGGGAGACTCAGTCAGAACAGAACAACCCAAACAGGACCAAAAGCCAGCAAATGATTAAAACTGCTTGCAAACCAATCACAGTCGACCAGGCCAACGCCCGCCAACCCCCAGGCTGTCATCATCATAATAGGTGAACAAGTCAGCAACCATTCCAATGATTCAGTACAGACTTGACAATAAGTGGTATCTGCATTGCAGGCGGATACCACCCAAGGTGCACAAACACAACTGTAAAAACCCCTATAAACAACAAAGGCGACCACTTACCTTCTAACTTGACTACCAGAGGTAGTGGGTGATGTGGGTGATGGCACTGCCCCCTATTGGGGTGGTACAGCCGACTACCAATCAACGAAGGGAGCACACCTCAAATAAATGATTGCAATCAGACTGGTGACCTGCCATTCTTTCCTGCCACAGCAAGGTTCTGACATTCACCGCAACGCCATCATACTAAACTAGACAAATGAAACAACAACCCAAAACAGATCCTAAACAAACAAAAACATACCCTCTTTCGTTAAACGAACCCCATCAGCCCGATACAAATAATGGAAAAGAAACTGACTCTTCAAATGTCTGTTGGCCAAAAGAAATTTTGACACAGCTTAAGTCACTTTCTTCCAGACACAATGGTAGGAAAATCTCTTACACCACTCCATACCTGCCTAGGGGCAATGAATAACCATATGATTTTACACAAGGGCCAGGCCCACAACACCCATGAAAGATCATCCACGATAGAGTGCTGCAATTTTAGGGCCGACCTCTTCTCCAGGTCATTGCCACACAAATGGATGACCAAGACCCATGGCACACCAAAATGCCTTGCAACATCTAACAATTTAATTCTAAAGGAATGCCACTGCATACAGTACCTGTAAAGTCAATCCAATGCTCCCTATCAGATACCAGAAAAACCGGTGATCCATCCGAAGCCATAAGCCTAGGAGCCCAAAAAACATAAGCGTGGCCCCCAATCCAAATGTCTAAGAAATTAAAATGCAAACCTAAAAGAGGAGGAAAGGCAAGAACATTAGTAAGATATGTAAATTGAATAAATATAAATTGTATACCTGAGGATCTGCAAAACAACAATTGTCACTAGTGCAGCAATAGCGCAAACAAAATGGCCGAGACAAACATAAGACATGGAAGGAACATTAGAGGGGTTGGGGGCAGTTAGGGGAAAAACAAGTGAACTCGGCAAGAGGTAAAAATAAAAAACCTGCTGAGGGACGGAATAGTATATTATAATTCAATTGTATGAGCCGAAATAACTGAATTTAGGGTCTTATTCAGCAATGCATGCTAGTGCAGATTCCCGATGGTCGGAATCTGTGCGGGCGCCAGACCCCTACCGCTCATGTGCAGTATGGGTCCTGTGTGATTGCATGCAGAGCAGCAGTAGACTGTCAGTGATTGACAGTCTACTGCTGTTTTCGGGCAGGAGGGGGCAGTTACGGTGGGCGGGAAGTGGCAGCGAGGCATGTCGCCGTTGCTGGGCGGGGAGGGAAGAGGCCAGGATCTCCGTCGGCTGACAGAGATTTCTTGGCCTCTTTCTCATATCTGCGGCGGCTGGCCTGCGTGTCCCCATGGGTCACTTAGCCAGCTGATATTATCGCAGATTATCTGATGATGTGTCCTTGGACGAAGCTCGCATGATGCCTCTTGCTGCGTTACCATAATTGCAAGGACGGAATTGCAAGGCTGCTTTTGTGCAGTTTTGCAATTCTGTCCAGTTATGAATCAGGCCCTTAGTCCGTCAGGTCAGGCAAACATTTTTAAAATCCCTTAAGACTCCCACTGCCAACAGTGATAAGTAGAAGGATAGACAAGGATAACAAAACAAGACAAAACAAGGACAAAACCAAACACGGGACACAACAAAACCAGAAGATTAACATCAGACACAACAAATCTGAACTCATTTAGTAAAAAAACCAAGGTAACCAACAGGCCTTATATAACGCCTATAACTGGCCGATTTCCACTGACCCAAGGCCATAATTTCAGCAACAGAAAACCTGCCGACGCAGCAGAAGTGGCAGTGCCGATTCTAAACGAATGCGTTCCAAACTCCGACGGTGAGCAGCCGATCCTCGAAACACAGTGCTTCAAAAATCAACCAAACTGATACTTCGTTAGCAGAGTCCAATCCATGTGTATGAGCCACAAACCAGGAACATCCAGGAGCAAATATGCATACAGTGAAGCCAGTGCAAAAGGGCAGACTCAGTGGTCTCTTGATGAGACCAATGAAAAACACCTTCTCCTATCAGTTTGGTTGTGCTTGGACTTGCCACAGCCTACAGGGGGGGCTGACTCCTCCCCGACACGGATGCCTGAATGGAGCATAGTAGCATCAACTCGTTTGGATGATGCAACTAGATCTGAAACTCGAAAGGCCCCGTGAAATGCCACATAAAAAGCCACCTTAAACAAAAGCATCTCGTATCAGGAAGGCCCTTCAACTTGCAATAAAATTACATTTCAGACAACAAATGAACAACATAAGCCCTGAATCTGCATGAAACATAGAGACACTAAATAACAAAAAGCATCGATGCACACTCTTAGATCTATGTCCTCAGCCACGGAAAAAAACTTCCCACTCTTCCCATGCTTGACGATAAGCTCATAAAGTGGATCTAGACACTGTTCTGCTAAGCCCTTCATGTTGGCTCTATCACCTGACAAACATAAGAGGGGCAAACCGGCAAAGTATACCAACGTCATCAGCATCATCGTAATCTAGCCCACTGAAACTGAGATAATGTATCAGCAAACTCATTCTCCACCCCAGGCACATGCCGACTCTTAAGCGTGATGTTGCAATGCAAACAGGTCAATACCAGCTGCGTAAGCAAGAGCAAAACCAGCAAGGACGTAGGTCTCTGGTGATTTATCATGTGCACCACTGTGAGCTCTGAGGTTATCACACCTCAGCACGATACTGTGATTGCACAACAGAGCATCCCAGATTTCCGAGGCAACCATTATGGGGAAGAATTCGAGAAGAAGGATATCTTTTATCAAATCCTTAACTACCCATTCCCCGGGCCACGGAGACAAGCACCAGGAACCATCAAGGTAACAATCGAACCCCGTAGAGCCTGCTGCATGTGTGAACAGCTGCAGCTGCAAATTGTTAGCAACTATCCAAAGGGGGCTATCCAAATCCAAACACCATTAAATTTATTGAGAAACGAGACCCAAACACACAGGTCCCGGTTGATCTCTGATGATAACCAAATAAAATGGTGAGACTTAGACACTCCACCGTGGCCTTTTCCAGCTTCCAAGAAAAAAACTCTGCCCATGGGTATAACCCTGCAAGCAAAGTTAAACAGGCCCGACAGGGATTGGGTCTGTTTTACAGTGATCTTATGCACAGCTGTGCACTCCGCTAGGGCAGTACGGAACTTGTCTAAACTTATCCCGAGGAAGGCAGCGCAGAAATTGATCTTGATACCGAGAAATGACAAGCAAGGGAGTGGAGCCTCTGTCTTGTCAACAGGTCAATAGCAACACCAAAATGAAAAAATAAAACTTGAACCGAAAAATAAAAGATAACTGCATCTATCCGAACCAGGAGGACCTACGCACAGGAAGTCATCGAGACATTGAGCTGTCCCATTACCACCACAAGCAAATTCCATGCACCAGTGGAGAAAGGAGCTAAGCTGCTCAGAAAAAGCATAAGACACCGAACACCCCATAGGCAAACATTTGTAATATCTAGGGGTGTGCACCGGCCACTTTTCGTGTTTTGTGTTTTGGTTTTGGATCTGGATCTTTCTTCGTGTTTTGGATCTGGATTGGTTTTGCCAAAACCACCCTTCCGTGTTTTGGGTTCTGGGTTTTGTGTTTTGGATCTGTATTTTTTTTTTAAAAAAGCATAAAAACAGCTAAAATCACAGAATTTGTAGGTTTTTCTGCTCCTATGCTATTATTAACCTCAATAACCTTAATTTCCACTCATCTCCAGTCAATTCTGAGCACCTCACACCTCACAATAGTGTTTTTATGTCCAAAAGGTTGCACCGAGGTAGCTGGATGACTATGCTAAGCGACACGAGTGGGCGGCACAAACACGTGACCCATCTAGGTGTGAAACTGCAGTGGCAGACAGGATGGAAGTTTGAAAAACTAGGAACCAAACAGTACATAATGCAAAGAAAAAAAAGAGGTGCAAGATGGAATTGTCCTTGGGCCCTCCCACCCACCCTTATGTTGTATAAACAGGACATGCACACTTTAACAAACCAATCATTTCAGCGCCAGGGTCTGCCACACAACTGTGGCTGAAATGATTGGTTTGTTTGGGCCCCCACAAAACAAGCTGGCAACTAATCTGTCCCTGCACAAACTGGCTCTACGGAGGCAAGATGTCATCCTCATCCTCCTCATCCACCGATTCCTCACCCTCTTCAGTGTGTACATCCTCATCCTCACAGAGTATTAATTCGTCCCCGCTGGAACCACAGGTCCCTCTGTACGTTCTGGAGGGTGGTCTCCCTGGAAGAGTTGATAATTCATTTTATGAACATCATCTTCTCCACATTTTGTGGAAGCAACCTCCTACGCCTTTCGCTGACAAGGTTCCCGGCTGCACTAAACACTCTTTCGGAGTACACACTGGAGGGGGGGCAACTCAGGTAAAATAGAGCCAGTTTGTACAGGGACCTCCAAATTGCTTCTTTTTCCTGCCAGTACAGGTACGGACTGTCTGACATGCCTACTTGTCACTGCTGCTTTGAGGATGCAAGTGCGGCTACAGCCCACACAATTCACAAAGACAGAAAAAAAAAGAAGAATATTTTTATTGTTTGTGGAGCGCACTTTGAGGGTTACACCACCCTTTAACAGACAGACGCACGCTTGTCGCTGCTGCTTTGAGGATGCAAGTGCGGCTACAGCCCACACAATTCACAAAGACAGAAAAAAGAAGAAGAATATTTTTATTGTTTGTGTAGCACACTTTGAGGGTGTCACCACCCTTTAACAGACAGACGCACGCTTGTCGCTGCTGCTTTGAAGATGCAAGTGCGGCTACATCGCACACAAGTCACAAACACATAAAAAAATAGTTTTTTATTTTTTGGAGCACTTTGAGAGTTACACCACCCTTTAACAGACAGACGCACGCTTGTCGCTGCTGCTTTGAGGATGCAAGTGCGGCTACATCCCACACAATTCACAAAGACAGAAAAAAAAG
This sequence comes from Taudactylus pleione, assembly GCA_031769625.1. Lineage (NCBI taxonomy): Eukaryota > Metazoa > Chordata > Amphibia > Anura > Myobatrachidae > Taudactylus > Taudactylus pleione. The sequence goes on from JAUIMM010000927.1 coordinate 692,619, forward strand.
AACAATATTTTTATTGTTTGTGTAGCACACTTTGAGGGTGTCACCACCCTTTAACAGACAGACGCACGCTTGTCGCTGCTGCTTTGAGGACAGTATCATATGCAGTGACAGTAGACTTGTCAGAAATTGTTGGCACGTCCTTCAGTCCAGACCAGATGTCCAAACCAGCCCTTGACTTATGACACAGGCGCACGCTTGGCGCTGCTACTATGTTGATGCACATGCGGCTACATCGCACACAAGTCACAAACACATTAAAAAAATAGTTTTTTATTTTTTGGAGTACTTTGAGAGTTACACCACCCTTTAACAGACAGACGCACGCTTGTCGCTGCTGCTTTGAGGATGCAAGTGCGGCTACAGCCCACACAATTCACAAAGACAGAAAAAAAAGAACAATATTTTTATTGTTTGTGTAGCACACTTTGAGGGTGTCACCACCCTTTAACAGACAGACGCACGCTTGTCGCTGCTGCTTTGAGGACAGTATCATATGCAGTGACAGTAGACTTGTCAGAAATTGTTGGCACGTCCTTCAGTCCAGACCAGATGTCCAAACCAGCCCTTGACTTATGACACAGGCGCACGCTTGGCGCTGCTACTATGTTGATGCACGTGCGGCTACATCGCACAAAAGTCACAAACACATAAAAAAAATAGTTTTTTATTTTTTGGAGCACTTTGAGGGTTACACCACCCTTTAACAGACAGACGCACGCTTGTCGCTGCTGCTTTGAGGATGCAAGTGCGGCTACAGCCCACACAATTCACAAAGACAGAAAAAAGAAAAATATTTTTTATTGTTTGTGTAGCACACTTTGAGGGTGTCACCACCCTTTAACAGACAGACGCACGCTTGTCGCTGCTGCTTTAAGGATGCAGGTGCGGCTACAGCCCACACATTTCACAAAGACAGAAAAAAAAAGAACAATATTTTTATTGTTTGTGTAGCACACTTTGAGGGTGTCACCACCCTTTAACAGACAGACGCACTATTGTCGCTGCTGCTTTAAGGATGCAGGTGCGGCTACAGCCCACACATTTCACAAAGACAGAAAAAAAAAGAACAATATTTTTATTTTTTGTGTAGCACACTTTGAAGGTGTCACCACCCTTTAACAGACAGATGCACGCTTGTCGCTGCTGCTTTAAGGATGCAGGTGCGGCTACAGCCCACACATTTCACAAAGATCGAAAAAAAAAGAACAATATTTTAATTGTTTGTGTAGCACACTTTGAGGCTGTCACCACCCTTTAACAGACAGACGCACGCTTGTTGCTGCTGCTTTGAGGATGCAGGTGGAATCTAGATGGGATTTGGAACCGGGGACACACTACCTCCATCAATTGTCTAAATCCCACTGCACTAATGGCGGATACCGGACGCACGTCTAACACCAACATAGCAGTCAAGGCCTCAGTTATACGTTTTGCTTCAGGATGACTGCTGTCGTACTTCATCCTCATCGCTAGGGACTGTTGGAGGGTTAATTGTTTAGTAAAAGTAGTGATGTTCCTACTTCCTCTCTGGGATGATGAACAACTCCCAGCAGCAGCAACAGCACTAGGAGGAAGTGGTTCTTGATCTTTCCCTATTTTATTTTTATCGGAGAAAGTTTGGTCCTCCATTTATGTTATATTGATATATACGTGCGGCTAAAGCGCACACAAACACAGAAAATTTTTTTTTATTTTTGCTGGAGAGTAGTGCACTTTGTGGGTTACACCACCCTTTAAGAAATGAGCCAGCCGGCCCTTTACTTATGGGACACAGGCGCACGCTTCGCGCTGCTCCTCTGTTGATGCACGTGCAGCCACAGTGCACACAAGTCACAAACACAGAAAATATATATTTTTTTGGTTTGGACTGGAGTGTACTTTCGGGGGTTACAGCACCCTTTAACGGTCAAGCCAGCCGGCCCTTTACTTATGACACAGGCGCACGCTTGGCACTACTTTGTTGATGCACGTGCGGCTACTGCGCACACAATTCACAAACACAGAAAATAATTTTTTTTTTGGTTTGGACTGGAGTGTACTTTGGGGGTTACAGCACCCTTTAACGGTCAAGCCAGCCGGCCCTTTACTTATGACACAGGCGCACGCTTGGCACTACTTTGTTGATGCACGTGCGGCTACTGCGCACACAATTCACAAACACAGAAAATATATTTTTTTTGGTTTGGACTGGAGTGTACTTTGGGGGTTACAGCACCCTTTAACGGTCAAGCCAGCCTGCCCTTTACTTATGACACAGGCGCACGCTTGGCACTACTTTGTTGATGCACGTGAGGCTTCTGCGCACACAATTCACAAACACAGAAAATAATTATTTTTTTTGGTTTGGACTGGAGTGTACTTTCGGGGGTTACAGCACCCTTAACGGTCAAGCCAGCCGGCCCTTTACTTATGACACAGGCGCACGCTTGGCACTACTTTGTTGATGCACGTGCGGCTACTGCGCACACAATTCACAAACACAGAAAATATTTTTTTTTTAGTTTGGACTGGAGTGTACTTTGGGGGTTACAGCACCCTTTAACGGTCAAACCAGCCGGCCCTTTACTTATGACACAGGCGCACGCTTGGCACTACTTTGTTGATGCACGTGCGGCTACTGCGCACACAATTCACAAACCCAGAAAATATATTATTTTTTTAGCACTTGGGGGGAGCACCCCTGATGGACAGAGCACCCCCTGGACAACACTACAGCACCCCTTTAGGACTGGGACACTGCACAGGACTTTGGAGTGGACACAGCCCCTATGGAGAACTGACTGCACAACACAGTCCAGCCAGCCCCTATGGACTTTGAAGTAGTGGACACAGCCCCTATTAACAACAGCAGCACAGCACAACACAGCCAGCCCCTATGGACTTTGAAGTAGTGGACAACAGCAGCACTACACTACACTACACTACACAGCCCTAACTCCCACCCTCCCTCTTCACTGTCCACAGCCGAGTGAGAAAATGACGCCGACGCAGGTACCTTATATAGGATCCAAAACCCGCGAGACTCGGAAGGCGGGATGATTACATTTTGCCTCGATTTCAGATCCGAGTCAGGCGGGAAAAGTCGAGCCTGACTCGGATCGGACTCGGATCGGGGGGGCTAGGGGGGGTTCGGATTTCAGAAATCCGAACCCGCTCACCCCTAGTAATATCCATCGTCACGGCAAAACTGCATGAATATGAGTGACTCAGGGTGCAAGGCGAGTAAATGAAAAGACGTTTCGACATACACCTTAGCCATAAGGGCGCGAGGGCCGTAAGGCCAAACAACAGTCGAAGCTTCATCAAAAGATTGTTATACTGACGAACAAAACTCAGTCAGTATAGCATCATTGACTGATGACACTGGTGGGAAACAGAGGCCGTCGCCATCCTCTCCCTGCCCAGTAAAGGGCAGCAGACTGTCACTGACAGTCTTGTCAATCTTCAACAATAGGGAATCTGCGATTAGTAGTGCAATAGCCCTAAGTTCTGATATACTTACTTGTTCAATGACTGAGGCCTTTTTTATTTTTTACAACTCTGGAATTAACATTATCTCTTAGTTTCCGCTAAGCTAAACTTTGTTTGCATTAACCTTTAGCAGTTACCACTTAGCTCTGTACAATTTCAGGTTTTTCTATGAATTGCTTACATTTCAATAAAAACTGAAAACAATGGGGGTGTTCTAAAACTTCTGACTGGTATAGTATTAATTAGGGGTGAGCGGGTTCGGATTTCTGAAATCCGAACCCCCCCGAGCCCCCCCGATCCGAGTCCGATCCGAGTCAGGCTCGACTTTTCCCGCCTGACTCGGATCTGAAATCGAGGCAAAACGTCATCATCCCGCCTTCCGAGTCTCGCGGGTTTTGGATCCTATATAAGGTACCCGCGTCGGCGCCATTTTCTCACTCGGCTGTGGACAGTGAAGAGGGAGGGTGGGAGTTAGGGCTGTGTAGTGTAGTGTAGTGTAGTGCTGCTGTTGTCCACTACTTCAAAGTCCATAGGGGCTGGCTGTGTTGTGCTGCTGTTGTTAATAGGGGCTGTGTCCACTACTTCAAAGTCCATAGGGGCTGGCTGGACTGTGTTGTGCAGTCAGTTCTCCATAGGGGCTGTGTCCACTCCAAAGTCCTGTGCAGTGTCCCAGTCCTAAAGGAGTGCTGTAGTGTTGTCCAGGGGGTGCTCTGTCCATCAGGGGTGCTCCCCCCAAGTGCTAAAAAAATAATATATTTTCTGTGTTTGTGAATTGTGTGCGCAGTAGCCGCACGTGCATCAACAAAGTAGTGCCAAGCGTGCGCCTGTGTCATAAGTAAAGGGCCGGCTGGCTTGACCGTTAAAGGGTGCTGTAACCCCCGAAAGTACACTCCAGTCCAAACCAAAAAAAAATTATTTTCTGTGTTTGTGAATTGTGTGCGCAGTAGCCGCACGTGCATCAACAAAGTAGTGCCAAGCGTGCGCCTGTGTCATAAGTAAAGGGCCAGCTGGCTTGACTGTTAAGGGTGCTGTAACCCCCGAAAGTACACTCCAGTCCAAACCAAAAAAAAAATTATTTTCTGTGTTTGTGAATTGTGTGCGCAGTAGCCGCACGTGCATCAACAAAGTAGTGCCAAGCGTGCGCCTGTGTCATAAGTAAAGGGCCGGCTGGCTTGACCGTTAAGGGTGCTGTAACCCCCGAAAGTACACTCCAGTCCAAACCAAAAAAAAAATTATTTTCTGTGTTTGTGAATTGTGTGCGCAGTAGCCGCACGTGCATCAACAAAGTAGTGCCAAGCGTGCACCTGTGTCATAAGTAAAGGGCCGGCTGGCTTGACCGTTAAGGGTGCTGTAACCCCCGAAAGTACACTCCAGTCCAAACCAAAAAAAAAATTATTTTCTGTGTTTGTGAATTGTGTGCGCAGTAGCCGCATGTGCATCAACAAAGTAGTGCCAAGCGTGCGCCTGTGTCATAAATAAAGGGCCGGCTGGCTGGACCGTTAAAGGGTGCTGTAACCCCCGAAAGTACACTCCAGTCCAAACCAAAAAAAAATTAATTTCTGTGTTTGTGAATTGTGTGCGCAGTAGCCGCACGTGCATCAACAAAGTAGTGCCAAGCGTGCGCCTGTGTCATAAGTAAAGGGCAGGCTGGCTTGACCGTTAAGGGTGCTGTAACCCCCGAAAGTACACTCCAGTCCAAACCAAAAAAAAAATTATTTTCTGTGTTTGTGAATTGTGTGCGCAGTAGCCGCACGTGCATCAACAAAGTAGTGCCAAGCGTGCGCCTGTGTCATAAGTAAAGGGCCGGCTGGCTTGACCGTTAAAGGGTGCTGTAACCCCCGAAAGTACACTCCAGTCCAAACCAAAAAAAAATTATTTTCTGTGTTTGTGAATTGTGTGCGCAGTAGCCGCACGTGCATCAACAAAGTAGTGCCAAGCGTGCGCCTGTGTCATAAGTAAAGGGCCGGCTGGCTTGACCGTTAAAGGGTGCTGTAACCCCCGAAAGTACACTCCAGTCCAAACCAAAAAAAAATTATTTTCTGTGTTTGTGAATTGTGTGCGCAGTAGCCGCACGTGCATCAACAAAGTAGTGCCAAGCGTGCGCCTGTGTCATAAGTAAAGGGCCGGCTGGCTTGACCGTTAAAGGGTGCTGTAACCCCCGAAAGTACACTCCAGTCCAAACCCAAAAAAAATTATTTTCTGTGTTTGTGAATTGTGTGCGCAGTAGCCGCACGTGCATCAACAAAGTAGTGCCAAGCGTGCGCCTGTGTCATAAGTAAAGGGCCGGCTGGCTTGACCGTTAAAGGGTGCTGTAACCCCCTAAGTACACTCCAGTCCAAACCAAAAAAAAAATTATTTTCTGTGTTTGTGAATTGTGTGCGCAGTAGCCGCACGTGCATCAACAAAGTAGTGCCAAGCGTGCGCCTGTGTCATAAGTAAAGGGCCGGCTGGCTTGACCGTTAAAGGGTGCTGTAACCCCCGAAAGTACACTCCAGTCCAAACCAAAAAAAAATTATTTTCTGTGTTTGTGAATTGTGTGCGCAGTAGCCGCACGTGCATCAACAAAGTAGTGCCAAGCGTGCGCCTGTGTCATAAGTAAAGGGCCGGCTGGCTTGACCGTTAAAGGGTGCTGTAACCCCCGAAAGTACACTCCAGTCCAAACCAAAAAAAAATTATTTTCTGTGTTTGTGAATTGTGTGCGCAGTAGCCGCACGTGCATCAACAAAGTAGTGCCAAGCGTGCGCCCGTGTCATAAGTAAAGGGCCGGCTGGCTTGACCGTTAAAGGGTGCTGTAACCCCCGAAAGTACACTCCAGTCCAAACCAAAAAAAAATTATTTTCTGTGTTTGTGAATTGTGTGCGCAGTAGCCGCACGTGCATCAACAAAGTAGTGCCAAGCGTGCGCCTGTGTCATAAGTAAAGGGCCGGCTGGCTTGACCGTTAAAGGGTGCTGTAACCCCCGAAAGTACACTCCAGTCCAAACCAAAAAAAAATTATTTTCTGTGTTTGTGAATTGTGTGCGCAGTAGCCGCACGTGCATCAACAAAGTAGTGCCAAGCGTGCGCCTGTGTCATAAGTAAAGGGCCGGCTGGCTTGACCGTTAAGGGTGCTGTAACCCACAAAGTACACTCCAGTCCAAACCAAAAAAAAAATTATTTTCTGTGTTTAGCCGCACGTATATATCAAATCGATATAACATAAATGGAGGACCAAACTTTCTCCGATAAAAATAAAATAGAGAAAGATCAAGAACCACTTCCTCCTAGTGCTGAAGCTGCTGCCACTAGTCATGACATAGACGATAACATGCCATCAACGTCGTCTGCCAAGGCCGATGCCCAATGTCATAGTAGAGGGCACATACAATCCCAAATGGCAAAGTTCAGGAAAATGACCTTGAAAAAGACATTTAAATCAGCTGAAGAGAAACGTAAACTTGCCAATATGCCATTTACGACACGGAGTGGCAAGGAACGGCTAAGGTCGATCCCTAGTATGTTCATGACTAGTGGTTCAGCTTCACATGACGATGGAAGCCCTCCTCCCACTAAAAAAATCAAAAGAGTTAAGCTGGCAAAAGCACAGCGAAGAACTGTGCTTTCTAAGAAGATATCACAAATCCCCAAGGAGAGTCCAAGTGTGGTGGTGGTTGCGATGCCTGACCTTCCCAGCACTGGACGGGAAGAGGTGGCTCTTTCCACCATTTGCACGCCCCCTGCAAGTGCTGAAAGGAGCACCCACAGTCCACTTGCTGATATGCAAATTGAAGATGTCACTGTTGAAGTACAACAGGATGAGGATACTGGTGTAGCTGGCGCTGAGGAGGAAGTTGGCGAGGAGGATTCTGATGGTGATGTGGTTTGTTTAAATCAGGCTCCGGGGGAGACAGTTGTTGTCCGTGGGATGAAAAAGCCCATCACGGTCATGCCTGGGCAGAAGACCAAACATTCCACCTCTTTGGTCTGGCAATATTTCTATCCAAATCCGGACAACAACTGTCTTGCCATATGTACCATATGTAAAGGTGAAATAAGTAGGGGTAGGGACGTCAACCACCTAGGAACATCCTCCCTTATACGGCACCTGCAGCGCGTTCATAAAAAGTTACTGTCAAGTTCAGAAACTTTGGCTAAGACCGTAAGCAGTCCAGGGACACCTAAATCCCGTTGTCCTGTTGTATCCAAGCGCCTGCAAACCACACCATCAACTCCCTCCTCGTCAATTTCCTCCTTAGTCAGGATCGGAAGTAGTCCTGCAGGCCATGTCACTGGCATGACTGACTCTCCTATCCGGGATTCCTCTGGAGGATCCTGCATTGCTACGCCTACTGCTGCCGCTGCTGCTGTTGCTGCTGCTGGGAGTCGTTCATCATCCCAGAGAGGAAGTAGGAACACCACTACTTTTACTAAACAATTGACCCTCCAACAGTCCTTAGCGAGGAGGATGAAGTACGACAGCAGTCATCCTGAAGCAAAACGTATAACTGAGGCCTTGACTGCTATGTTGGTGTTAGACGTGCGTCCGGTATCCGCCATTAGTGCAGTGGGATTTAGACAATTGATGGAGGTAGTGTGTCCCCGGTTCCAAATCCCGTCTAGATTCCACTTCACTAGGCAGGCGATACCGAGACTGTACAGAAACGTCAGAAAAAGTGTCCTCAGTGTCCTGAAAAATGCCGTTGTACACAATGTCCACTTAACCACGGACATGTGGACAAGTGGAACAGGGCAGACTAAGGACTATATGACTGTGACAGCCCACTGGGTAGATGTATCACCTTACGCAGCAACAGCAGCAGCGTCACCAGTAGCAGCATCTCAGAAACGCCAGCTCGTTACAAGGCAGGCTACGCTGTGTATCACCGGTTTCAGTAAGAGGCACACCGCCGACAACCTCTTAGAGAAACTGAGGGAAATCATCGCCCAGTGGCTTACCCCACTTAGACTCTCCTGGGGATTTGTGATATCTGACAACGCCACCAATATTGTGCGGGCATTACATCTGGGCAAATTCCAGCACGTCCCATGTTTTGCTCACACAATAAACTTGGTGGTGCAGAATTTTCTGAAAAGCGACAGGGGCGTGCAGGAGACGCTTTGGGTGGCCCGAAAAATTTCTGGCCACTTTCGCCATTCAGCGACTGCGTGCCGAAGACTGGAGCGCCAGCAAACACTCTTGAACCTGCCCCGCCATCACCTGAAGCAAGAGGTTGTGACGCGGTGGAACTCAACCCTCTATATGCTTCAGAGGATGGAGGAGCAGCAAAAGGCCATACAAGCCTATACATCCACCTATGACATAGGCAAAGGAGGGGGTATGCACCTGACTCAAGCGCAGTGGAGAATGATTTCCGTGTTGTGCAAGGTTCTCCAGCCCTTCGAACTTGCCACACGTGAAGTCAGTTCAGACACAGCCAGCTTGAGTCAGGTCATTCCCCTCATCAGGCTTTTGCAGAAGCAGCTGGAGAAAGTGAAGGAGGAGCTAAGACGGAGCGATTCCGCTCGGCATGTGGGACTTGTGGATGAAGCCCTTCATTCGCTTTGCCAGGATTCCAGGGTGGTCAATCTGTTGAAATCAGACCACTACATTTTGGCCACCGTGCTTGATCCTAGGTTTAAAGCCTATGTGGTGTCTCTCTTTCCGGCCGACACAAGCCTGCAGAGGTGCAAAGACCTGCTGGTGAACACACTGTCAGCTGAAGCGGAACGTGACACGTCAACGGCTCCTTCTTCATTTTCTCCCGCAACTGGGGCTGCCAGGAAAAAACTTAGGTATCCTAAGCAACCCGCTGGCGGTGATGCAGGGCAGGCAGGACCAAGTTTGGACATCTGGTCTGGACTGAAGGACCTGGCAACAATTTCTGACATGTCTACTGTCACTGCATATGATACTGTCACCATTGACAGAATGGTGGAGGATTACATCGGTGACAGCATCCAAGTAGGCATGTCAGACAGTCCATACCTGTACTGGCAGGAAAAAGAGGCAATTTGGAGGCCCCTGTACAAGCTGGCTCTATTTTACCTGAGTTGCCCCCCCTCCAGTGTGTACTCCGAAAGAGTGTTTAGTGCAGCCGGGAACCTTGTCAGCGAAAGGCGTAGGAGGTTGCTTCCACAGAATGTGGAGAAGATGATGTTCATCAAAATGAATTATCAGCTCTTCCAGGGAGACCAGCCTCCAGAAGGTACAGAGGGACCTGTGGTGGTGGATTCAAGTGGGGACGAGTTAATACTTTGTGAGGATGAGGATGTACACACTGAAGAGGGTGAGGAATCGGTGGATGAGGAGGATGAGGATGACATCTTGCCTCCGTAGAGCCAGTTTGTGCAGGGACACATTAATTTCCAGCTTGTTTTGTGGGGGCCCAAACGAACCAATCATTTCAGCCACAGTTGTGTGGCAGACCCTGGCGCTGAAATGATTGATTTGTTAAAGTGTGCATGTCCTGTTTATACAACATAAGGGTGGGTGGGAGGGCCCAAGGACAATTCCATCTTGCACTTCTTTTTTTTCTTTGCATTATGTACAGTTTGGGGCCTAGTTTTTCTAACTGCCATCCTGTCTGCCACTGCAGTGTCACTCCTAGATGGGTCACGTGTTTGTGCCGCCCACTCGTGTCGCTTAGCATAGTCATCCAGCTACCTCGGTGCAACCTTTTGGACATGAAAACACTATTGTGAGGTGTGAGGTGTTCAGAATAGACTGGAAATGAGTGGAAATTAAGGTTATTGAGGTTAATAATAGCATAGGAGCAGAGAAACCAACAAATTCTGTGATTTTAGCTGTTTTTATGCTTTTTAAAAAAAAAATACAGATCCAAAACACAAAACCCAGAACCCAAAACACGGAAGGGTGGTTTTGGCAAAACCAATCCAGATCCAAAACACGAAGAAAGATCCAGATCCAAAACCAAAACACAAAACACGAAAAGTGGCCGGTGCACACCCCTAGTATTAATATTAGCGCTGAGGTGGGTCCGGTTCCCTGAGAACCGGAGCCACCCGAAGTTCGCGATCCGAGCCGGGATCCGAGTCCAGCTCTGGTTTTTCTGCCTGACTCAGATCCCAAAATGAGGCAAAATGTCATCCTACCGCTGTCGGATTCTCGCGGATTTTGGATACTAAAAAGGTACATCAGCACCATATCACTCTGGCTTTGGAGAGTGTAATGAGCAGAGGGGTGCTGTGTCCATCCAGGGGCTGATGTGCCGGTCCAGGGGCTGCGGTGTCCATCCAGGATCAGTGTCTGCTGTGTCCATCCAAGGGCTGCGGTGTCCATCCAGAAGCAGTGTCTGCTGTGTCAATCCAAGGGCTGCGGTGTCCATCCAGGAGCAGTGTCTGCTGTGTCCATCCACGGGCTGCGGTGTCCATCCAGGAGCAGTGTCTGCTGTGTCCATCCAAGGGCTGCGGTGTCCATCCAGGGAAGGGGCTGCTGTGTCCATCAAGGGATTGCTGTGTCCATCCAGGGAAGGGGTTGTTGTGTCCATCCAGGGCGGGGGCTGCTGTATCCATCCAGGGCAGGGCCTGCTGTGTCCATCCAGGGCAGGGCCTGCTGTGTCCATCCAGGAGCAGTGTCTGCTGTGTCCATCCAAGGGCTGCGGTGTCCATCCAGGAGCAGTGTCTGCTGTGTCCATCCAAGGGCTGCGGTGTCCATCCAGGGAAGGGGTTGTTGTGTCCGTCCAGGGCAGGGGCTGCTGTGTCCATCCAGGGCAGGGGCTGCTGTGTCCATCCAGGGAAGGGGTTGTTGTGTCCATCCAGGGCAGGGCCTGCTGTGTCCATCCAGGAGCGGTGGCTGCTGTGTCCATCCAGGGCAGGGGTTGTTGTGTCCATCCAGGGGCAGTGGCTGCTGTCTCCATTCAGGGGCTGCTGTGTCCATTCAGGGCAGGGCCGGATTAAGGGCAGGGCAACAGGGGCGGTTGTCCTGGGGCCCCCACACACTGTCCCCAACCCCAGGCCACATGCCCGGCGAAAAGGTTGATTGCGATCTACTGGAAGCTCATGGAGCTCCAGCCTGTGGATCGCGATCACCTTACAGTAAGTGGGAACATTGGCCTCTGAATACTGATCACTTCAGAGGCCAGCGTTCCCAGTGATGCAGTGCGTGGGTGACGTCATGATGTCCCCCACGCACTGCAGAGGAGAGGAGCCTGTGCACCAGATCCAGCAAACAGCGGCAGTAGCAGTAGCAGTGACGGCAGGACCTGGGAGCCATGACGGCATGGAGCGAAGACAGGTAAGTTTTTTAACAGGGCGGGGAGGGAGAGACACTGGGTGGACTACTTTATGGGGTACATTTACAGGGGGCATTTAAGAAGAGGCACAACTACTGGGGGCATTGGGGCACAACTACTGGGGACATTGGAGAAGGGGCACAACTACAGGGGGCATTGAAGAAGTGGCACAAATACTGGGGGCATTGGAGGAAAGGCACAAATACTTGGGGCATTGCGGAAGGGGCACAATTACTGGGGGCAATGAAGAAGGGGCACAACTACAGGGGGCATTGCAGAAGGGGCACAACTACAGAGGGCATTGCAGAAGGGGCACAACTACAGGGGGCATTGGACATCAGGCAGATAGACCGGTGTGTGTATATATATATATATATATAAAACTTATTGATAGGGCCCCCCACACATTAATCTGGCCCTGATTCAGGGCAGTGGCTGCTGTGTCCATCCAGGGGCTGCTGTGTCCATCCAGGGGCTGCTGTGTCCATCCAAGGATTGCTGCGTTCATCCAGGGTCTGCTGTGTCCATCCAGGGGCAGCTGTGCCCATGCAGGGCAGGGGCTGCTGTGTCCATCCAGGGGCAGTGGCTGCTGTGTCCATCCAGGGCAAGGGCTGCTGTGTCCATCGAGGGCAGGGGCTGCTGTGTCCATCCAGGGGTGCTCTGTCTGTCCAAGGGTGCTCAGTGTAAAAAAATAATCCTGTTTTATTTTTTTGTGCTGTATCCCACTGTACTATATTATTTTTTTTTTTTTTACTGTGATGCTGCCGGTCAGACCGCAGTGTAATATTCATACACGTATTGTGAAACAGTAAGTGGTAGTACAGTGTATTCATAAAAAATTGTGACACTGTAAGTGGAAATGCAGTGTATTCATAAAAAATATTGTGACACTAAGTGAAAATACAGTGTAATATTCAACACGTATTGTGACACCATAAGTGATAATGCAGTGTTTTCATAAAAAATATTGTGACACTGTAAGTGGAAATACAGTGTAATATTCAACACGTATTGTGACACTAAGTGGTCGCGCAGTATATTCATAAAAAATATTGTGACACTGTAAGTGTACACGTAGTGTATTCATAAAAAATATTGTGACACTGTAAGTGGAAATGCAGAGTAATATTCAACACGTATTGTAAGTCATTGTGAGGACATGAGATGTGTGGTACAAATGTATTTGCCGCATCTCAGTCCTCGCAACGTTTAATTAACTTTTTAGCCCTTTGTGTTCCCCCATCCGTCTGCTAAGTGTATGTGTGATCATTCACATGATTTATACTTTTGCAGTAGCAGGGGTATATTATGTATTGTAATAATGTAAGTAATTGTAATTTTTAATACTGGATAAGCCTTGATGTTAGCCTGGTCCATATGTCTGTGTTATTCATAACCACTAGAGCAAGGTGACACCTCCCAGAACAAAAGATCCCCTAAGTTAATTCCCACCTCCCCAGGGGACGCTCAGGATTTACTCCTCCTTCCATTTGCCTGTTTTGTGCCTCACCTGAATCTCTCAGACTGAACGGAACCAACCCAGCAGGTGTTTGTCAGGGAAGTAATATCTGGAGGAGGTAGGAGAAAGTGACAGCATAAGGGATGCACACCAATCAGGAAACAGTGCAACCCCCCTGGGTGGTCACAATATCGTGGGAAATTGGAAGATTTCAAAACAGGTCACCGAAGGCAGCTCCACATGTTAGTCGCTGACTTTGGCTAAGAGGCCTCGCTCTGCCAAGGTGCTAGTGGAACGCATCACGAGTTCTGTGGATTTATACTTTGGAAATTCTGCAAGGACCTATACGCTATTCATTGCTGTGTGTTCTGTGAGTAGCTTCTACTGTATGGGATCCTGGAAACGCTTGGTTGGACCCAGGGACTATCATTGCTGTGTGATCTCTGATAGTTTCTACGTGTGGGGTCCTGGAAGCGATTGAGTGGACTTATGCACTATTCACTGCAAGTGTGATCAGTGATAGTTTCTACTGTGGGAACTGAGGGTCTCTAGCTATTTTGTGGAATTGTTCTGGGGCGTTATACTCTACTGGGACCGCCTCTGTCTGGACTGCTACCTGTTTATTACCTGTACACTGTATTTACCACTTGTCCATACATATTATCTGTTGCTGTATTTTGTGGAAAAATAAACCATCACGTTGGTTTCATCTGCTCAGTGTCTGGGTGATTGAGAGAACCCCATATCCTCACAGTCACTGTAAGTGATAGTGCAGTGTATTAATAACAAATATTGTGACACTGTAGATCATTGATACTGCATTGTAATATTTGAAAATTGATGCGTTTGCTGTACCCCATTTCATTCGTGTTTGTTAATATGGAGAACGATCAGTTGAGAGGAGAGCAGAAACCACATACTAGTGCTGGAGCTGCTGCCAGTGCCACGAGTCATGACGATACCAGTGCGTCTATGTCATCTACTAATACCAAAGCCCAAGGGCATACAGGGCTTAAGTCAGGGCATTTAAAATCAAAGAAGCAATCTTTTACAGTGGTAAAGAAAAAAAATCAAAGGAAAGGTTGCTGCAGAAAGACATAAAATTGTCAATAGGCCTTTCACCACATGAAGTGGGAAGGAAAGGCTAAGGTCTTGGCCTTTATTTATGACTGGTGGTTCTGCCTCTTATGATGATGCAAGCCCTTCTCCCTGTAGATATTTCAAAAAGATGAAAATCATTAAGGCACAGGAACCAACTGTGTGCTCAGAAATGTTACAAATCCATGAGGAGAATCTAAGTATGTTGGCAGGTGCCATGTGTGAGCCTAGCCTTTCCAAAACTGTACTCGAAGAGGAGCCTCCTTCAACTACTTGTGCGTCCTTTGCAAATGTGTGGATGAGAAGCACAAGTCAACATGCTGACATAGAAATTCGAGGAGGCGTCTGTGTAAGTCAGCAGGTTTCAACCGCTGAGCCGCGGCCAGTTGTGAAGTGTGCCGCAGCGGTCAGAGCCGCCGGGCACATTTTACAGTACTGCAGCAGCCTGGGCCACTGAGTTCCTCTGGGAGATTCAGGCGTGTCCGGGCAGTGACCTCCAAAATACGCGGCGGTGTGACATCACAGGTCACGCACACTGCGTTGCCCGCTGCCTTCCTGCACACTCCTCCAGCCATCCAGCCAGTGCGCTGCGCCAAACAGCCGGTCCACGCTTTCTCTTTTACCTCCTGTCTGGCCGCCTGCCTGGAAGCCAACCCGCACACTCACTCGCCTGCTGCAGTGTGTGAGTGACAAGGTGGGGAGCAATGTATTTTTTTGTTTGTGTCTGTGGGGGCCAGTCATGTTTTCTTTTCTTAGTGGGGCCAGCCATGTTTTACGTGTTAGTGGGGAGCAATGTGGTTTTTTTTGTGTCTTTGGGGTCCAGCCATGTTTTTTGTTTAGTGGGAACCAGCCATGTTTTAATTATTAGTGCGGAGCAATGTGTTTTTTTTTTGTTTCTGTGGGAGTTTTTTTGTTTCTGTGGGGGCCAGCCAATGTTATTTTTTTCTGTGGGGGCCAATGTATGTGTTTTATTCCTGTGGGGGCCAAATTATGTGTTTTTTATTTTTTGGGGGCCAATATATGTGTGTTTATTCCTGCAGAGGCCAATGTATGTGTTTTTTATTTTTCTGGGGCCAATGTATGTGTGTTTTATTCCTGCGGAGGCCAATGTAGTGTATTTTATTCCTGCGGAGGCCGATGTAGTGTGTTTTATTCCTGTGGAGGCCAATGTATGTGTGTTTTATTCCTGTGGAGGCCAATGTGTATGTCTTTTCATCTGTATCGCACGCCTCAAATTGAAAAAGGTTGAAAATCACTGGTGTAAGTGCACCAGGATGGGGAGAATATTTGTGTAGCTGACACTAAAAAGAATGTTGATGATGAGGATGCTGATGATGAGGATGTTGTTGATGAGGATATTGTTTGTGTAAATCAGACACCAGTGGAAACAGTTGTTGCCCATGATAAGGAAGAGCCCATTGTCATGCCTGGGCATAAAACAAAAAAATCCACTTCTTATATGTGGGATAATTTCGACCCAAATCCAGACAACAACTTTCAAGCCATCTGTACCCATTGTCATGCCAGAGAAAGTAGAGATTGAGGGCCTGATTCAGAGCCACTCGCTATTTGCGGTCGTTAGTTTTCTAAAAAGGGGTGGCTATTCAAATGAACCGTTCGCACTTTGCGGTCTGTTCACGCCTCTAAGTCTGAACGAGCGTGCAAAACATGCGAACGTAAATTTGAAAAATACGCCCCCTAGCCGCTCGCACCATACGTCATGTCCGCTATTTATTAGATTAATCGAGTACATCGAACAGCGTCTGAACTGCTCGCTATTCTAGTGGGTGGTTTTTTCAACCACTATTTTGCGAGCAGTTCTAAGTTAAAAAAAACCAAGTGACGTGGTCAATGACGCTGCTGGATTAATTATGCACTCCCTTAAAACGCCCGTTTTGACCTTTAAGCACGCCTGTGATCGGATCTCCACTCCTCGTTTTCAAGCACCTTCCCCTGTTACCACCCACATACGCCTCATTCTGTCACTCAAAATAGCAGGCATTCGCTATTTTGCGAGCACATGAATTTCGGCCGCACTGACTGGTTCGCGCATGCGTATAATGATCCGTACGCATGCGCAGTTGGGCAAACATCGCTCGGAGCGAACGAGCTGCCGCTTATGAGTGGCTCTGAATCAGGCCCTGTGACCTTAACCATCTAGGAACCTCCTCCCTTTTACATCATCTACAGCACATCCTTGAAAAGTGTTTTCAAGGTTCTGAAACTTTGGCCAAAAAATTACCACCAACACCTTCATCAACAATATACTCAATCATGATCGGAAGAAGTCCTGCATCCAAATTGATAAGGCTAACTCAGTCCTCCCCTATCCTGGATTCCTCAGAAGAATCCTTGTGTGCTACGACTGCTGCTGCTGCTGGGAGTGAATCTTCATCCCAGAAAGGGACCAGGAAGACTACTACTAGTAGTAGTTAAAAAAAAACAATTGACTGTTAAACTATTTTTTGCAAGGGGGAGCAAGTATGACATCAGTCACCCAGTTGCACAGTGGATCACTGACACCATAACATCTATGCTGGTACTAGATGTGCATCTGATATCCACCATTAGTGCAGTGGGTTTTAGACAATTAATTGAGGTCCTGTGTCCCCACTACCAAATTCCATCTAGGTTCCACTTCACTAGAAAAGCAATTCCCAGCCTGTACAGGGACATTAAAAAAACTTAATTAGTGTCCACCAAAATGCTGTTGTATCCACTGTCCACTTAACCACACATATGTGGACAAGTGGAACAGGGTAAACGCATGATTACATGACTGTAACAGCCCACAAAGTATGACATAGGAAGAGGAGGGGGAATGTACCTTACTCCAGCTCAGTGGAAAATACTATCTGTGTTGTGTAGAGTGCTGAAAGCCTTCGAAGTAGCCACCTGTGAAGTGAATTTAGACATGGGCAGCTTGAGTCAGGTAATTCCCCTCATTAAACTGCTGGAAAAACAGCTTGAGAAACTGAAGGGGGAGCTGAAACGGTGCGATTCCGCTAAACATGTTGGACTTGTAGATCAAGTCCTTTATTTGTTTTGCCAGGATCCAAGAGTTGTCAGGATCTTCCAAACAGAGCAATACATTTTGGCAACCGTGCTCAATCCTAGGTTTAAGTCATATGTTGTGGCTTTATTCCCAACTGACTCAGATCTGAGGAGATGCAAAGAGCTGTTGGTGAGCAAATTGTCATCACAAGCAGCACGTGATGCAGCGATGGCTCCTCCTTCAGTTTCTCCAGCATGTGCAGCTGCCAGAAAAAACTAAACTTTCCCAAAAGACACACTGGTGATGCAGATGAGTCAAGTTTTGACATCTGGTCAGGTCTAAAAGAATTGCCTACCATTAATGAGACCTCTACCTTAATCTGATACGGTCACTATTCAAAGAATGGTTGAGAACTATTTTAACGGTAGTGTCCAAATAGGCATGTCAGAGAGTCCACTTGACTACTGACAGGAAAAAAATGCAATTTGGAGGCCCTTGCACAAACTTACCTTGCTTTACTTGAGCTGCTCACCCTCCAGTGTGTACTCAGAAAGAAATTTCAGCACAGCCGGGAACCATGTCAGTGATCGGCGTAGGAGGCTACATCCTCAAAATGTGTAAAAGTTGATGTTTATCAAAATGAACTACAATTTCCACGAGGAAGACCTTTACCATCAATTACGTCCAAAAATTACAGAGGCTTCTGAGGCTGTAATGGTGGATTCCAGTGGAGACCAATTAAAATTGTGTGAAGATGATGTACACACTGATGATGGTGAGGAATTAGATAATGGCATCAACATCTTGCCTCTGTAAAGCCAGTTTGTGGAGAGATCATTGCCAGCTATGTCAGCTGCCCATTGGTAGCTTTTTTTGTGGGGGCCCAAACAAACCAATCGCTTCAGCCACAATTGGCAGTCCCTGTCGCTGAAGTCATTGGATTGTTAAACTGTGCATGTCCTGTTTAATATATAAAACATAAGGGTGAGTGGAAGGGGCCCAAGGACAATTCCATTTTGCACCTCTTTTCTTTGCATTATGTGCTTTTTGGGGTATTGGTGCCTAACATTTTTCATTTTATGGTTTATTAAACTGCCACCCTGTCTGCCTCTGCTGTGCCATTCTCTTCCTAGATGTGACATGTTGGAAGATGAGCTGCCACAGCTGCTGCAATCTTTGACATGCGGTTGCTGAATGCCGAAACTGTAAAGAAATGTTTATGGCCACAAACAGCATCTCCTGCATGCCCCTTTCATTTTAAAAAATATTCTGAACCACTAAGTTGAGTTTATGGGCAAAACATGGGTCATATATTGTTCAGCCATGCTCTCCCCTCCTTCCTTATAAATTTGCTTTGGAATCAAAAAGTTAAATTAAATTAAATAAATTAAAATAAATAATAATTAAATAAACATAATTTCCCTGCTTTCAACTACATACATACTCCATCTCCCTCAGGCCTCTTGATTAATGAAAATATATGTTTCCTTATGTGTCATGTTGGAAGTTGAACTGCCACGTGTTTGTGACGCCCACTGCTGCCACTTACCTTAGTCAGCCAGCTAGCTTGGTGCAAATTGTGGGCCTAAACTGAATGAAAACAATATTGTGAGCTGTGAGGTGGTCAAAATTGGGTGGAAACTAGTGGAAATGAATGTTATTGAGGTTAATAATATTGTAGGAACAAAAATAGCCCAAAAGATGTGATTTTAGCATTTTTTTCATTTTTGTTTAAAAAAAATACAGATCCAAAACCAAAAACAAAACATGCAAGGGCGGTTTTGGCAAAACCAAATCCAGATCCAAAACACGAAAGGGATACAGATCCAAAACCAAAACACGGGGATCGACGCACATCCCTAATTAATATATAAAACCTACCTTAGACGAAGGGGGGCTGTAGCACCGCCTGCTGGACACATGTGGTAATACAGCAGTTCTTTTTCTTTTTCTTATTTAATTTATTTATTTTATTTATTTATTAACAGTTTCTTATATAGCGCAGCATATTCCGTTGCGCTTTACAATTGGAAACATTGATAGAACAAAACAGGGTAATAACAGACAGACATAGAGGTAAGAGGTACAATCTATATTTAATCAGCCAAATAATTTTTATTGTCGAGAAGAGAATTGCAGAAACACCTGTAACCAGCAAGAGAAAAAATAGGCTGCCATGAAAATAGCTTTACATGCAAAATCCATCATGTTTATTTATACTTATTATAGCACTAACAATTCATATGTAATTATTTTACTGGATGCAGCCATTAGCCCGGCCAAACTTCCACTAACACACATGACAATAATTTGTTCGTTCTTTTAGATGATTGATTCGCAAATCTTTCCTGCGGAACTTAAATCTCATTATATTTAGACCAATAAAGGAAACTTGCAGAGATGACCGCAGCCTCATCACAGGCTTGTAACAATGCAGCAGGGATGACAAATTGCATTTTAAAAGAGGAAAGCTCACTTACTTACTCTCAGTACAGACTTTATTTATCACCATTAGAGAACTAATAGAGGAATAAGAGACCAAATGGAAAAGTCATCTGTAACAGGACGCTCCCTATCTACAATGCAGCTATATTGTGCGGCTTGTTGGGATATCCTGCCGACAACAAACTGCATCAATCTCACTTCCATTTTCCATCAGAATCATGAGTAGAGCTTGTACTGAGCGATGTGGGCTCCATATTGTGAACGCAACGCTGCTGAAAAAATAAAATAAAATTTCATACCATTGTTTCCAACTGAATTGTCGCATAACATCAATGTTTAAGACAAACGTCACAACTTATAACACACATTTCAGCATATTCGGCATTTTCTTTTGATTGCATTTACAGTACATTCAAACTCATTCAGCTTGTTTTGTAATGGAAAGTATCTGACAAAAGAGAAAATAACTGGGCTTGTCCGTAGAAGCGGAGACCACTAGTAGGGGGTGGCACATTTTCCATATTACTGATTTAATGTTTGTTATATTATAGCTTTCTTGGTTTATAATAATGAGCTACTTATAATACTCACAATTACAATGTAAACGTTTTGGGAGCTTATTGAATCTAAAGATAATACTGTGATTGTGGTGGCAGATGTGTTCTTCTTACACAATGATGGATTCCTACTACCAATACCATTGAATACACTGTAAGAAAACAAGTTTAGGGCCTTAATCAGAGTCTCACTCTGCTGCGGTCACCGTAGCGCCTTCAACTTTATGCTAATGCTAGTATCAGCCCTTCCCCTGGTGTACATGCGGGCGTCTGCATGTGCAAGGGCTGCGGCGCCCATTTTTAGTATCTGGCGCGTCTATAGATGCAACCATCGGCGACAACATTGAAACTTGCCTTAGACCATGCTAGGTGCAGATTCTCTGGCCTCTATTTACTACAATTTATATTTAAAATGCGGTTGTACAGTAGTGTGATATTTTCGACTAAATTCACATTGCGAATTTAGGAAATATCAAATGGATGTACTTGCATCCGCATGCAGGGACAGAGCTTGCGATAAAACTCTGACCTTGCGAATCCCGTCCACACACTTCTCTCTGTATTTTTTGGAAAAAGTACAGGGAGAATGTGTCTGTGCATGGGCCACTGCTGGCTACCGCTACCCCCCGCACGATCGCGAACCCCACGTGGACCCCCTCCCTTGCTTAGCTTACACTTATCTTGGGGATTGCTGCGCCTGTAATGTCCTCTCTTTGGGGCTCCGGTCAGCTGGTCACCCAGCTCCTGCACTGTGACCCCAGTCAGCTACTCTGTGCAGCAGCTGAGCAGGGTCACAGTGCAGGAGCCTGGAGACCAGCTGACCGGAGCCCCAGAGGACCTCACAGGAGCACCAATCACTGGTCCCTGGATGCAGGTAAGTGTTTGGTTTTTTTTAAAAAAAACATTTTGCAGTGCTTAGCTTGTGGTCTATTTAGACAACATTTTTGGTTTTGGATCTGGATTTTTTTCAAAAAAAAATCATAAAAACAGCTAAAATCACATAAAATGGGCCTGTTTTTGTTCCTACAGTATTGTTAACCTCAATAACATTTATTTCCACTCATTTCCAGTCAATTTTGACCACCTCACAGCTCTTACAGTAATATTGATTTTTTGTTCATCTAGTTAAGGAACAGAAGGTTGCATCCAGCTAGCTGGCTTTCACGATTCCTGGGTGGAATCAAAACTGTGTAATAAATAGAGTTGAGGACTGGGAAAAGACGATGGTTGGGGTACCCCTTGAGAATTGAAGAAATGATAGTTGATAAGATACAGTCACTGACTGAAGTAAGAATTGAGAGTTGATAGTTGGCGCAGCCACTGGCTGAAGTTAGAATTGATACTTGATAATTGGTGCAGCTACATTGTTGATAAGTGCGACTAACACACACACACACAAAAATAGAAAAAAACCCACTTTGATTAATTTTATTGTGTTTTTGTTACACTGGGGGGAGAGCACACCTGAACGAGGCAGCAGCCCCTTGATAAACGACACAGCCAGCACCCCTGCACAGCTACGTTGTTGATAAGTGCAGCTAGCGCATACACACACACAGAAAAAAAAAACACTTTGAATAATTTTTTTTTTACACTGGATGGGAGAGGAGAGCACCCGTGAATGAGACAACAGCCCCTTGATAAACGACACAGGCAGCACCGCTGTGCAGCTACATTGTTGATAAGGGTGGCTAACTCGCACACGCACAGAAAAAATAAAACTTTGTTTCTTTTTATTCTTACACTGGGGCGGGAGAGGAGAGCACCCCTGAACGAGGCAGCAGCCCTTTGATAAACAACACAGGCAGCACCCCTGCACAGCCACGTTGTTGATAAGTGCGGCACTTTTTTTTTTACACTGCGGGATGAACAGAGCACCCCCTGGACAACACAGCAGCACCCCTTTAAAGACTGCAGTGACACAGGAGCCACCAAAGCCCCCCTCTTCTGTCTGCAGCACAGCTCCTATAGAGTATAGAGTAGACAACAACACAGCGCTTATGGGCAACAGCACAGCAAAGCCCTGGACAACAGCCAGCCCCTAAGGAATACAGCCAGCCCCTATGGAATACAGCCAGTCCCTATGGGCAACAGCCAGCCCCTATGACAAGTGACAACAGCAGCCAACCCCTATGCACAGCAAGTCAGCAACAGCACAGCCCAGCCGCTATGGACAAAAAGAGCACAGCACCCCCTCCCTTGCTTCCCCTTCACTCTCCACAGCCGGAATGAAAATGGCGGTGAGCGCGGAACCTTTTATACAATCTAAAACCCGCGAGAATCCGACAGCGGGATGATGACTTTTTGCCTCGCTTTGAGATCCGAGTCAGGTGGGAAAACCCAAGCCAGCTTGGATCTGACTCGGATCTGCAAAATTCGGGTGTGTTCGGATCTCTGAGATCCGAACACGCTGATCCCTAATAATTATTGAATATCATTGCACTTATTGTGTTTTCTAAAGATATTGAAATCTTAAAGAGGTTTTTAATGGAACATGAACCTTGTTTCATTTTTCATGGGATGAACCTGTTTTTTTGACACTAGGGTTGCATTTTGGTAGAACCAGAATTAATATTACCCTTCTAAAGTGTTCTCTATGCTAAAAGATCGCTGCAATATATTGACTACTCTTTTATGGATATTTTTATGGAATGATTTAGCGTGTGTACACTGGGACTTATATTGGAAGAAAGTTTCCCTTTTGGTTGAAAAGGGAAAAACTATATTAGTTTTATTACAAGAAGAAACTTTGTATCGATCTGTGGTGAAAATAGGAAAAAGGATTATAGATTACGTACAAGAGAGACTACGGTTTCTTCTATGTTCAGAGGAGATGAATAATCATTAGCACCGCTTTCATATATGTAATATAGTCGGGGTAGGGGGTCCGTCTCCTGGGGTAGGTAGACACCTCCTTACACACAGCAGCCAGCAAACAGCACACCAGTCCAGGGTTTTCGTTCAAGCTGGTCGTAACCAGTTTTATTGTGCAATATAAACAACAAAGTAAACAAAACATAAAAATAAATCCTAGCCTGTCTGGGCACTAACTAGACTGATTATTCCCTCTCTACAAGTGGCAGGGCCTACTGCCTTACCACAAACACAAACACAGCACTTTCAAATATCACAGTGTCTCTGAACAAACCTCAGTGTCTGTTCTCCCCAGGGTATGTGAGACACTGAACCAAAACTTAACACAGCTTATATGAGCCACTTCCAGGTGCAACTACTAATCAGCCTGCTCTCAGACTGAAAGGCCCAACACCTGGAATGGCCTGTGGATAGAGACCTCCCTCTCTTCTAACATCCACACCCCCAGGACCCATTATCCGGCTTTTACCAAAAGCCGACACTTCTATTTGGCATAACAGACTTTTCCTGGGGTATTTTAAAACACATATGAAAGGAATCTGGGACACACATATATGCCATACCAAACGTCTCCAGTGCTTCTATCACATATAGCATACCAATATTTTGGATCTAAACCTGACCCTCCCCCTAGTGCCTAACCCCTAACCCTCTCCCTAACCCCAATACTCACCGTCGAGATTCCGGCACCAGAATTCTCATCGGCGGCTTCCCGACAGCCAGGATATAAACTACAAAGACGAACTCCAGAATACTACCACCACAAATATCCTGTGTTCAGTGCATTTCAGAGATTAGCAAATTAATTATAATATAAAAATGCCTAATCTTCAGCCAAAAGATAACAAGTTGAGTGATTTCATTTAGACCTCATTGGGAGTAACACATTTATACAGAACCCTCCCCCCATCCTGCATATTACAGCACTTTCACTACTCTTCAGCTTTTTAAATGATTCTTCTTTCTAGTTTTATGCTGCACTGAATCATCGCATAAAACAAAACCATAAATTTTGAAGAATAGATCTCCAGTCCCCAGTTATCTCTATGATGTACTGTATTAAGCACTCTGTTCCCATATTTCACGGTTCAGTAAATGTATCGGTTCAGCTTGATATACGATGTTTACATACCGTATCTGCGAGCCATCTCTATTCATATTTAAAATGTTTCACAAAGATAAACAGTTTAATATGGTATTCACAGGGGGAAGGGGCTGTTTCTGGATAAGTTGGAACAGAATCAGGAGAGTGCCCACATGGGGGCGCTATCACACACTGCAGCGCAGGATTTATTATATATGCTTAATAGTGAAGCTGCATACACACACAACGATGTTTTTAATGATTATCGTTAAACGATATCGTTTAATGATAATTGAAGGCAAAAATCGTTCACTTTCTGAGTCAAACGATGAACGATTATCGTTCATGCGCGTTCACGTTTGTAGTTTGTCGTTCAGTCAGACTTGTCAACTCAACGATTTTCATTAAGGGAATATGCAAAAATCATTTGTAGTTCATAAAAATCGTTCATGACATTTAGTAAATGAACAACTTTAGTAAACGATTTTAGTAAATTTTTTCAAGGGAAAAAATCGTTTACTCAAATCGTTCATTAAAAAAATCGTTGTATGTGTATGCAGCTTCACTGTTAAATAAGGATCAATGAATAAGTGTTGCAGAGTGCGGACGTAACGCGCCCTCGCTATGCTCCCATATTTCCTTATTATTTTAAGAGGAGGCGTTTGTTTGTTTGCATTGTGCTCTGTCAGATAATGGTAAATTGTGTAGAAATGGTGACCGCTCAGAAATGTTTTTTTAACCCTGCAATGACGGGCAGAGGCTGTATTGTGTGCTGTGCAGCTATTCATGAAAATGTGACTTATACCCGTCAGCTCTCTAGGGACGAGTGACATCACCAGGGCGCAATCTGTTACGTAGGTGATAGTGCAGCTTTGAAAAAGCCGTAGTGGGTTAGGAGTGTGCAGGTAAGGGAACATTGACAGTAGAGATGTGTGGTCTGGTTCTCCAGAAATCCAAATCCATCCGAATTTCGTGAATCCGGGTAAATCCGAGTCGCGGTTCTAATCTCCTGAGGAGATCCGGGTAAATCCGGGACGCGGTTCTAATCTTTTTGCGGTTCAGAATTTGGATTTTAAATCCGAATTTCGGGTTTTGGATTGCATAAATTACATGATTTTAGCTGTTTTTAAAACTTCTCTATTTTTTATTTAAAAAATCCAGATCCAAAACCAAAACCAAAACGAAAACACTTGAGGGTGGTTTGCAAAACCAAATCCAGATCCAAAACCAAAACACGGGGGTCGGCGCACATCCCTAATTGACAGGTTAGGGAAGGGCTCTAGTTGCCCCTTTCATTCCTCGGCCTCTATGGGGCTAGGAATGCAGGGGTGGGGTAAGGCCCCCAAGATGGCGAAACCTCACCCATCAGCCCGCGCTTCTCTCAGGGCACAACCCATCTCTTGACGGTCTTAATGATATAAGAATAAGCCCACTCTCAAAATTTATATAGAATATAACTGAGAACCAAACCAGCAGCATTTTAGAAGAAGATGAAAAGTTAGAATGAACTAAATTCACAGACTGCATGATGGGAGTTATTATTATTACATTGTCAGACATTAATCTCCTCCCACAATTCTGTATATGCGCAGTGCGCTGCCATAGTGGGGGCAGTCATAGACCTTGTTATGTTGTAGACAAACAAATAAGCATAGAATTTGCTACCTATCCAAATAAAGGGCCTGATTCTGTGGCAGAAACGGCGTCCCACCTCTACCCGCACGCATACTGCACCTCCAACCTCTCACCACGCGCACTCTACACCTCCCACCTCTCCCCGCACGCACTCTATACCTCTCTCCTCAAGTACGTTACACCTCCCACCTCTCCCTGCATGCTTGCTACAGCTCCACCTCTTTCCACATGCACACAATAGCTCCCACCACCACGCATGCTACAGCTCCCACCTCTCCCCGCACAAACACTACAGCTCCCACCTCTCCCTGCATGCTCACTACACTTTACACCTCTCCCTGCATGCTCACTACACTTTCCACCTCTCCCTGCATGCTCACTACACTTTCCACCTATCCCCATACGCAGGCTACACCTCTAACTTCTCCCCTCATGCACGCTACACCTCGAACCTCTCTCCGCACGCTACACCTCCCACCTCTCCCCGCTCGCACGCTACACCTCCCACCTCTCCTCGCACACACGCTACACCTCCCAACTCTCTCCGCACGCTACACCTCCCACCTCTCCCCACACACACGCTACACCTCCCACCTCTCTCCGCACGCTACACTTCCCACCTCTCTCCACACACACGCTACACCTCCCACCTCTCTCCGCACGCTATACTTCCCACCTCTCCCCGCACACATGCTACAGCTCCCACCTCTCCCCGCACACATGCTACAGCTCACACCTCTCCCCGCACACATGCTACAGCTCCCACCTCTCCCAGCACAAACGCTACAGCTCCCACCTCTCCCCGCACACAGCGCTATACTTCCCACCTTTCCCCACACGCACGCTACACTTCCCACCTCTCTCCGCATGCTACACCTCCCACCTCTCCCCGCTCGCACGCTACACCTCCCACTTCTCCTCGCACAAACGCTACACCTCCCAACTCTCTCTGCACGCTACACCTCCCACATCTCCCCACACACACGCTACACCTCCCACCTCTCTCCGCACACTATTCTTCCCACCTCTCCCCGCACACATGCTACAGCTCCCACCTCTCCCCGCACACATGCTACAGCTCCCACCTCTCCCAGCACAAACACTACAGCTCCCACCTCTCCCCGCACACATGCTACAGCTCCCACCTCTCCCAGCACAAATGCTAAAGCTCCCACCTCTCCCCGCACACAGCGCTATACTTCCCACCTTTCCCCACACGCACGCTACACTTCCCACCTCTCCCCGCATACACGCTACACTTCCCACCTCTCCCCACACACACGATACACCTCCCACCTCTCCTCGCACGCACGGTACACCTTCCACCTCTCCTCGCACCCACGCTACACCTTACACCACCTCTCCTCGCACGCATGCTACACCTCTCCCCGCACGCTATACTTCCCACCTCTCCCCTGCATGCACGCTACACTTCCTACCTCTCCCTGCACGCACACTACACCTTCCACCTCTCCCCACACACACGCTACACCTTCCACCTCTCCCCAGACACACGCTACACTTCCCACCTATCTCCGCACGCTACACATCCCACCTCTCCCCGCACACACGCTACACCTCCCACCTCTCCCCGCACACATGCTACACTTCCCACCTCTCCCTGCACGCACGCTACACTAAACCACCTCTCACCGCACACACGCTACACCTCCCACTTCTCCCCGCACGCTACACCACTCTCCTCTCCCCGCACACACGCTACAGCTCCCACCACTCCCTTGCATGCTCACTATACTTTCCACCTATCCCCACATGCACGCTCCACCTCCCACCTCTCCCCGCGCGCTACACTACCCACCTCTCCCCGCACGCACGCTACACTTCCCACCTCTCCCTGCACGCACGCTACACCTTCCACCTCTCCCCACACACACGCTACACCTCCCACCTCTCTCCGCATGCTATACTTCCCACCTCTCCTCGTACACAGCGCTATACTTCCCACCTCTCCCGCACGCCCACTACACTTTCCACCTATCCCCACACGCAGGCTACACCTCTAACTTCTCCCCACATTCACGCTACACCTCTCACCTCTCCTCGCACGCACGCTACGCCTCCCACCTCTCCCCACACGCTACACTTCCCACCTCTCCCCGCACGCATGCTACACTTCCCACCTCTCCCCACACACACGCTACACCTCCCACCTCTCCTCGCACGCACGCTACACCTTCCACCACCTCTCTTCACATGCACGCTACACCTCCCACCTCTCCCCGCAAGCTACACTTCCCACCACTCCCCACACACGCTACACCTCCCACCTCTCTCCGCACGCTATACTTCCCACTTCTCCCCGCACGCACGCTACACCATCCACCTCTCCCCGCACACATGCTACAGCTCCCACCTTTCCCCACACACACGCTACAGCTCCCACCTCTCCCCGCACATGCTACAGCTCCCACCTCTCCCCGCACATGCTACAGCTCCCACCTCTCCCAACACAGAGCGCAAAACTTTCCACCTCTCCCCGCACGCACGCTACACTTTCCACCTCTCCCCACACGTAGGCTACACCTCTAACTTCTCCCCACATGCACGCTACACCTCTCACCTCTCCACGCTTGCACGATACACCTCCCACCTCTCCCCACACACACGCTACACCTCCCACCTCTCCTCGCATGCACGGTACACCTTCCACCTCTCCTCGCACGCACGCTACACCTTCCACCACCTCTCCTCGCACGCACGCTACACCTCCCACCTCTCCCCGCATGCTACACTTCCCACCTCTCTCCACACACACGCTACACCTCCCACCTCTCTCCTCATGCTATACTTCCCACCTCTCCCCACATGCACGCTACACCTCCCACCTCTCCCCGCACACACACTACAGTTCCCACCTCTCCCTGCATGCTCACTACACTTTCCATCTATCCCCACATGCACGCTACACCTCCCACCTCTCCCCACGCGCTACACTTCCCACCTCTTCCCGCATGCACGCTACACTTCCCACCTCTCCCTGCACGCACGCTACACCTTCCACCTCTCCCCACACACACGCTACACCTCCCACCTCTCTCCGCACGCTATACTTCCCACCTCTCCCCGCATGCACGCTACACCTTCCACCTCTCCCCACACACACGCTACACCTCCCTCCTCTCTCCGCACGCTATACTTCCCACCTCCTCCCGCATGCACGCTACACCTTCCACCTCTCCCCGCATGCACGCTACACCTTCCACCTCTCCCCGCACACATGCTACACTTCCCACATCTCCCCACACACACGATACACCTCCTACCTCTCCCCGCACATATGCTACACTTCCCGCCTCTCCCCACACACACGATACACCTCCCACCTCTTCCTGCATACGCGCTACAGCTCCCACCTCTCCCTGCACGCTCACTACACTTTCCACCTATCCCCACACGCACGCTACACCTCTAACTTCTCCCCACATGCACGCTACACTTCCCACCTCTCCCCGCACACACGCTACACCTCCCACCACTCCCCGCACACATGCTACACTTCCCACCTCTCCCCGCACACACGCTACACCTCCCACCTCTCCCCGCACACACGCTACACCTCCCACCTCTCCCCGCACACACGCTACACCTCCCACCTCTCCCCGCACACACGCTACACTTCCCACCTCTCCCCACACGCTACACTTCCCACCTATCCCCACATGCTATACTTCCCACCTCTCCCCGCACGCTACACTTCGCACCTCACCGCACGCATGATACACTTCCCACCTCTCCCTGCACGCACGCTACAGGTCCCACCTCTCCCCGCATGCACGCTATACTTCCCACCTCTCCCTGCACGCACGCTACACCTTCCACCTCTCCCCACACACGCTACACCTCCCACCTCTCTCCGCACGCAATACTTCCCACCTCTCCCTGCATGCACGCTATACTTCCCACCTCTCCCTGCTTGCACGCTACACCTTTTACCTCTCCCCACACACATGCTACACTTCCCACCTCTCCCCACACACATGCTACACTTCCCACCTCTCCCAGCACACACGCTACAGCTCCCGCCTCTCCCTGCATGCTCACTACACTTTCCACCTATCCCAACACGCACGCTACACCTCTACCTTCTCCCCACATGCACGCTACACCTCCCACCTCTCCCTGCACACACGCTACACCTCCCACCTCTCCCCGCAGGCACGCTACAGCTCCCACCTCTCCCCACACATGCTACACCTCCCACCTCTCCCCGCATGCACGCTACACTTCCCACCTCTCCCTGCACGCACGTTACACCTTCCACCTCTCCCCAAACACGCTACACCTCCCACCTCTCTCCGCACGCTATACTTCCCACCTCTACCCGCATGCACGCTATACTTCCCACCTCTCCCTGCATGCACGCTACACCTTTTACCTCTCCCCACACACATGCTACACTTCTCACCTCTCCCCACACACACGCTACAGCTCCCGCCTCTCCCTGCATGCTCACTACACTTTCCACCTATCCCAACATGCATGCTACACCTCTACCTTCTCCCAACATGCACGCTACACCTCCCACCTCTCCCTGCACACACGCTACACCTCCCACCTCTCCCCGCAGGCACGCTACAGCTCCCACCTCTCCCCGCACGCATGCTATACCTTCCACCTCTCCCCACATGCATGCTACACTTTCCACATCTCCTTGCACACACGCTACACCTCCCACCTCTCTCCGCACGCTATAATTACCATCTCTCCCCGCACGCTATACTTCCCACCTCTCCCCACACGCACGCTACACTTCCCACCTCTCTCCACACGCTATACTTCCCACCTCTCCCCGCGCACACGCTACACCTCCCACCTCTCCCTGCATGCACGCTACACCTCCCACCTCTCCCCGCACACACTCTACACTTCCCACCTCTCCCCGCACACACGCTACATCTCCCACCTCTCCCCGCACGCTGTAAACATGCGCAGAAGTCGGACTAAACACCCAAGACTCTCCCATGACACTCCCACAAGACAAATCAGTGCATCCACGTGAAATCCGCCCTGTTGCTGCCCAGAAATGCCCATTTCATAGGAAGAGTGATTAGCCAACAGATGAATCAACCTATCCACACTATCAACCTTGCGTGTGTATGCATGTGACGACGCACGAGCAGTCGGCAAATTTGCAGATATCTGTGGGATCCATCTGCATTTGGACTTGACTCAACTTGGAATCAGGCCCATATTGTGGTTAGTAGATGAATGAGCCCCCATGGCCTTATTGCCCAGGACGCTTTTCAGTATACGTCCTCCAAATTGTAAATGTAAAGTTGGAGTCAGAATTTTCTATTCGGTTTGAAAGTAAATTGTTCTGATTCCTATCAATGTTTCAGCTACAGCTCTGGTTAAACATCACATCACATTACATGTACAAGTCGCTGGAAGAGTTTAGAGATCAAACAAGAAATTTATGTTTATTCAACAAACGTAATCCTAACAAAAACTCAGGATTCTCTAATAGTTTCATCAATTTATAAACTGTCAAAACATTGCATAGCCGAAAGGTGCAGCATTACACAGATATGCGTTTCCTGGGGAGAAGGAGGCAGCTATTTTATCTAATACAAGCACAAAAGAAAACAGTGATTTGTCAAAAAAAAACTCATGTTATACAAACAAATTAAAATATGATTGGTTGCTGAGCATCACATATGTTATCTAAATCTTTCCTCAATGTACAATAAGCCGCTGCATTCATTCCTATAACCAAATTAATATTTGGCCCAGTGCCAGATTTACAACAGGGCAGAGGGGGCAGTCGCCCCGGGGGCCCCCCACATATAGCTACATCACCAGTGTGGGGGTCACAGTGGCATAATGTGAGTGGGGGCGCCACACATTTATGGTGCTGGGAGTATTTACTCATTATACTTTTTAATAACATTGCCAGTATATCACTTTGTTAATTTTATTGGTAGGGCCCCCCCCCCACAACTTAGTTGACCCTGGGCCCCACAAACTTTAATGAAGCCCTGATTTGATCTATAGTATATATTATGTTGTATATAGCTTATAATCTGAAACCAGTTCTTATACCTCCATTCGCAATATATCAGTATCAAATTATTGTAATAATCCGGAACCAGTTGGAGATTGATCAGGAAATTTGGAATTTGGAGACAGGATATCACTTCTGGTGTAGTGTAGTGCCCAGAGAAAGGGTTGTGACCTTATGAGAAGGGGCGTGTCATGTGAAATACCGTGGCCGCCAGCCACTCCCCATGTTTTCGGCACACTTGGAGCAGCGCTCCACGAGCTACTGGGCATGTCTCCAGTCTCTCTCCAGTGAATAAACACCCTGTGCATGTGCACAGTATCTATCCCGCCACCACCACAAGGGGAGCTCTGTCCCATAAGACAAGTGTGTTACTACTTGCAGGGTCGGGGGGTGAAATGTCCCATTGGCGATCCACATAAAAAAAAAAATCTGTACTATTTTTTGTGTGTACTAAATAAAAATACACTTTACTTATATTGTGGTTTGTCTGGGGAACCTCTGAAGAAAGTGATCCTTCCCGTCTTGAGTCAGTTTTCACTTTTCATGCAGGAGATCACATGGTCCAGAAGTCACCTGATTGCCTAAGAATAAAGCCAACGTCATCATCATGCAATATATATATATATATATATATATATATATATATATATAGACTAGGGGTGTGCACCGGCCACTTTTCGTGTTTTGTGTTTTGGTTTTGGATCTGGATCTTTCTTCGTGTTTTGGATCTGGATTGGTTTTGCCAAAACCACCCTTCCGTGTTTTGGGTTCTGGGTTTTGTGTTTTGAATCTGTATTTTTTTGAAAAAAAGCATAAAAACAGCTAAAATCACAGAATTTGTGGGTTTTTCTGCTCCTATCCTATTATTAAACTCGATAACATTAATTTCCACTCATTACCAGTCTATTCTGAACACCTCACACCTCACAATAGTGTTTTTATGTCCAAAAGGTTGCATTGAGGTAGCTGGATGACTATGCTAAAAGATACGAGTGGGCGGCACAAACACGTGGTCCATCTAGGAGTGGCACTGCAGTGGCAGACAGGATGGCAGTTTGAAAAACTAGGCCCCAAACTATACATAATGCAAAGAAAAAAAAGAGGTGCAAGATGGAATTGTCCTTGGGCCCTCCCACCCACCCTTATGTTGTATAAACAGGACATGCACACTTTAACAAACCAAACATTTCAGCGCCAGGGTCTGCCACACGACTGTGGCTGAAATGATTGGTTCGTTTGGGCCCCCACAAAACAAGCTGGCAATTAATCTGTCCCTGCACAAACTGGCTCTACGGAGGCAAGATGTCGTCCTCATCCTCCTCATCCACCGATTCCTCACCCTCTTCAGTGTTGTGTACATCCTCATCCTCACAGAGTATTAATTCGTCCCCGCTGGAATCCACAACCACAGGTCCCTCTGTACGTTCTGGAGGGTGGTCTCCCTGGAAGAGTTGATAATTCATTTTATGAACATCATCTTCTCCACATTTTGTGGAAGCAACCTCCTACGCCTTTCGCTGACAAGGACCCGGCTGCACTAAACACTCTTTCGGAGTACACACTGGAGGGGGGGCAACTCAGGTAAAATAGAGCCAGTTTGTACAGGGACCTCCAAATTATTTCTTTTTCCTGCCAGTACAGGTACGGACTGTCTGACATGCCTACTTGGATGCTGTCACCGATGTAATCCTTTAACAGACAGACGCACGCTTGTCGCTGCTGCTTTGAGGATGCAAGTGCGGCTACAGCCCACACAATTCACAAAGACAGAAAAAAGAAGAAGAATATTTTTATTGTTTGTGTAGCACACTTTGAGGGTGTCACCACCCTTTAACAGACAGACGCACGCTTGTCGCTGCTGCTTTGAGGATGCAGGTGCGGCTACAGCCCACACAATTCACAAAGACAGATAAAAAAAGAAGAATATTTTATTGTTTGTGTAGCACACTTTGAGGGTGTCACCACCCTTTAACAGACAGATGCACGCTTGTCGCTGCTGCTTTGAGGATGCAAGTGCGGCTACATCGCACACAAGTCACAAACACATTAAAAAAATAGTTTTTTATTTTTTGGAGCACTTTGAGAGTTACACCACCCTTTAACAGACAGACGCACGCTTGTCGCTGCTGCTTTGAGGATGCAGGTGGAATCTAGACGGGATTTGGAACCGGGGACACACTACCTCCATCAATTGTCTAAATCCCACTGCACTAATGGCGGATTCCGGATGCACGTCTAACACCAACATAGCAGTCAAGGCCTCAGTTATACGTTTTGCTTCAGGATGACTGCTGTCGTACTTCATCCTCATCGCTAGGGACTGTTGGAGGGTCAATTGTTTAGTAAAAGTAGTGATGTTCCTACTTCCTCTCTGGGATGATGAACAACTCCCAACAGCAGCAACAGCACTAGGAGGAAGTGGTTCTTGATCTTTCCCTATTTTATTTTTATCGGAGAAAGTTTGGTCCTCCATTTATGTTATATTGATATATACGTGCGGCTAAAGCGCACACAAACACAGAAAATATTTTTTTATTTTTGCTGGAGAGTAGTGCACTTTGTGGGTTACACCACCCTTTAAGAAATGAGCCAGCCGGCTCTTTACTTATGGGACACAGGCGCACGCTTGGCGCTGCTCCTTTGTTGATGCACGTGCAGCCACAGTGCACACAATTCACAAACACAGAAAATAATTTTTTTTTTGGTTTGGACTGGAGTGTACTTTGGGGGTTACAGCACCCTTTAACGGTCAAGCCAGCCGGTCCTTTACTTATGACACAGGCGCACGCTTGGCACTACTTTGTTGATGCACGTGCGGCTACTGCGCACACAATTCACAAACACAGAAAATAATTTTTTTTTTGGTTTGGACTGGAGTGTACTTTGGGGGTTACAGCACCCTTTAACAGTCACGCCAGCCGGCCCTTTACTTATGACACAGGCGCACGCTTTGCACTACTTTGTTGCTGCACGTGCGGCTACTGTGCACACAATTCACAAACACAAAAAATATTATATTTTTAGCACTTGGGGGGAGCACCCCTGATGGACAGTGCACCCCCTGGACAACACTACAGCACCCCTTTAGGACTGGGACACTGCACAGGACTTTGGAGTGGACACAGCCCCTATGGAGAACTGACTGCACAACACAGTCCAGCCAGCCCCTATGGACTTTGAAGTAGTGGACACAGCCCCTATTAATGACAGCAGCACAGCGCAACACAGCCAGCCCCTATGGACTTTGAAGTAGTGGACAACAGCAGCACAGCGCAGCACAGCACAGCACTACTCTGCACTACACTACACTACACAGCCCAGCCAGCCCTAACTCCCACCCTCCCTCTTCACTGTCCACAGCCGAGTGAGAAAATGGCGCCGACGCAGGTACCTTATATAGGATCCAAAACCCGCGAGACTCGGAAGGCGGGATGATGACGTTTTGCCTCGATTTCAGATCCGAGTCAGGCGGGAAAAGTCGAGCCTGACTCGGATCGGCCTCGGATCGGGGGGCCTCGGGGGGGTTCGGATTTCTGAAATCCGAACCCACTCACCCCTAATATAGACAGGTAATATATAGTAACAGAAGTTTGAGGCCGGGCAAAATGTGAGTTTTTCTTATCTAACAATTTTATATGAATAAAATATATTTGCTAATTTGGTGCCATTTGTATCAATAATATGGTTTCTAGATTGTTGTTTTACTGAAGATTACCATCCCCCAGCCTTTTCTTCTAATCCTACCAGCGTTCCGCAATGCGGTTATAATATCAACCACTGGGATTCCGGCAGTCATAATCCCAAAGGTAAGTAGTGGGGATAGGGGGATGGTTAGTGGTTAGGGTTAGGCACTAAGGGAGAGGGTTAGGCACTAAGAGGGGAGAGTTAAGTTTGGGTATGGGGAGGGAGAGGTTAGGTTTATGCACTAGGGGGGAGGTCAGGTTTAGGCACTAGGGGGGGTTAGGGGTAGGGAAGGGAGAGGGTTAGGATACCAACTGACAGGTGTCGGTATCCTAACCCTGCCGGGATGCCGGCATCAGGATTTTGACCGCCGGGATCCTGAGAGCTGGCATCCCGTATCCAACCAAGTAGTCCTACCTGTGTGTCTCCAGCACCAAACCCCTGTTCGTCTCTCCAGCACTTCCCATTAGAAGCTTAGACCTAAGAAAGGGTACAAGAGAAAGGGGGTGCAGAGCAGATGAATATGGAGGACCCCGGGGTGCCAGAGGAGGGTTCTTCCCTAATGAATGGGGGGGGGCAAAATGGTGGCTGCATTGTTCACAGGGAGAGAGGACTCTGGGCTGGATGGGAGGGAGGGAGAGAGTGATATATGAGAGGGACTCTGGGCTTGATAAGGGACAGTGAGATGGGACTGCACTGGGCTGGATGGGAAGGGAGGGCAGTGAAATTGGGGGTGGGAAGGGGGGACACTGGGCTGAATGGGGTGGACACTGTTACTGGGCTGGCTGGGGGGTTTTAAGAGAAGGGGCAGTGAGAAGGAGGCAATGGCTGATTGTGGACTAAAGGGGGAGACACTGGGATCGAGGAGGGGGCCAGTGAGATGGTGGAGGTTTTGGGGACACTGGAGTGATGAAGGGGAACACAGGAGCACTATATGGGGTTGTTGATGTTCCATGCCTGGCCCCCCGCACACTCACTGCAGCAGGGTGCAAAACCTCCAGAGCAGCCCCTCAGCTCGGGCTGCTGCTGTTATCTGGGAGGCAGGAACTGAGGTCCAGGAGCAGAGTGAGGGTTGAGAGTGTCATGGTGTGGCGGCCCGGTTGGGTGGGACTGCCGGACCCTCAGTCTCAGGCATCCTCCACCACTGAGAGGCTGAGCTGAACTGATTGGAAGCGAGCCCTCCCTCCAGCTCAGTGAACATGAGCTGAGGGCCACTTCCCAATCAGCGATGGCCGGTACACGGTTTAAAAAAATATAATTAAAATAAACCAGAAAAATAAAAGCTTTTCGTGGCCCCAACATGGTGCGGCCCATCGGGGAAAGTCCTGGTGAAGTCTATGGCCAATCATCCCCTGCCAGCAACATCTAAAACATCACCAGGATGAAGCAAGGAGGATCTTCAGCAGATATCTGCCACGGCTCCTCCAAAAGCAGGTCCATTAGGTTAAATCAATGAAAGAAAAGTGCACCAGATCCCTCGGTATTGGTGTGGATCAGAGAGGACCTTCAATCCCTCAGACAAAATGGAAAAAGAAAATATAAACATACACAGTGTAACCTTTTTTCCATGTACAGTATGTGTTAAAGTTACAGTATATTACTCCCCTAGTAGTTATTATTATTATTATTATTATTATTATTATTATTATTATTTATTTATATGGCGCCACAAGTGTTCTGCAGCACTTTACAAAGTACATAAAGAAATTGTAGACAAACGACTTACAGAACAATACAATACAGGACATGGATAATATATATTGCTACATTAGTGACCATATCACCCAGATAAGCAGAAGAGCATAAGCAGCCAAGTGTTAGATGCCCTAGTGGGGGGAAAGAAGTAGATGAAACTAAAGTAGGGAGAAGCACAAGAGGGTAGGAGCTTACATTCTAAAAGGGAGGGGAAGACAAACAGGTTTGACACAGATGGGGTAGATGGAGAGGAAGGAGCATGACTCACATACACCCTAAATAAATACTCTAATGCCCGTAGAGGTTTCTTTCAAACAACTTACCAGTCTGCCGTCCTTCCCACCTTTCTGGTTCTTCCTAATTAGCTGTAAATTCCTCAATTGTATCCTCATTTATACAGCACTATATGCATATGAAGGAAGAAATAAAATGCTTTAAAATGTATTACATAAATCCCCACTTTTGGGTGTACTGACAAATACATATATTTAAAACAGTGAAAACTACAGTAAAAAATACAAAAACAGAGGTACTTCGCACCAGAGATAAGAAGAGTGGGTGCTTATCAGTATACTTACTCTGTACCGGTCCCGGGACCCCAGGGAAATCCTTAATATGTGATCACAATAAGTTCCAGCTTCTCCCCAGTATGGCAGCTCCCATCTGCGTTATACCAGCATCAGCATCAACATGTTTCTGAGAGTCCTTCTCCTTCATTAAGATATCCCATAGGTTAGGAGCAGAGCATTTAGCCTATAGCATCTACCGTAATGCAATTCATTTTAGTGAGGGATCTACCGGATCACTCTCCATTGGCCCCCACTGATGTTTGCACATTACGCGCACCAGGTCCTGACCTGGACGCAAAGTGATTGTAGTAGCTATCACTTTGCTTCCAGCCCTTCCCTAGGGACAGAGCATTTTTGGAAGCGTTGTCCCAGTGCCCCAACTGTAATAAATGCCAGTGGGTAATTTTCATTAAAAATACTGTTGGTGATAAATACGCCCTTAGGTGTGGTTGTAGCTCTTCAGGAACATGGCTCACTCCAGTCTCCAAATGACCATTATAGTGTTATAATAAATCCCTGTCATCCACAACCTAACATGTCCCAGATCTGTGGCTGCATCACCTCTCACCCGCCTCCAGCAGGACACTCCCCAGCTCCTCACCTACAGTAGCTGTCTGGTCAGCTCCCTACTGAGCTGTTGCTGGTGTGGTCACCATCACCTACAGAGACATGAACAGCTACAAATACTGATAATCACCTAAGGATCACAGCTGTCCAGATAATCAAAGAATAAAGTCAAGTACATATTTATTCCTGATTGCAATGGATGAACAGTGATGTATGTACAAGTTTTTCAGTTTTCTGTCAGCAATGGAAATAGAGTTCCAAACATTTATTTAAAATTCGTTCTTCAACTGT
This sequence comes from Taudactylus pleione, assembly GCA_031769625.1. NCBI lineage: Eukaryota > Metazoa > Chordata > Amphibia > Anura > Myobatrachidae > Taudactylus > Taudactylus pleione. The sequence continues at coordinate 731,294 of JAUIMM010000927.1, forward strand.
TTCTAAGGGCTCTATTTATTAACATTATTTTTACTAAAATAAAGTGAAAAAGGGTGTTTTCACACCCTTTTCACATTATTTTAGTATCACCTATAGTTATTACAGGGCAATTGGAGTAGAATTAGTAAAATTCTACTCCAACCCCTAAGTATCACTTATTTTTAGTAAAGCAGATCGCATTTCCCATAATTGTAATGGGAAATGTGATCCGACTAGAGTTACTAAAAATAAATTGTAAAAAAATACCGGGGGAAGCCCTGTGATAATAACGCCACCTGGAGGTGGCATTATCCAGGGTCTCCCCTGGTTTCCGGGCTCCCACTCTGCTCTAACGGGGAGAGCAGAGCCGGGAGCCGATACCAGTAATCAGCTATGTGGTCTAAGCAGACCGCAAGCTGATTGCTGTAAAAAAAAAGAAAAAAAAAATGGAAACATTTTTATTTAACTTACCTGAATCCAGGGACCGGTGATCAGGCCTCCGGTGATGGCTCCTCTCCGGTCAGCTGGTCTCCCACAGTGCACTGCTGCCCGGTCATCAGGTGATCGGGCCCCAGTGCAGTATGGGAGATCACCTGATCGGGAAGCCCGGAGAAGATCACCGGAGGCCAGGAGGATGCAGGTAAGTGTAATGAAGGGATGGGGGGGTCGCGGGAGGGGGGGGTAACGGGGGTCCGCGATCACAGGGGCGGGGCTTAGCGTCAGTGGGGGGTAGCAGCGACGGTGGGTCTGCGCATGCGCGGGCTCTTAGTCGCTGTATTTTTTCCGAAAATACTGCGACTACAGTGCGGATGGGATCCGCAGGGACAGAGCTTTATCGCAAGCTCTGTCCCTGCAAGGGATTTATAGTAAATCCCTGTGATATTGCCTGAATTCGCAATGCGAATTCACTCGGTAATATCACACTACAATCCGCATTCAATATGCGGATTGTAGTAAATAGAGCCCTAAAACTCTAAAGGTGCCTACACACTTGGCGATGTGCTCAAGATCCGACATTGTGTGCGATTTCTCCTTGAACTCTCACCAGCAGCTCCCCAGCAGTCATGGTCACGATTTGGTGTTAAAAACTATCTAATGTGACAAACGATCTATCGTGCCTCCTAACTATTCCAGTGCATCGTGACTGAGATTGTCAGATGTGCCCGACAGCACGGCAGATCTGAAAATGCGATGTACGAGGTGTGGGCACGCACATCGGCATCGTGATCGTGAGTAGACACTCACGATTTGGGAATATTTTACACGATTTGTCGTCACGATTCGTCGGAATTGGGCTAATCGTGTAAAAAATTCACCAAGCGTGTAGGCACCTTTAAGTTCCTTGAATCATTTAAAACCCAAACACAGAGATGAGCGCTGTACAAAAAAGATGCTGCAACATTTTAGAATTTAATTTAACATCCTTTGAAGCAGATGTACTAAGCTCTGGAAAGAGATAATTTGGAGAGTGATAAACTGCCAACCAATCAGCTCCTGTATTTTTCAAACACACCCTGTAACATGACAGTTAGGAGCTGATTGGTTGGTCGTTTATCACTCTCCACTAATCACTTTACAGAGCTTAGTACATCTGCCCCAGAGTCTAACTGCAAACTGCAAATTTGTGTTCAAGTTTAAATTTGGTGGGGGGGTGGTCCAGCCAAAATGAGGCAGGACCCTGGAGGAGGCCAACTTACATTCAAAGGCTCTAATTGTCAACACTGATCAGTTATCCTTTTGAATGCGCACACAATGAAAGACATATGACCTCGGCCTGTGAATTCCGACTCCGGCAGTAAATTCTGTTCTCTTCTAGAGTGATCTCTGTGATCGGTTCCATTTGATAGAAAAATAAAATGATTGCCAGAAAGTATGGCCTGTGAGCGTTCTGCGGCAGAAAGTCTAAATACAATGTCTAACATTTCACGTTCTGTCAGAATGTGGGATATTTTACATTTATACTGTTTTCTTGTAGGATCAGCTTATACTTCACGTTCAGCAGCCCCTGTGAGACATTAATGGGTAATTGTCAAACATCACCATGCTGGCGGTGACATGATGCATTTTAGAAAGGCGCAAAAAACATCTTCCAGGGATTGATTTTTGAGGCTTTGTTAGTTTTAATGATTGCTATAGTGTAACGTAAAAATCAATTTACCACTATTCTGTTTATGATGTTCTCGATAACTAACGTTACGTGTGTCCCGTTACAGTAAGGGCAGATGCAGTTTTAGGACAGATCCAATATCATTGGTGCAGGTGAGATATAACAATAGTACAATACTTTACATTTATCAAACCTTTTATACGAGGACAAGTGGGATCGTTGCCCTTATCAGCCAATCAGATCTAACTATCATTCATCTAGTACATTCATTCAATAACATGTTACATGCATCCTGATTGGTTACCATGAATGACACCTCTGCTTGTCTTTTTTAGAAGGTTTGATAAATCTCCCCCTAAATCCAACTTTTTATTAGTTTCCTCTGCAACTTATAGTAACAATGGTTCAAAGGATTTATTGTTTCTTAAAATCACAAATCCAGTAGGAATCAGTATGATTTACCGCCGGCCTCAAATCCCGACAGCGGCCGCCCGGCAGGGGTGAAAATCCGAATCGTCAAAAGGTAAGTGTTCACTAACCTTATTCTATCCCCTAACCCTCCCTTAGGGGTGCCTAACCCTAATCCCCCCCCTAAGTGCCTAACCCTAATCCCCCCCCTAAGTGCCTAAACCTAACCCCACCTTCCCCATAGCCTAAACCTTAGTCCCCCGGGGGGTGCCTAACCCTAACCTCCCCTCCGAGGGTGTCTAACTCTAACCCCCCTTCCCCTAGCCTAAACCTAACCTCCCGGGGGGGTAACTAACACTGAGTCCCCCCCGGGAGCCGCTAATCCCCCCCCGCGCGGCTGCCCGCGCCCGGTGCCTGGCTTACCTTCGATCGGTAAGCCAGGTATCGGGCTCCCGGCGTAGGTCTAATGACAGGCGTCGGGATTTCGACGCCTGTCATTAGTGCCTTAAACAGTCGGGAAGCCGGCGGTCCAGATTACGTCCGTCGACTTCCCGGCTGCTTCCCATCCAGTACTGTACATCAGCTCCCAATAACAAACAGCCATTTAATGGTTCTGATTCCGCCTTGTCACTTTATGTCAGACCTGGGGATTTGTTGTAATCCTGAAACCATTGAACACGATTGCCACACTGTCGAAGTTAACATTTCATATCAGAGTTTTTACCTGCGTTAAAGTATCGGGCGTGCTCCCGCTTATACCCGTATTCAATATAAAATTAACGAGAACGGGAAACTCCGAAGTTGGATTTGCGTAAAGTTACGAATTTCTCCTTAAAAAAATTGTAACACCCCCCTAAAGTTGTAAAAACATGGGGGATCACTATGGGTACCCCCGTTTTAGCCTTTAATTGAAAGTCGGGGATTTAAATAGCCGCAGCAGGTGTTTTTTCCCGACATTGAAGAAGTGTTGCAGAAGAGCACTTAGGTTATTTTTTTCGTTTTTTTAAGTGGTCCCATCAAATTTGGGGTACATGAAAATGGGTACTGGCATATTTTGATGTCCCTAAAGTAAGTTTTTAAAAATTCTGCATTTGTGCACCTGCCGCTATAATTCTATTCTAGAAAACACCTGCCGCTATAATTCTATTCTAGAAAACACGTGCCGCATACTTGCAGAATAGCCCTGAACCTATTTCCCTATTGTTAAACAATTTTTTCAAATTTTTTTTTTTCACCCCAATTTTTAAATAAATTTTTTGGGGTGTACCTATTTTTTTTTAAAACTTTTTTTGACACAGTTCTTTTTTAAATGTCATTCCCAGGGGTGCAGGCTATTTTTTTTAAACCTGCACCCCTAAACCCCAATTCTGCACTTTTTTTCGACACCTATTCAATGGTGAAAACTTATCCCCGTTTATAATCAAAGGCTTTTCAAAACTGCGATAAGTCTTTGAAATTGAATACGGTGTAAAACTAAAACCTGCGATAATGACATCATACCTCCGATATTAACGCAAAAACGATGTTATCGCTCCCATATTGAATAACCCTGATTGTCTTATTGTGCGTCTCTTGCGATGTGTATAGGTTTGTACCATATACGCAGAAACGCGCTATTTTGCCACGCACTTGTTTTTGGCGTAATTTATGCCCGTTTTGCTTCCAATCCTGCACTAGCCCCTTATACCCCTTTTACACTGACCTAAAAATCCCGGGATGATGCGCATCAACCCGGGATTTTTGTCTGTGTAAATAGATCCACCCGGCTCCAGGGACCCAGGGATCCAACTCGGGTACTTTGCAGGGTTGGCCATGTGTCGTTCCAGTGTAAACGGCACAATCCGGGTCACGATGACCCGGATCGTGCCACATGCGGCCCGAATGGCCGACTTCAGTGGCGCTTGGAGATGAGGTAATCTCCAAGTGTCCACTGCAACACCAGAAGAGGCGGGTCACTGCAGTGTGAACGGCACCGACTCGGGAATATCCTGGGTCAGCGCCGCAGTATGAAAGGGACAAGTTCTGGGTCTGATCTGGATTTGAAGCCTGTTCCAACCCCCGGGTCAGACCTGGAACTTTGGTATAAAAGAGGCATTAGAGTCTGATTCAGCAGCGATCGCAAATGCAACTACGTACGCAGATTGAGCGACTGTTAGCCATTGCGCATCCGTATAAGCCACACGGCGCATGCACTGCCATCGCACTGCAATTACGCCCGCACAGAGGAACCCATCGCAGATTAAGTGACAAGCTGTGAGTGTTTGGGGGTGGTGATGGGGGAATGGTCAGAAAAACGCAGGCGTGCCTGTACATTAGAACGCCATTTCATGGCTGTGCATATATTAGCCTCTGCGATTGCATACGCAGCATGAGAGCTCTCTGCGTGTGACAAGACTAGCAATAGCGGCAGCTGGTCAGACCTGTTATAAACGCTGCGTGACTGGCCGTTGTGCGTCCATGTGTTTTTCGAAGGAGAGAGCGAGGTTGGACGGATATGAGTAGGCAGCAGTGGGCACCTTTATGCCGGCTGCTGAATCAGGCCCTCAGTTCCTATTGACGCATCATCTTCCCAACATCAGCTGGACATTTGTCAGAAAGAGATTTAGGGGCCTATTCATCAACACTAAAATAACGTTTTTAAATGACATTTTCCTTAAGTACCGTTATTTTAGTATTCATGAAGACACCAGCGTTAATTTCCACACTCCCCAGGGCCGGATTAAGGTCTGTGGGGGCCCCTGGGCAACAAACTTGAGGGGGCCCCTATATACCACCGTCCCCTGTATTAATGCCCCTTATGCAGTGCCCCCAGAAGTGGTCTCCCTATGCAGTGCCCCTTATATAGTGAACCCAGACCCAGTAGTGGTCCCCCCTATGCAGTGCCCCTTATATAATGCCCCAGTAGTAGTCCCCCTATACAGTGGCCCCATTAGTGCACCTTATATAGTGCCCCCAGACCCAGTAGTGTCCCCCCCTATGCAGTGCCCCTTATATAATGCCCCAGTAGTGGTCCCCCTATACAGTGCCCCCAGTAGTGCCCCCAGACCCAATAGTGGTCCCCCCTATGCAGTGCCCCTTATATAACTCCCCAGTAGAGGCCCCCCTATACAGTGCCCTCAGTAGTGCCCTATATAGTGCCCCCAGACCCAGCAGTGGTCCCCCCATGCAGTGCCCCTTATATAGTGCCCCCAGTAGTCCCCCCTTATGCATTGCCCCCACGAGTAGTTCCCCCTTATACACTACCCCCAGTAGTAGCCCACCCCATTCAGTGCCGCCAGTAGTTGTCCTATGCATTGCCCCTCAGTGTCCCCATGAAGCGGCCCCCCCTATGCAGTGCCCCTTACACACACAAATAAAAAAGAACACAACTTACCTGAAACGCCGCTCCTGACGCGACCGCCGCTGTCCGCTCCGGCTCCTCTTCTCCTGCAGTATGGGAGAGACGTCAGCGTCATGACGTCTCTCCCATCATCACCCGGGGGGAAAGCCGGAAGACGGAGCTCATAAGTGAGCTCCAGCCGGCTCCCTCCGTTGAAGCAGCAGCCAATGAGAGTCTGTGTGACTCTCATCGGCTGCTGTAACAAAAACACAGCTTCACATGGGAACGCCTCTGTTTGGGCAGCCACTCCCCTGGCCCGCCCACCAAAGGGGGGCATGCTGTCACTCAACATCGACAGCACGCCCCCTTTGGCACGAGACCCGGAGTGCTGTTTTTCTTTTTTGCCCTTGTATTTAACAAGGATTACTTCCTGTGCGAGCGCCTATGGCAAAGTAGTGGAATGGCGCCCCTCCCCCATATTTTCTGTATAAATATCTCTCCCTAGATAGCCCCCCTTCTGTGTACTCAGCCAGCCCCATGGCTCATCTGCCAGCACCTCCTTCTGCTTCATTAGCCAGCACCCCATCGGCCTCCCACACGCTGCTGTGTGTTGAGCTGCAGCAGTCTCCTATGCCTGCGAGGGGGAGAGATCACCCTTTGTGACGGGCTGAGGGGCTTACAGCTTCCCCTCCGCAGCGCGATAATTATTATTACTTTTTTTAGCATAAGGGGGTGTGACCATGCCTACTGCAATTAGGACACGTCCCCTCTACCTGGGCCCGGCTCTTGACATGTCTGCCCCTGACCGCGGGTGGCACCGTCGACTGACGTCCTCCCTCATCCTGCACCCCTGGACAATGGGTAGATACTAGGGGTGAGCGGGTTCGGATTTCTGAAATCCGAACCCCCCCCGAGCCCCCCCGATCCGAAGCCGATCCGAGTCAGGCTCGACTTTTCCTGCCTGACTCGGATCTGAAATTGAGGCAAAACGTCATCATCCCGCCTTCCGGGTCTCGCGGGTTTTGGATCCTATATAAGGTACCTGCGTCGGCGCCATTTTCTCACTCGGCTGTGGACAGTGAAGAGGGAGGGTGGGAGTTAGGGCTGGCTGGGCTGTGTAGTGTAGTGTAGTGCAGAGTAGTGCTGTGCTGTGCTGCGCTGTGCTGCTGTTGTCCACTACTTCAAAGTCCATAGGGGCTGGCTGTGTTGTGCTGTGCTGCTGTTGTTAATAGGGGCTGTGTCCACTACTTCAAAGTCCATAGGGGCTGGCTGGACTGTGTTGTGCAGTCAGTTCTCCATAGGGGCTGTGTCCACTCCAAAGTCCTGTGCAGTGTCCCAGTCCTAAAGAGGTGCTGTAGTGTTGTCCAGGGGGTGCTCTGTCCATCAGGGGTGCTCCCCCCAAGTGCTAAAAAAAAAAAAAATTTCTGTGTTTGTGAATTGTGTGCACTGTGGCTGCACGTGCATCAACAAAGAAGCAGCGCCAAGCGTGCGCCTGTGTCCCATAAGTAAAGGGCCAGCTGGCTTGTCCGTCAAAGGGTGCTGTAACCCCCAAAGTACACTCCAAACAAAATAAAAAAATATTTTCTGTGTTTGTGAATTGTGTGCGCAATAGCCGCATGTGCATCAACAAAGTAGTGCCAAGCGTGCACCTGTGTCATAAGTAAAGGGCCGGCTGGCTTGACCGTTAAAGGGTACTGTAACCCCCAAAGTACACTCCAAACAAAATAAAAAAATATTTTCTGTGTTTGTGAATTGTGTGCACTGTGGCTGCACGTGCATCAACAAAGGAGCAGCGCCAAGCGTGCGGCTGTGTCCCATAAGTAAAGGGCCGGCTGGCTTGTCCGCTATAGGGTGATGTAACCCCCAAAGTACACTCCAAACAAAATAAAAAAATATTTTTTGTGTTTGTGAATTGTGTGCACTGTGGCTGCACGTGCATCAACAAAGGAGCAGCGCCAAGCGTGCGCCTGTGTCCCATAAGTAAAGGGCCAGCTGGCTTGTCCGTAAAAGGGTGCTGTAACCCCCAAAGTACACTCCAAACCAAATAAAAAAATATTTTCTGTGTTTGTGAATTGTGTGCGCGGTAGCCGCACGTGCATCAACAAAGTAGTGCCAAGTGTGCGCCTGTGTCATAAGTAAAGGGCCGGCTGGCTTGACCATTAAAGGGTGTTGTAACCCCCAAAGTACACTCCAAACAAAATAAAAAAATATTTTCTGTGTTTGTGAATTGTGTGCACTGTGGCTGCACGTGCTTCAACAAAGGAGCAGCGCCAAGCGTGCGGCTGTGTCCCATAAGTAAAGGGCCGGCTGGCTTGAACGTTAAAGGGTGATGTAACCCCCAAAGTACACTCCAAACAAAATAAAAAAATATTTTTTGTGTTTGTGAATTGTGTGCACTGTGGCTGCACGTGCATCAACAAAGGAGCAGCGCCAAGCGTGCGCCTGTGTCCCATAAGTAAAGGGCCAGCTGGCTTGTCCGTAAAAGGGTGCTGTAACCCCCAAAGTACACTCCAAACCAAATAAAAAAATATTTTCTGTGTTTGTGAATTGTGTGCGCGGTAGCCGCACGTGCATCAACAAAGTAGTGCCAAGTGTGCGCCTGTGTCATAAGTAAAGGGCCGGCTGGCTTGACCATTAAAGGGTGCTGTAACCCCCAAAGTACACTCCAAACAAAATAAAAAAATATTTTCTGTGTTTGTGAATTGTGTGCACTGTGGCTGCACGTACATCAACAATGGAGCAGCGCCAAGCGTGCGCCTGTGTCCCATAAGTAAAGGGCCGGCTGGCTTGTCCGTTAAAGGGTGCTGTAACCCCCAAAGTACACTCCAAACAAAATAAAAAAAATATTTTCTGTGTTTGTGAATTGTGTGCGCAGTAGCCACACGTGCAGCAACAAAGTAGTGCCAAGCGTGCGCCTGTGTCATAAATAAAGGGCCGGCTGGCTTGACCATTAAAGGGTGCTGTAACCCCCAAAGAACACTCCAAACAAAATAAAAAAATATTTTCTGTGTTTGTGAATTGTGTGCACTGTGGATGCACGTGCTTCAACAAAGGAGCAGCGCTATGCGTGCGCCTGTGTCCCATAAGTAAAGGGCCGGCTGGCTTGTCCGTTAAAGGGTGCTGTAACCCCCAAAGTACACTCCAAACAAAATAAAAAAATATTTTCTGTGTTTGTAAATTGTGTGCGCAGTAGCCGCACGTGCATCAACAAAGTAGTGCCAAGCGTGCGCCTGTGTCACAAGTAAAGGGCCGACTGGCTTGACCATTAAAGGGTGCTGTAACCCCCAAAGTACACTCCAAACAAAATTATGAAAAAAATTCTGTGTTTGTGAATTGTGTGCGCGGTAGCCGCAGGTGCATCAACAAAGTAGTGCCAAGCGTGTGCCTGTGTCATAAGTAAAGGGCCGGCTGGCATGATCGTTAAAGGGTGCTGTAACTCCCAAAGTACACTCCAAACAAAATAAAAAAATATTTTCTGTGTTTGTGAATTGTGTGCACTGTGGCTGCACGTGCATCAACAAAGGAGCAGCGCCAAGCGTGCGCCTATGTCCCATAAGTAAAGGGCCAGCTGGCTTGTCCGTTAAAGAGTGCTGTAACCCCCAAAGTACACTCCAAACAAAATAAAAAAATATTTTCTGTGTTTGTGAATTGTGTGCACTGTGGCTGCATGTGCATCAACAAAGGAGCAGCGCCAAGCGTGCGCCTGTGTCCCAAAAGTAAAGGGCTGGCTGGCTTGTCCGTAAAAGGGTGCTATAACCCCCAAAGTACACTCCAAACAAAATAAAAAAATATTTTCTGTGTTTGTGAATTGTGTGCACTGTGGCTGCACGTGCATCAACAAAGGAGCAGCGCCAAGCGTGCGCCTGTGTCCCAAAAGTAAAGGGCGGGCTGGCTTGTCCGTAAAAGGGTGCTGTAACCCCCAAAGTACACTCCAAACAAAATAAAAAAATATTTTCTGTGTTTGAGAATTGTGTGCGCAGTAGCCGCATGTGCATCAACAAAGTAGTGCCAAGCGTGCGCCTGTGTTCCATAAGTAAAGGGCCGGCTGGCTTGACCGTTAAAGGGTGCTGTAACTCCCAAAGGGCACTCCAAACAAAATAAAAAAATATTTTCTGTGTTTGTGTGCGCCTTAGCCGCACGTATATATCAATATAACTTAAATGGAGGACCAAACTTTCTCCGACAAAAATAAAATAGGGAAAGATCAAGAACCACTTCCTCCTAGTGCTGAAGCTGCTGCCACTAGTCATGACATAGACGATAACATGCCATCAACGTCATCTGCCAAGGCCGATGCCCAATGTCATAGTAGAGGGCACATACAATCCCAAATAACAAAGTTCAGGAAAATGACCTTGAAAAAAACATTGAAATCATCTGAAGAGAAACGTAAACTTGCCAATATGCCATTTACGACACGGAGTGGCAAGGAACGGCTAAGGTCTTTCCCTATGTTCATGACTAGTGGTTCAGCTTCACATGACGATGGAAGCCCTCCTCCCGCTAAAAAAATCAAACGAGTTAAGCTGGCAAAAGCACAACGAAGAACTGTGCGTTCTAAGGAGATATCACAAATCCCCAAGGAGAGTCCAAGTGTGGTGGCGGTTGCTATGCCTGACCTTCCCAGCACTGGACGGGAAGAGGTGGCTCTTTCCAGCATTTGCACGCCCCCTGCAAGTGCTGAAAGGAGCACCCACAGTCCACTTGCTGATATGCAAATTGAAGATGTCACTGTTGAAGTACAACAGGATGAGGATACTGGTGTAGCTGGCACTGAGGAGGAAGTTGGCGAGGAGGATTCTGATGGTGATGTGGTTTGTTTAAATCAGGCTCCGGGGGAGACAGTTGTTGTCCTTGGGATGAAAAAGCCCATCACGGTCATGCCTGGGCAGAAGACCAAACATTCCACCTCTTTGGTCTGGCAATATTTCTATCCAAATCCGGACAAAAACTGTCTTGCCATATGTACCATATGTAAAGGTGAAATAAGTAGGGGTAGGGACGTTAACCACCTAGGATCATCCTCCCTTATACGGCACCTGCAGCGCGTTCATGAAAAGATGCTGTCAAGTTCAGAAACTTTGGCTAAGACCGTAAGCAGTCCAGGGACACCTAAATCCCATTGTCCTATTGTATCCAAGCACCTGCAAACCACACCGTCAACTCCCTCCTCTTCAATTTCCTCCTTAGTCAGGATCGGAAGTAGTCCTGCAGGCCATGTCACTGGCATGACTGACTCTCCTATCCAGGATTCCTTCGGAGGATCCTGCATTGCTACGCCTCCTGCTGCTGCTGTTGCTGCTGGGAGTCGTTCATCATCCCAGAGAGGAAGTAGGAACACCACTACTTTTACTAAACAATTGACCCTCCAACAGTCCTTAGCGAGGAGGATGAAGTACGACAGCAGTCATCCTGAAGCAAAACGTATAACTGAGGCCTTGACTGCTATGTTGGTGTTAGACGTGCGTCCGGTATCCGCCATTAGTGCAGTGGGATTTAGACAATTAATGGAGGTAGTGTGTCCCGGTTCCAAATCCCATCTAGATTCCACTTCACTAGGCAGGCAATACCGAGACTGTACAGAAACGTCAGAAAAAGTGTCCTCAGTGTCCTGAAAAATGCTTTTGTACCCAATGTCCACTTAACCACGGACATGTGGACAAGTGGAACAGGGCAGACTAAGGACTATATGACTGTGACAGCCCACTTGGTAGATGTATCACCTTACGCAGCAACAGCAGCAGCATCACCAGTAGCAGCATCTCAGAAACGCCAGCTCGTTCCAAGGCAGGCTATGCTGTGTATCACCGGTTTCAGTAAGAGGCACACCGCCGACAACCTCTTAGAGAAACTGAGGGAAATCATCGCCCAGTGGCTTACCCCACTTAGACTCTCCTGGGGATTTGTGATATCTGACAACGCCACCAATATTGTGCGGGCATTACATCTGGGCAAATTCAAGCACGTTCCATGTTTTGCTCACACAATAAACTTGGTGGTGCAGAATTTTCTGAAAAGCGACAGGGACGTGCTGGAGACGCTTTGGGTGGCCCGAAAAATTTCTGGCCACTTTCGCCATTCAGCGACTGCGTGCCGAAGACTGGAGCGCCAGCAAACACTCTTGAACCTGCCCCGCCATCACCTGAAGCAAGAGGTTGTGACGCGGTGGAACTCAACCCTCTATATGCTTCAGAGGATGGAGGAGCAGCAAAAGGCCATTCAAGCCTATACATCCACCTATGACATAGGCAAAGGAGGGGGTATGAACCTGACTCAAACGCAGTGGAGAATGATTTCCGTGTTGTGCATTGTTCTCCATCCCTTCAAACTTGCCACACGTGAAGTCAGTTCAGACACTGCCAGCTTGAGTCAGGTCATTCCCCTCATCAGGCTTTTGCAGAAGTAGCTGGAGAAAGTGAAAGAGGAACTTAGACGGAGCGATTCCGCTCGGCATGTGGGACTTGTGGATGAAGCCCTTCATTCGCTTTGGCAGGCAATCAGACCACTACATTTTGGCCACCGTGCTCGATCCTAGGTTTAAAGCCTATGTGGTGTCTCTCTTTCCGTCTGACACAAGCCTGCAGAGGTGCAAAGACCTGCTGGTGAAAACACTGTCAGCTGAAGCGGAACGTGACACTTCAACAGCTCCTTCTTCATTTTCTCCCGCAACTGGGGCTGCCAGGAAAAAACTTAGGTATCCTAAGCAACCCACTGGCGGTGATGCAGGGCAGGCAGAACCAAGTTTGGACATCTGGTCCGGACTGAAGGACCTGGCAACAATTTCTGACATGTCTACTGTCACTACATATGATACTGTCACCATTGACAGAATGGTGGAGGATTACATCGGTTGCAGCATCCAAGTATTCATGTCAGACAGTCCATACCTGTACTGGCAGGAAAAAGAGGCAATTTGGAGGCCCCTGTACAAACTGGCTCTATTTTACCTGAGTTGCCCCCCTCCAGTGTGTACTCTGAAAGAGTGTTTAGTGCAGCCGGGAACCTTGTCAGCGAAAGGCGTAGGAGGTTGCTTCCACAAAATGTGGAGAAGATGATGTTCATAAAAATGAATTATCAACTCTTCCAGGGAGACCAGCCTCCAGAACGTACAGAGGGACCTGTGGTGGTGGATTCCAGCAGGGACGAGTTAATACTCTGTGAGGATGAGGATGTACACAACACTGAAGAGGGTGAGGAATCGGTGGATGAGGAGGATGAGGACGACATCTTGCCTCCGTAGAGCCAGTTTGTGCAGGGACAGATTAATTGCCAGCTTGTTTTGTGGGGGCCCAAACGAACCAATCATTTCAGCCACAGTTGTGTGGCAGACCCTGGCGCTGAAATGATTGGTTTGTTAAAGTGTGCATGTCCTGTTTATACAACATAAGGGAGGGTGGGAGGGCCCAAGGAAAATTCCATCTTGCACCTCTTTTTTTTCTTTGCATTATGTACTGTTTGGGGCCTAGTTTTTGAAACTGCTATCCTGTCTGCCACTGCAATGTCACTCCTAGATGGGCCACGTGTTTGTGCCGCCCACTCGTGTCGCTTAGCATAGTCATCCAGCTACCTCGGTGCAACCTTTTGGACATAAAAACACTAGTGTGAGGTGTGAGGTGTTCAGAATAGACTGGAAATGACTGGTAATTAAGGTTTTTGAGGTTAATAATAGCATAGGAGCAGAAAAATCAACACATTCTGTGATTTTAGCTGTTTTTATCCTTTTTTTAAAAAAAATACAGATCCAAAACACAAAACCCAGAACCCAAAACACGGAAGGGTGGTTTTGGCAAAACCAATCTTGATCAAAAACACGAAGAAAGATCCAGATCCAAAACCAAAACACAAAACACGAAAAGTGGCCGGTGCACACCCCTAGTAGATACGCCCCTGGAGAGGGGATGAGTGAGAACATGTTTCAGCGGGAGGAGACTTCTGGGTGCCGGGAGAGAGAGCGCTGCCCAGACATGGCCGCCCAGCTGTGTATCAGTGGGGAGAAGCCAACAAATTGAAAAGCGGTAAACAAGCACTATTTTATTTTATACGTAGCGCTCGTTGATAAATTCATGCTCCAGCCATTTTGCCATGAGGGGGCGATACGCTGATAGCGCTGCTCAAAAATAGCGCTATCAGCTATAATAAATACAGAAAGGAATTCATTAATTCACTGAAAAAGAGTTTTAAACAATAGAACTCGTTGATAAATGGGGGTCTTAGAATCTTAGAAACTGTAGCCGGAGCCTTGCAAAATGTATGATATATTACATACGCAATACTTCACGCTGTCAAATGGGCAATGGGAATATTATAGGGGATAATAATGGGAAAATAAATGAGTTGCCCTCAGCATATAATATGGCATTATGTGTCCCTCAGTCCAGGAGTCACCATGTATCGGGCTGTGATGCACCAACAGACACCGCAGTCACCCGCCCAGCGTGTGGCGACTTCTCCTGGATTTACTGTATATCTATTCCACTCTTCACCCATTTTATGCGCAAACACATATTTGCTCTGTGACATAATATCTGTATCTCCGTCAACTTGCATTCTTGTTAGGGGAAAAAAGACATTAATTTAGGGGTTTTTTTTGGCTTTTCCCATTTAGTTTTAGAAAAGCCATACATTCTTATGACACGCCAGATTGCTGATGACAAGTGTGTTTTATGGATAAAAAGAACTCTTATTTAATGGTCCAAAAGCATAGTTGTAATATCAGAAAATAAGCAACTTTATCTGCTTTAAATATATTTATGTGTTTTCTCTATATGAACATAACTGGGCTCGGTTAGATGCCAGCTTCCAAAGTGCATATTAACCGGAGATTCACCCCCAGCGCGATGAGCAATTATGTGTGAGAGGATAGAATATAGCGTCCCGAGGAGCACAGATACCGTATGTCACTCGCTTTCCTGCTTCGCAGTATCTTAAGGAGCTCATTTAAATTGATATGTTTAATGTTTATGTTATATTGACTTGGCTGATGGGATATTCCACTCAGGGTCCAGTAGGAGGCTCAAATTGATGTTTTTTTCTATTATTAAGTATAAAGTTACTAGTAACATCATTATCTCCTGCACAAAGAGCTAGATAATCTTTTATAATATGTGGGCGATCACAGTATCATTCACCAGTTATAACAGCAATCGCATCACTAACCTCCAAGAAAAGAATCTGTGTAGACTTTCGGCAAACACTTAAGGTGCATATACACACAACGATTTTTTGAACAATTATCGATAAACGATATCGATTATCGTTCATCGTTGAAAAATACATTCACTTTCTAAGTTAAAACAATGAACGATTATCGTTCATGCGCGTTCACGTTTGTAGTTTGTAGTTCAGTCAGACTGACCAACTCAACGATTTTCATTAAGGGACTATGCAAAAAATCGTTTGTGGTTCGAAAAAATCGTTCATTACATTTAGTAAATGAACTATTTTAGTAAACGATTCTCGCTCATTTTACTTTTGAAAAAAAGAACAAAATAGTTTAATAAAATCGTTCATTTACATAATCGTTGTGTGTGTGTATGCAGCTTTACGTTTAAATGTTGATGTGATAGGCCAAATTGTATACAGTAGATGTCTGGTGGCCCATCCAGTGGTGTCACCCGCCCATCACACACGCATACTAATGTGGCCGTCGGCTAATCACAACTCAATCCAAAGCATGGTCTTCAGGCGCAAGGCATGGCCGCTGGAGGCGCCTTCTAACGCCCTGCTAAGTCTTGTAAATTATGTTGATAAATTAGGCTTAACCAATACAAAACTTAAAGGAATGCAAAGGATAGATGTACATAAAAAAATACAAGTCTAGTATTTTAGGATGATAGAAAAAGTAAATGTATTTATTATTACATATCACTGACTAAATTCACATTCAATTCAATATGACCGTAAATAAATAATATGACTGACAAAGAATATTCATTCAAATTACCAAGGAGATATTAAGAACAATATTCTGTACTATATGAATAATGGCACAACTACGACCAAAAAAATTATCATCAATCATGAACTATATAGTCACTGAATGGTATACCCATTAGAACACATGAATGTTAGATGTTATTGTGAGAGTTCTTATAAAGAATTAGAGTCTGATTTTAGGAGGACAACTACTGATATGTCAGACCACGAGAAAATGGCCACTGATGCCCTACACCAAGGACCAATGTTTCTACTTTCACATTCTGGAGTTCCTGCAAACTCAAGATTGCACTCCAACGCCATACATAATTTTCATTCCTTTGTCGACGCATGGTAGTAAAGGAAAACATTAAAACACGTTATAGTCACCGATATTTACTTATGTTCAAGAAATTTCCTGATCAGGATCAAATTTGTACAAATTTGTGAAAAAAAGGCAAGTGAGAGGCTAATGACACGAGTGCGTCTATATTCATCCATCTTTGTGGTCAGTCAGGCCGGCCTGATCTGCTCCTGCTCCAAGGTGTTACTCTTAGGTATATTAATGCTATGTATCGGTGCCGTCCTGGCAGTAACAGAGAACGTGCGGTCACTTCCAGTCTGTGTGTATAGTAGAGGAGCAAAGTGCTGGATGTGTGTTCAGCTGATTAGAGATAATGAATGTTCAGAATGATGTGAGGATTGGGGGAATGTGCTTTATCCCTGTCATCACCGTGGACAGAGCATCCTGCAATTTTAAATCAATCCCCCAGTCTGTATAAATGTATCTATTCCCCTAATAACTCTCCCCTATAATAGTCTACACAGGGGCGCAAGTAGACATAGAAAGGCCCCATATTTTCATGGGCCCCCATAGGTCCCCAACCACCCACCTCCCCCTTGGCTACCTGCCCCCCGTCCCGCAACTTACCTCTCCTTCATGGTCGTCTTCCATCAGCATGTGCTGCGCAGGGAGGACACAGCTCCTCTCCTGGAAATATCCGACTGAATCACGGCCCCGTCTCCTCCCAGTATCAGTCAGAGATAAAGATGGCCACTGGTATGGTAACCATCGATGGTTACCATTGATGGCAAAATAGCAAGTGGCCATCGATAGTAACCAACTATGCAATGGATGACCATCGCCGGTTTCACCAACCGATGGTCATCCCTGTTCTATGACTGACTGGCCCGTTGGCTAATCAGAACTGGGGGCCGTCACTTTGCTGGTGTCGGAGCTATGCTCCGTGTCTCGGCACCATGTAACAAAAACAAAAACTGTTCGGTTATGCTTTTCCATCGATGGAGGTAAACCATCTGGTTCTCCCCCATCGTTGGGAAAAAAAATTAGTAATCTGCCATAAACCATCAATGATTGTGAATCATTGATGGTCGATAGCCATCCCTAGTCAAAGAGGAGAGATGGAAGTCAGAGGGTGGGAGGGCAGATGGGCAGCATAGGTGCAAGGAGTGCAGCTGCTATGGGGCCCGGGCACTCCCTGCCTCTATGATAGTTACGCCAGTGATTCTACACACATCTCATGTCCTAGTCGTGCTCACTGTTATATACCTTCTATTGTATCATCCTATTTACAAGTTCTGTATTATTACCACATTCATACTTACAGCGTCTGTAACCATCATTCCATCCATTTCAACTCTAAATTATCTTCCTATTCCTAATCCTGCCAGATTCCGCACAGCTAATGCCCATTCTTTTTAATAGAACAAGTGTTGATCTATTCTGTATGAGTGAACACAGACACCAACCATAGCACTTAGTCCAATTGTGCAATGTCCAATTCTTAACTATAATATAATTTAAGAGCCACAGCCCAATTTATAAGACTTTAATATCTCAAAGGCCAAACATCAGCAACTGGGGCATGTCTGCCGATGAATGGGCCCCATATCTGTAAATGACAAAAAAGAAAAACAAAAGGTACCTCCCAGTGCAAATAAAGTCTGATGACACCCAAATATTATTATTATTATCCTTTATTTATATGGCGCCACAAGGGTTCCGCAGCATCTTATATAGTACATAAACAAATGAGCACACAAGAAAACAGTTATTAACAGTACAAAGAATGCAGGACAGATACATGATTTATACATTGCTGCATAACACTTAGGGGGTAATTCAGACCCACTCGCAAGTGGCAGTACGCTCGCAAGTGGATCGATGTTCCCCACTGCGCACGCGCACGACGGAGGGTGCTCCGTCGTGCGCATGCGCGAGACCCGGACTGCGAAGGCCAAGCTGTCGCTCCGGGTCTCGCACCAAAGGGGGCGTGCTGTCGATGGTGACTGACAGCACGCCCCCTTTGGTGGGCGTGCCGGGGGCGTGCCTGCCAGACGGAGGCGTTCCCATGGGAACTCCTACCGTCTGAAGCCGGCCCCACTGACATCACTAGTGATGTCAGTGGGAGTGATTTTGGCTCTGATAGAGCCAAAATCACTCCAGGGCTTGTGGCTGGGAAACCCTATCGCAGGGTTTCCGTCGCAAGTCCGATGGTCGCGATGGTCAAAACCATCGCGACCATCTTTTTGGACGCTCGTATATGTTGTGGGTGGTGACCCACAGCTATACGAGCGTCCAGGAGGACGCTCCATTTTAATGGAGGAGGGCCCTGATTCAGAGCGAGCGCTCTGGTCAGAGCGTCCGTCTCTGAATCAGGCCCTTACATAAGCAGCATGGTGTCTGTAACCAAGGGTTGGGTGCTGTTGTAAATTAGAGTATAATTAAGTGAAGGAGAAGCACATGAGTGAAGAGGGCCCTGCTCGTGAGAGCTTACATTCTAAAGGGGAGGGGGCAGACAAACAAGGGTGACACAGATGGGCTGGATACAAGGGTCACAGTAATATCACATAGAATACATCATGCTGCAAACTGGGGTCAAAATTTTGCTGAAAAAAACTTTTTCAAGTCTGGAAAAAAACAATTGCTCTCAACAGAGTTACAGTATACCATTAGTCCTTGAGCAATATTATATTATATTTTACGCTGAGTGAAAACTCAACAGGAATTAAAAAAAAGAAAAAATAAATCTTACGCCAGAGAAAAATTTTCATAAATAGCTTGCAAGTTGTTAGTACGTCTTCTGGGGAACTCAAAAAAGAAAATCGTACACTGATTATTAAATAAGTACTTTATTTCTGTCTTTTTATCGCAAAATGTAAATATTTGGAATTTTAACTTTTTTTTTTTTTTTTTTTTTAGAAATTGATGAGTTTCCTCCGAAAACCTCCCAATGGATTTGTCATAAATAGTTAATACTTCTCACACCAATTATGTACTGTATAAATGATCATTATTGGCGTGGCCAACTCAGAGAATCCGTGCCTTGCTTTATAAAGTCTAATATGGCCCGCTGTGTGCTGCAGCTCATAAAATGGGAGATTAAACATCTCATAGGAAATTGCACTCAGTTTTTCCTCACATTCTGGAGACAGCTGCAAATCTTCAGCACCAACAGAGGCAACTGAGCAAATGTTTATAGCAGAGCGGGGACACCAAGCCGTTATGACTGGATCTGCAGTCCACAAGGCATTATCCTGGACTTCATTAACACATGCCTTTGTGACTTATTTACTGTGCACGCTTCCAGGGCTATCTCGGAAAACATTCACAAGACGTGTTTTCTGCATCGTAAAAAAAAAAACGATGGCAAGAAGTCAGACATTGGGTGGTATTTTCTGTAGCCGCATCGTAGCTTTGCTACCTGTCAATGAGGTCATTGAGAAGATACAGGGACCTTTGCGCATTCCTTCAGTATATTCCCGTGTTAGAAAAAAAACAGGCTTTATTGACGCGTAACATTTCGAATATTGACTTTGGCGGAGATATACTATAACAACAGGCTATTTTGTGGCCTAAAGCAACATTTAAGTTATGTATGTGTGTACAGGTTGACCGAGTAAATCCGATGCAGGCTCTCTCTTATTTCCGGTCATTATTGTCTGCGGAAACGCCGATACGGAGAGTAGATTTTTTTTTTCTACAAAGAAGTTGAACATTTTGGAGTTTTGTTACCATTCTACTAACCTATGTTTAGTACATTTGCTCTAAAAATATAAAATAGATAAAGAAAAGCTGTCACACAACGGATGTATGAGAGCGGGACTTGGTCAAGTACCGGGGTGGTGCTCGCACATGAGAATGTTGTTAGTGATATGGGGCCTGATTTTGAATCGCTGCCCCTGCTGATCACCGGTATACAGTAGTTGATAGACTATTTTTACTTCCATATGTCTTAGTCGCACCGCTTATTCTTCCCGGTTGTGTTTTTGAAGTCGCAGTTACAATTTCAGATGCACAGACACAGAAATTTATCAGATTTGCATACTCTACTAGAACCTGTGGGAGGCTCTCGATTTTTCGGGTATTCCCTCGCTCACCTGGAAGATTAGGCACTACTGCAGCATCCCCCTAACTTCCTAGAGAATTGGGCAGAATAGGGAGAATCTTACCAGGAATCCATGGATCCGTCAGGACTTAACGACACGTTTCCATGATAATCACATAATTTGGCCCCACTTCTATTTAAATATGCGCGATTCACTGCATTAAATATGTGAATAGTCCACCCCTGACCCCATTGCCGCCAACCTGTGTCTCTTTACAATATTATTATTATTATTATTATTATTATTAATAAAAAAAATAATAATAATAATCTAGTAACTGCTTTTAATAAAATAAAATAAATATAGTAGTAGCGTTGCTTTTCAAAGTATTAATAAAATATTGATCCTTTTAAAATTAATAATAAAATGTTCTCCCCGTATAGCAGAATAGATAAAAAATGGTCAGCTTATTCGTAATTAAAAAAAATTATTGCCACTATTTAAAATAAATAAAACCAATTCTACCTCATTTTCCAATTATAAAAGGATATAAAATATTAATTAAAATTGCTCCCTTAACTTACAATATCTGCAATATTATATGACACAATTGGATTTTTTAAAAATAGAACACCTATTTGAAATACGTTCACAATACATATAAAATCCCAAGGCTTATCTGACAAATTGGCCTCATCACTGGATTGTAAATTCCAAAAAATCCTCCATAAATCCACAGCTGGACCTGAGTTAGATAAACAAGTAGTCCCAGATAAAATCACCTGACAGCAAAAAGCAACCAGGCACATGGGAGGCCACCCTACGCGTTTTGTTACACAGACTTCGTAAGGGCTATACAGTATATGTACTCATTTATTTGCTTGCTAACAGTTATTTATAAAGCGCTCACATTTTCCGCAGCACTGTACAAAGATTAATTCAGTCACATCAGTCCCTGACCCAGTGGAGCTTACAGTCTATATTCCCATCACAGAAACATACACTAGGGATGAAAAAACTTTTTAACCTACCGGTGTGTTTTTTGAGTGTTGGAGGAAACCAGAGCACCCGGAGGAAAAACATGCATACTTCAGTGAACATACAAACTCCACACAGATCATATAAGATTTATGTAAAATAAAACAGAACAACTAGTTCTCATTATTTCAATCCAAATACAAAAGTAAATAATAATCCTTTAATCCATTTGTGAACCAATTAATTTAATTGTAAAGCACAATGGAATAATCTGGGTCCAATGAATACTGTAATTTTAATGTAAAGCAAAAAGCATCATTTCTGTTTGGAGGAGATTCAGCTCTCGCTCCAGCTGGCAGGTCTCTGTGTTGGGTCCGGTTAGAGAGCATAAACAGAAGACCTGGGACAGCCAGCTTTATATAGCTTTATAATCTTAGCCAATCAGGATAGGGCAGAGGTGGAGCTTAGGGTTTATAAAGGCGCTATTCACCTTCGCTCTAGCGATCTGTGCTGGACATGAAGGCTGTGTGCGTTTCGAGCACAGCCATTGCTCTGCGCAGTGTAATTCCAGAATTTGCGTAGCTCAGGGATGTCTACACTCACATAAGAAGCAACCAAGAGCTGGCAGAGATGAGTTCTGCAGTGTTCCCCTATACGGGGTCACCCCAGGGACATTTTTTAAGAGACTCAGTGTGGGCCCCGTCTTGGCTTAGTGCCAGAATCTACTGCTCATACGTGGGTCTCCGGGAAAATGGCACCCGCTCCGTTTTCCGGGGGACAGCAGTACTGCGCATGCGTGAGTCACCTGGAAAATGGCATCACCATATTCCCCGTGATTTTTGCTTTTCTGCAACGCCGGCTAGGGATAGCCATCGGTGTGGTTTCCATTGATGGTTGCCAACTATGCAATGGTCATTCTTGTCCTTTGACTGACTGGCCCGTGGGCCAATCAGAACCAGGGGGCAGAGCTTCAGGGGTGTCGGGTGTGGAGCTATGCTCCGTGCCCAGGCACCTTTAAAAAAAAAACTTGGTTATGCTTAGACATCGATGGACGGAAACCCATTTGGTTTTCCACCAATGATTGTGAAAGCATTCAACATCGGCCATAAACCATCAATGATTATGAATCATCGATGATCGATGGCCATCCCTAGCACCGGACCGGCGCTGCAGAGCAGCACTCTGGAAACTATAGACAGGTAAGTATAAGACAATATGGGTGCACGGTGTGCGGTATGGCCCGTGTGCGCTGCACACCCTGCACCCGTTATAGTTACGCCCCTGGGTCATCCAGTAACAGCTAAATTTTAGCTAGATGATGGTGTTTCTATGTTGCCACCTGCCAGCCAGAAGCATTTGACTTACAAATCATTTAAAGCAATAAAAGAGATATTATTGTAAACCAAGACGGGCTCGGTGCACCTGCTAATCTCTATTCTTTAAAGTAATGATCACTGCCAAGGGCATAAGAAGATTATTTTTTGATTGGCTCCTAATAATCAGCTGCAATATTCCCTGCTTGAAGACGAGCTCCTGCTACAGATCACAGTGATTTTTTAATCCCCAGCAAAACTTCAAAAAGATTCAACGCTATCAATGTGCTACAATGATTTAAGCCGAGTTTATACAGAAGAATTTCAATTCCTCCTTATCAAGGAAATTGGAATACCAGAGCGTATGCCGCGACGCTGGACAATATCTTTCTCGGAAACTACAAGAGGAAAGCCATAACATTAGTTTTTAAACAACGATAGTATTATTTATTATATCAAAGCTATTTTATGGTTTATTTGGGACTCGGGTGTCCTTTTTTTAAACTTCTCACAACATGACAGTAATTAGCCATCAGGACTTTACACGGCAGGACTGGGGCCAAAAGACGGAATCTGTTTCTCCTCAAGACACGTAGATGACATCATCCTGGAGCCTAATTTAAAGAGACAGATGAACATAAAGGTGACGCTTCCAGACAGAGTAACAACAAATGTGGAGATCTAGGGTCTGAGGGCCCCTTTTAAAGGCGTTACTGACATACTGTATATCCATAGTGTAGAAGCAATTGTAGACTCTCGGTAACAGGCCTTACTGACATACTGTATATCCATAGTGTAGAAGCAATTGTAGACTCTCGGTAACAGGCCTTACTGACATACTGTATATCTATAGTGTAGAAGCAATTGTAGGCTCTCGGTAACAGGCCTTACTGACATACAGTATATCCATAGTGTAGAAGCAATTGTAGACTCTCGGTAACAGGCCTTACTGACATACTGTATATCTATAGTGTAGAAGCAATTGTAGACTCTCAGTAACAGGCCTTACTGACATACAGTATATCCATAGTGTAGAAGCAATGGTAGACTCTCGGTAACAGGCCTTACTGACATACTGTATATCTATAGTGTAGAAGCAATTGTAGACTCTCGGTAACAGGCCTTACTGACATACTGTATATCCATAGTGTAGAAGCAATTGTAGGCTCTCGGTAAAAGGCCTTACTGACATACTGTATATCCATAGTGTAGAAGCAATTGTAGACTCTCGGTAACAGGCATTACTGACATACAGTATATCCATAGTGTAGAAGCAATTGTAGACTCTCGGTAACAGGCCTTACTGACATACTGTATATCCATAGTGTAGAAGAAATTGTAGACTCTCGGTAACAGGCCTTACTGACATACTGTATATCCATAGTGTAGAAGCAATTGTAGACTCTCGGTAACAGGCCTTACTGACATACTGTATATCCATAGTGTAGAAGAAATTGTAGACTCTCGGTAACAGGCCTTACTGACATACTGTATATCCATAGTGTAGAAGCAATTGTAGACTCTCGGTAACAGGCCTTACTGACATACTGTATATCCATAGTGTAGAAGCAATTGTAGACTCTCGGTAACAGGCCTTACTGACATACTGTATATCCATAGTGTAGAAGAAATTGTAGACTCTTGGTAACAGGCCTTACTGACATACTGTATATCCATAGTGTAGAAGCAATTGTAGACTCTCGGTAACAGGCATTACTGACATACTGTATATCCATAGTGTAGAAGCAATTGTAGACTCTCGGTAACAGGCCTTACTGACATACTGTATATCCATAGTGTAGAAGCAATTGTAGACTCTCGGTAACAGGCCTTACTGACATACTGTATATCCATAGTGTAGAAGCAATTGTAGACTCTCGGTAACAGGCATTACTGACATACAGTATATCCATAGTGTAGAAGCAATTGTAGACTCTCGGTAACAGGCCTTACTGACATACTGTATATCCATAGTGTAGAAGCAATTGTAGACTCTCGGTAACAGGCCTTACTGACATACTGTATATCCATAGTGTAGAAGCAATTGTAGACTCTCGGTAACAGGCCTTACTGACATACTGTATATCTATAGTGTAGAAGCAATTGTAGACTCTCGGTAACAGGCCTTACTGACATACAGTATATCCATAGTGTAGAAGCAATTGTAGACTCTCGGTAACAGGCCTTACTGACATACTGTATATCCATAGTGTAGAAGTAATTGTAGACTCTCGGTAACAGGCCTTACTGACATACTGTATATCCATAGTGTAGAAGCAATTGTAGACTCTCGGTAACAGGCATTACTGACATACAGTATATCCATAGTGTAGAAGCAATTGTAGACTCTCGGTAACAGGCCTTACTGACATACTGTATATCCATAGTGTAGAAGAAATTGTAGACTCTCGGTAACAGGCCTTACTGACATACTGTATATCCATAGTGTAGAAGCAATTGTAGACTCTCGGTAACAGGCATTTGCATTTCTAGGTCCATCGGTTGGTGCCATTGGATGCTTTAAAATGGATTTGCAATTCTTAAGTTTACAATCACCAAAATATTCTTCTTGGATTGTGTTGACAGTTTTATTATTTTAAAAAAGTAGAAATTACAGTATTCAAACTGATGCATTTTAGTCACCTATGTACATACAGAGAAACAGAAGTCGATTTTAATCGAGTAAATATTAATCAACATCAATGTTGTGTTTCAGGGGCTTAATCACACATTTACTAATACTTCATTCTGTAATATTGATTTTGAAGTGTTAATAATTGTGGGATTTAGCTACTGAAACACAACATGGTGCGCAATTTAGATCGATTTTTAATTGATTGAAATGTAAAAAATCGACCTTTAGTAATTTTACCAACAGATAGATAGATATGAGAGAGATAGATAGATAGATAGATAGATAGATAGATAGATAGATAGATATATAGATAGATATGAGATAGATAGATAGATATGAGATAGATAGATAGATAGATAGATAGATAGATAGATAGATACATAGATAGATATGAGATAGATAGATAGATAGATAGATAGATAGATAGATAGATATCTATCTGTCTATCTATCTCATATCTGTCTATCTATCTCATATCTATCTTTTAATCTCATATCTATCTCTTATCTATCGATCTCATATCTATCTATCTATCTATCTATCTATCTATCTATCTATCTATCTATCACATCTCTATCTATCTCATATCTATCTATCTGTTTATCTCATATCTATCTATTTCATATCTATCTCTTATCTATCGATCTCATATCTATCTATCTATCTATCTATCTATCTATCTATCACATCTCTATCTATCTCATATCTATCTATCTGATTATCTCATATCTATCAATCTCATATCTATCAATCTATCAATCTATCTATCTATCTATCTATCTATCTATCTATCTATCTATCTATCTAACTATGTCATGTCTATCTATAGATCTCATATCTATCTATCTATCTATCTATCTGATAGATAGATAGATAGATAGATAGATAGATATGAGATATATAGATAGATATGACATAGATAGATAGATAGATAGATACACAGGTATGAGATATAGATAAACCTGTGTCTCCTCACAGCAGTGGCGTAACTAGGGTATTTGGAGCCCACGGTAGTATTGCCCCATGTGCAATGGACCCTGTTTTAGTGCCCCTTATACAGTGCCACCAGTAGTTCCCCTTATACAGTGCCCCCAGTAATGGTACCCCCATACAGTGACCCCAGTAGTGCCCCCAGTAGTGGTGCCCCTTATACAGTGCCCCCACTCAGTAGTGTCCTTTATACAGTGCCCATGGCCAGTAGTGCCACATATACAGTGCCCATGGCCAGTAGTGCCTCATATACAGTGCCCCCAGTAGTGGTGCCCCTTATACGGTGCCCCCGGTCAGTAATGCACCTCGCCATGCTTCGGGCACGGTGGCTCACCACAAGATTACATTCCCCCTCTATGCCCATGTGGATGGTAACTAGGGGTGAGCGGGTTCGGATTTCTGAAATCCGAACCCTCCCATGCCCCCCCGTTCCGAGGCCGATCCGAGTCAGGCTCGACTTTTCCCACCTGACTCGGATCTGAAATCGAGGCAAAACGTCATCATCCCGCCTTCCGGGTCTCGCGGGTTTTGGATTCTATATAAGGTACCCGCGTCGGCGCCATTTTCTCGGCTTTTTTTCTCATTTTTACTTGGCTGTGGACAGTGAAGAGGGAGGGTGGGAGTTAGGGCTGGCTGGGCTGTGTAGTGTAGTGCAGAGTAGTGCAGTGTAGTGTTGTGCTGCGCTGTGCTGCTGTTGTCCATAGGGGCTGTGTCCACTCCTCCAAAGTCCATAGGGGTTGGCTGTGTTGTGCTGTGCTGCTGTTGTCCATAGGGGCTGTGTCCACTCCTCCAAAGTCCATAGGGGCTGGCTGTGTTGTGCTGTGCTGCTGTTGTCCATAGGGGCTGTGGGCCTGATTCAGAGCCACTCGTAAGCGGCAGCTCGTTCGCTCCGAGCGATGTTTGCCAAACTGCGCATGCGTACGGATCGTTATACGCATGTGCGAACCAGTCAGTGCGGCCGAAATTCATGTGCTCGCAAAATAGCGAATGCCTGCTAATTTGAGTGACAGGATGAGGCGTATGTGGGTGGTAACAGGGGAAGGTGCTTGAAAACGGGGAGTGGAGATCAGAAAGCAGGCGTGCTTAAAGGTCAAAACGGGCGTTTTATGGGTGTGCATATTTAAAACAGCAGCGTCATTGACCACGTCACTGGTTTTTCTTTTTAGCCAGAACTGCTCGCAAAATTGTGGTAGCAAACACCAACCACAAGAATAGCGAGCAGTTCATACCCTCAATTAATCTAATAAATAGCGGACATGACGTAGGATGTGAGCGGCCAGGGGGCGTAGTTTCCCAAAAAACGACCGCAAGTTTTGTTCGCTCGTTCAGACCTAGAGGCGTGAACAGACCGCAAACAACGAACGGTTCATTTGAATAGCCACCCCTATTTTCTGGACGAGCGAGCGCAAATAGCGACCGGCTCTGAATCAGGCCCTGTGTCCACTCCTCCAAAGTCCATACGGGCTGGCTGTACTGTATTTTGCAGTCAGTTTTCCATAGGGGCTGTGTCCACTCCAAAGTCCTGTGCAGTGTCCCAGTCCTAAAGGGGTGCTGTAGTGTTGTCCAGGGGGTGCTCTGTCCATCAGGGGTGCTCCCCCCAAGTGCAAAAAAAATAAATATTTTTTCTGTGTGTGAAATGTATGCGCAGTAGCCGCACCTACATCCTCAAAGCAGCAGTGCCAAGCATGCGTCTGTCTGTTAAAGGGTGGTGTAACCCCCAAAGTGGGCTCCAACCAAAATAAAATAATCTTCTTTTTTTCTGTGTTTGTGTGTGAAATGTATGCGCAGTAGCTGCACCTGCATCCTCAAAGCAGCAGCGACAAGTGTGCGTCTGTCTGTTAAAGGGTGGTGTAACCCCCAAAGTGGGCTCCAACCAAAATAAAAAAATATTTTCTGTGTTTGTGAATTGTGTGCACTGTGGCTGCACGTGCATCAACAAAGGAGCAGCGCCAAGCGTGCGCCTGTGTCCCATAAGTAAAGAGCCAGCTGGCTCATTTCTTAAAGGGTGGTGTAACCCACAAAGTGCACTAGTCTCCAACAAAAATAAAAAAATATTTTCTGTGTTTGTGTGCGCCTTAGCCGCACGTATATATCCATATAACATAAATGGAGGACCAAACTTTCTCAGATAAAAATAAAATAGGGAAAGATCAAGAACCACTTCCTCCTAGTGCTATAGCTGCTGCCACTAGTCATGACATAGGCGATAACATGCCATCAACGTCGTCTACCAAGGCCGATGCCCAATGTCATAGTAGAGGGCACATACAATCCCAAATGACAAAGTTCAGGAAAATGACCTTAAAAAAAAACATCTAAATCATCTGAGGAGAAACGTAAACTTGCCAATATGCCATTTACTACACGGAGTGGCAAGGAACGGCTAAGGTCTTTCCCTATGTTCATGACTAGTGATTCAGCTTCACATGACGA
Source organism: Taudactylus pleione (assembly GCA_031769625.1). Lineage (NCBI taxonomy): Eukaryota > Metazoa > Chordata > Amphibia > Anura > Myobatrachidae > Taudactylus > Taudactylus pleione. The sequence goes on from JAUIMM010000927.1 coordinate 759,721, forward strand.
TGGAAGCCCTCCTCCCGCTAAAAAAATCAAACGAGTTAAGCTGGCAAAAGCACAGCGAAGAACTGTGCGTTCTAAGAAGATATCACAAATCCCCAAGGAGAGTCCAAGTGTGGTGGCGGTTGCAATGCCTGACCTTCCCAGCACTGGATGGGAAGAGGTGGCTCTTTCCACCATTTGCACGCCCCCTGCAAGTGCTGAAAGGAGCACCCACAGTCCACTTGCTGATATGCAAATTGAAGATGTCACTGTTGAAGTACAACAGGATGAGGATACTGGTGTAGCTGGCGCTGAGGAGGAAGTTGGCGAGGAGGATTCTGATCGTGATGTGGTTTGTTTAAATCAGGCTCCGGGGGAGACAGTTGTTGTCCGGGATAAAAAAGCCCATCACGGTCATGCCTGGGCAGAAGACCAAACATTCCACCTCTTTGGTCTGGCAATATTTCTATCCAAATCCGGACAACAACTGCCTTGCCATATGTACCATATGTAAAGGTGAAATAAGTAGGGGTAGGGATGTTAACCACCTAGGAACATCCTCCCTTATACGGCACCTGCAGCGCGTTCATAAAAGGTTACTGTCAAGTTCAGAAACTTTGGCTAAGACCGTAAGCAGTCCAGGAACACCTAAATCCCATTGTCCTGTTGTATCCAAGCGCCTGCAAACCACACCGTCAACTCCCTCCTCGTCAATTTCCTCCTTAGTCAGGATCGGAAGTAGACCTGCAGGCCATGTCACTGGCATGACTGACTCTCCTATCCGGGATTCCTCCGGAGGATCCAGCATTTCTATGCTTACTGCTGCCGCTGCTGCTGTTGCTGCTGTTGGGAGTCGTTCATCATCCCAGAGAGGAAGTAGGAACACCACTACTTATTTTACTAAACAATTGACCCTCCAACAGTCCTTAGCGAGGAGGATGAAGTAAGACAGCAGTCATCCTGAAACAAAACGTATAACTGAGGCCTTGACTGCTATGTTGGTGTTAGACGTGCGTCCAGTATCCGCCATTAGTGCAGTGGGATTTAGACAATTGATGGAGGTAGTGTGTCCCCGGTTCCAAATCCTGTCTAGATTCCACTTCACTAGGCAGGCAATACCGAGACTGTACAGAAACATCAGAAAAAGTGTCCTCAGTGTCCTGAAAAATGCGGTTGTACCCAATGTCCACTTAACCACGGACATGATGAAAAGTGGAACAGGGCAGACTAAGGACTATATGACTGTGACAGCCCACTGGGTAGATGTATCACCTTACGCAGCAACAACAGCAGCGTCACCAGTAGCAGCATCTCAGAAACGCCAGCTCGTTCCAAGGCAGGCTACGCTGTGTATCACCGGTTTCAGTAAGAGGCACACAGATGACAATCTCTTAGAGAAACTGAGGAAAATCATCGCCCAGTGGCTTACCCCACTTAGACTCTCGTGGGGATTTGTGATATCTGACAACGCCACCAATATTGTGCGGGCATTACATCTGGGCAAATTCCAGCACATCCCATGTTTTGCTCACACAATAAACTTGGTGGTGCAGAATTTTCTGAAAAGGGACAGGGGCGTGCAGGAGACGCTTTGGGTGGCCCGAAAAATTTCTTGCCACTTTCGCCATTCAGCGACTGCGTGCAGAAGACTGGAGCGCCAGCAAACACTCTTGAACCTGCCCAGCCATCACCTGAAGCAAGAGGTTGTGACGCGGTGGAACTCAACCCTCTATATGCTTCAGAGGATGGAGGAGCAGCAAAAGGCCATTCAAGCCTATACATCCACCTATGACATAGGCAAAGGAGGCGGTATGCATCTGACTCAAGCGCAGTGGAGAATGATTTCCATGTTGTGCAAGGTTCTCCAGCCCTTTGAACTTGCCACACGAGAAGTCAGTTCAGACACTGCCAGCTTGATTCAGGTCATTCCCATCATCAGGCTTTTGCAGAAGCAGCTGGAGAAAGTGAAGGAGGAGCTAAGACGGAGCAATTCCGCTCGGCATGTGGGACTTGTGGATGAAGCCCTTCATTCGCTTTGCCAGGATTCCAGGGTGGTCAATCTGTTGAAATCAGACCACTACATTTTGGCCACCGTGCTCGATCCTAGGTTTAAAGCCTATGTGGTGTCTCTCTTTCTGGCCAACACAAGCCTGCAGAGGCGCAAAGACCTGCTGGTGAAAAAACTGTCAGCTGAAGTGGAACGTGACACTTCAACAGCTCCTTCTTCATTTTCTCCCACAACTGGGGCTGCCAGGAAAAAACTTAGGTATCCTAATCAACCCACTGGCGGTGATGCAGGGCAGGCAGAACCAAGTTTGGACATCTGGTCCGGACTGAAGGACCTGGCAACAATTTCTGACATGTCTACTGTCACTACATATGATACTGTCACCATTGACAGAATGGTGGAGGATTACATCAGTGACAGCATCCAAGTAGGCATGTCAGACAGTCCGTACCTGTGCTGGCAGGAAAAAGAGGCAATTTGGAGGCCCCTGTACAAACTGGCTCTATTTTACCTGAGTTGCCCCCCCTCCAGTGTGTACTCCGAAAGAATGTTTAGTGCAGCCGGGAACCTTGTCAGCGAAAGGCGTAGGAGGTTGCTTCCACAAAATGTGGAGAAGATGATGTTCATAAAAATGAATTATCAACTCTTCCAGGGAGACCAGCCTCCAGAACGTACAAAGGGACCTGTGGTGGTGGATTCCAGCGGGGATGAATTAATACTCTGTGAGGATGAGGATGTACACAACACTGAAGAGGGTGAGGAATCGGTGGATGAGGAGGATGAGGATGACATCTTGCCTCCGTAGAGCCAGTTTGTGCAGGGACAGATTAATTGCCAGCTTGTTTTGTGGGGGCCCAAAGGAACCAATCATTTGAGCCACAGTCGTGTGGCAGACCCTGGCGCTGAAATGATTGGTTTGTTAAAATGTGCATGTCCTGTTTATACAACATAAGTGTGAGTGGGAGGGCCCAAGGACAATTCCATCTTGCCCCTCTTTTTTTTTCTTTGCATTATGTACTGTTTGGGGCCTAGTTTTTGAAACTGCCATCCTGTCTGCCACTGCAGTGTCACTCTTAGATGGGCCACGTGTTTGTGCCGCCCACTCGTGTCGCTTAGCATAGTCATCCAGCTACCTCGGTGCAACCTTTTGGACATAAAAACACTATTGTGAGGTGTGAGGTGTTCAGAATAGACTGGAAATGTGTGGAAATTAAGGTTATTGAGGTTAATAATAGCATAGGAGCAGAAAAACCAACACATTCTGTGATTTTAGCTGTTTTTATGCTTTTTTAAAAAAAAATACAGATCCAAAACACAAAACCCAGAACCCAAAACACGGAAGGGTTGTTTTGGCAAAACCAATCCAGATCCAAAACACGAAGAAAGATCCAGATCCAAAACCAAAACACAAAAAGTGGCCGGTGCACACCCCTAATAATAACACTGGTGGTTGTAACATCAGAGAGGTCCTTTCTCCAACTAAGATCTAGCAGCAACCCTACACTTACTGACCCGGACTGGACTGTGGCTGGTGGCCCCCCCCCATCCCGCCTGTCCGACGGCACCCAGGGAACCCCCCTTAGTTATGACACTGCCTCACAGTCCTTCTCCACAAACCCCGTACTCTGCATCCACAATCTCACCTCTTCTGTTCATCTATGTCCCCCAGATCTCTCCCAGCTGGACCTACACCTATGACCCCTGTATACCCTTGGCTCCTTTTTCTGGTCCTTTTCCTCGAATCCTGGCCATTCCTGCTCCACTGCCTGGACATTGCCTCTGCCATAAATGCTGCCCAGGCTTCCAACTCTTTCACCCTCCATCTCTTCCTCATCCCGATTCTAATTCCGATCTGTAACCCATCTGAGCACCATCATTGATTACTACCTTGGAACAGCTACAATCCTCTTATCTCAGCTCCCTGCACTTTGGCAATCTCTTATGTATGTTTTATTATTGCCATTGTTATTATTATTAGTTATTATTATTATCTTTTATTTTACTTCACCATCACTACTGTTTTATCTTGCTTCATGTCTGACTTTCTGTCTCCTCCAAGTGTGCTGCCATGGTTACAGCTACAGTAGATCCCCTTCAGTTTCTGTACCCTGACGTCATCGGTTACTGTCCCACGTCATTCCCTACCATCCAAATGGGTATAGAGGGGGAATACAATCTTGTGGCAAACGTAGTGGGCCACCGAGCCTGAAGCGTGCTGATTGAAGCGAACCCGTAAGGGGACAAATTAATTTTTTTAGTGAACTGTGTGGGCTGGGAACTGCACTTCTGCCCTCACAGCACATCACTTCCAGGTACAGAATCTGAAGGGGAAATATACCTTACCATGCTGCAATACCTCCCTGACACTTTCCTACCTCTGTTACCACCACATCACCCTTCTTTCTCTCTCCTTTCCACCTCCCTCTCTGCTCCCTCTTTCTAACCACCACCTGCTCTCCTTCACCATTACTTTACCCCCCTGCTTAATCCCCTTTATAAGACTCTCACTAGCACAATTCTTGATGCCAATGACACCACTAGTTTCACCTCATCTCTAGATTTCCCTCCCTCCCCTATTACTACCCACTCCTGCCCTTATGAAGCCGTCACACTTTATGATCATGCCTTTGCTACTGCCCCTGCCCCAGCTGTTAGTATCCCTCTTTGACCTTCCCAAACACAGACATTCTGCTCTGAACCGCCCAATCCGCTTTGATCTCACTCTGTAGATGCACAGAAACATAAAATTTGACGGCAGATAAGAACCACTTGGCCCATCTAGTCTGCCCCATTTTTAAACATATTAAACGTATATACTCGAGTATAAGCCGAGTTTTTCAGCACATTTTTTGTGCTGAAAAAGCCCCCCCTCGGCTTATACTCGAGTGATGCTCCTGGACCAGGGCCGGTTCTCCCGTTACGCAGCTGAGTAAGGTGCCACATATTGGAGGGCGCCTCACTCGGCTGCGTACCATGCGGGCCGCGGTGCAGACTGTGTCTCTGTGACACAGCTGCACCGCGTGTGTAGCGCTGACCGGATGGAGTTCGGTCAGCACTACACAGTGCCAAACACACAGCCGCCGGCTCCGGAAGCTGTGTGTTTGTTGTAATTAGCAGCCGATGAGAGTCTGTCATACTCTCATCGGCTGCTGCTGCTCCCACTGCGGGAGCCAACTTCCGGCTCAGTGGGTAATGGGAGAGACGACATGATGTCATGACGTCTCTCCCATAATGCAAAGCAGCTGGAGGAGCCAGTAGCAGCGTCGGGACCAGCAGCGAGGTTTCAGGTAAGTGTTTTTTTTTTTTACCGGTACGTCTCTCTCTACTGGGGGGGGCTACTACTGGGGGCACTACAAGGGGGGGACATTACTACTGGGGGCACTACAAGGGGGGGATATTACTACTGGGGGCACTACCAGAGGGGGATATTACTACTGGTGGCACTACCAGGGGGGGGTTACTACTGGGGAAACTACCAGGGGGGGATTACTACTGGGGGCACTACCAGGGGGGGATATTACTACTGGGGGCACTACCAGAGGGGGGTTACTACTGGGGGCACTACCAGGGGGGGATTACTACTATGGGCACTACTAGGGGGGGATATTACTACTGGGGGCACTACCAGGGGGGGATATTACTACTGGGGGCACTACCAGGGGGATTACTACTGGGGGCACTGCCAGGGGGGGGATTACTACCAGTAGCTGCTGCATTTCCCACCCTAGGCTTATACTCGAGTCAATAAGTTTTCCCAGTTTTATGTGGTAAAATTAGGTACCTCGGCTTATATTCGGGTCGACTCGAGTATATACGGTATTACCTCAACCCTTATTGAGCTTTACTTCTTCTGAAGGATATCCTTATGTCTAGCCCATGCATGTTTAAATTGCTCTACTGTCTTAGCCTCTACCACCTCTGATGGGAGCGATTCCACTTGTCCACTACCCTTTCTGTGTAGTAATTTTTCCTCAGATTTCCCCTGAACCTACCAACCTCCAGTCTCAAAACATGTCCTCTTGTTCTAATACTTCTCTTTCTTTAAAGAATGTCTCCTTCCTTTACCTTGTTAAAACCCTTTATATATTGGAACGTTTCTATCATGTCCCCCCTTTCCCTTCCCTGCTCCAAACTATACATATTAAGATCTTTTAGTCTTTCCTGGTACGTTTTGTGGTGTAGACCTTGCACCATTTTAGTTGCCCTTCTTTGTACAGTCTCTAATGTATTAATATTCTTCTGGAGATATGGCCTCCAGAACTGAACACAGTATTGGAGATGAGGACGTACCAATGACCTATACAGTGGTATTATCACTTCTTTCTTTCTGCTACTGATTCCTCTCCCTATGTACCAAGCATCTGACTTGCCTTCCTCATTGCTTTGTTACAATGTTTGCTTGCCTTTAATTCACCTGAAATAGTGACTCCTAGATCCCTTTCCTCTTCAGTAGTTTCCAGTATAGAGCCATTAATACTATATTTAGCCTTTGGATTTTTGAGACCCAAGTGCATGATCTTGCATTTTTTGGCATTAAACTGTAGTTGCCACGTTCTTGACCATTCCCCTAGTCTACCTAGATCATCAATCATTTGTGTTACCCCTCCTGGTGTGTCTACCCTCTTGCATACCTTTGTGTCATCTGCAAAAAGGCATAGTTTCCCTTCAATACCATTTGCAATGTCACAAATAAAGATATTAAAAAGCACTGGTCCAAGTACAGATCCCTGAGGTACTCCACTCGTAACATTTCCCTCGTGAGACTGCACTACGTTTACTACATCTCTCTGTTTCCTATCCTGCAGCCATGATCTTATCCATTCAACTATCTTTGTATCCAATCCCATGCTTTCCAGTTTATATAACAGTCTGCGATGTGGAACAATGTCAAAAGCCTTACTAAAGTCTAGATAAGCTATATCTATGGCCCCCCCCTTTATCTATTTCCTTAGTCACCCAGTCAAAAAAGTCAATAAGATTTGTTTGACATGATCTCTCTCCAGTAAATCCATGCTGTTTGGGATCTTGCAAATCGTTGGATTTGAGATAATCTATGACTCTTTCTTTTAAGACTGTTTCCATCAATTTCCCTACTACTGATGTAAGGCTCACTGGTGGGTAGTCACTGGTCGGTAGTCACTGGCCTCTTCCTTGCTTCCACTTTTGTGCAGTGGGACAACTTTTGCTCTTTTCCAGTCCTCTGGAATTACTCCAGTAGCTAATGACTGGTTGAATAATTCTGTTAATGGTGTTACCAGCACCCCTTTAAGCTCTTTTAGTATCCTTGGATGTATCCCATCTGGCCCCATTGATTTATCCACTTTCAGTATTGAGATTTCTGATAGGATCCTCTGTAAATGTTCATTTTTCTGATTACACCTGTAACTTACCTGTGGCCCCTTGCCCTCTCTCTCAGTAACTGTGGCCCCTTTCCCTCTCTCTCAGTAACTGTGGCCCCTTTCCCTCTCTCTCAGTAACTGTGGCCCCTTGCCCTCTCTCTCAGTAGTGAATACTGAACAAAAATAATTATTAAGATGATCAGCTATTACATTGTCTCCCTCAACAAGACTCCCTCTTTCTGTTTTTAGTCTTTTTATTCCACCTTTTGTTTTTCTCCTTTCGCTTATATACTTAAAAAAAGTTTTGCCCCCTTTACCCACTGACTGTGCCATTTTCTCCTCAGCTTTTGCCTTTGCACCTCTGATTACTTTCTTAGCCTTCTTCTGTGTTACAAGATACTCCTCTTTGTCTTCTTAATTTTGCATCTGCTTGTATTTCCTAAAGGCCATCTTTTTTGCTTTCACAATACTTGCTACCTCTTTCCCAAACCACACTGGCTTCATTTTCCTTGAGGGTTTCCTCACCCTTTTGATACAAAGGTCTGTTGCCTTTAATATTGCACTTTTTAAATTTTCCCACCTCTCCTGTACTCTTTTCAAGTTCCTCCACTCTGTCAAAGATTTGCTTAAACATCTTCCCATCCCTGCAAAATCAGCCTTCCTAAAATCTAACACCTTTGTTTTTGTATGGGGTGAGTCAGTATCTGTCTTTATTCTGAACCATACTGCTTGATGATGACTGGATCCCTGGTTTTCACCCACTTTTACATCAGATATTCTGTCTCCATCTGTAAGTGTTAAGTCTAATATTGTGTCTTTCCGAGTGGGCTCCCTCACCAATTGCTGGAGGGAGGCTGCCTGCAATGAATTCAGGATGTCCCTACTTCTAGTGGAACTTGCTACTGACACCTCCCAGTTTATATCGGGTAGATTAAAATCTCCCATGATTATAACCTCTCCTTTTAATGCCATTTTAGTGATGTCCTGCAGTAGTTTATTGTCCAGTTCCTCCTCCTGACCTGGTGGTCTGCAGATCACCCCAATACGAAGAATCACTTTCTCGCCTGTTTCTATAGTCACCCAAAGGGACTCGTTTTTTTCTTCGATACTATGTTTTAAAGTAGTATTTATGCCTTCACTCAGTGTCTACCTAATCTTTTGTTCTGCCCCTTGCTTCCATCTTTATCCTTTCCCCCTTGTCTCTTCCATTTCCTCTTCCCCTTATCTCCTCTCCTCTGTTTACCTTCCTCCCCATCTTCTCCCATTACTCCACTTTCATTCTCTTATACTCCACAGGGGTCCTACAACCTCACTGCTAATCCCTCCTCCCACTCCCCTCTCCATGTCACTTTACCCCACATCCATCCACACATCATTAATTTCCCTTCCTGCCCACCTTCTACTGGCTCCCCTTCTAGCACTGGAGTCCGCACCATCGCTACACTCTATTCAGCTCGGTCCCCCAAATTAATCTCACCCCCACGCTATAGCAACCCTGATAATCTCATTCAAATCTCTCCAACAAACTCTGTCCCTCTATCCTGTGCCCTCTGGAATGCCAGGTCAGTCTGTAATAAACTGGTCCCAACCCATGACCTTTTCATCTCCAACTCCCTGAATCTCCTAGCTATTACTGAAACCTGGATTTCACCCTCTGACACCGCTTCTCCTGCAGCTCTCTCCTCTGGGGGCCTCACCTTTTCCCACACCCCACGACCTGGGGGTCGCCATGGTGGTGGTGTTGGGGTCCTTCTATCCCCTGGTTACTCATACCAACCCATTCCCTCTGAACCATCCCTCACATTCTCTTCATTTGAAGTCCATGCTATACGCCTCTTCCACCCAGTACACCTCCAAGTAGCTGTCATTTACCGTCCCCCTGGCCCTCCCTCCAAGTTCCTTGACAACTTTGCTTCCTGGCTCCCTCACTTTCTCTCCTCAGACCTTCCCTCCATTATCCTAGGTGACTTTAATATCCCAATTGATATCCCCACAGAATCCTCTGCCTCCAAACTCCTCTCCCTCACATCATCACTTGGTCTCTCTCAATGGACCTCCTCACCCTCCCATATGAGTGGCCATGTGCTTGATCTGGTATTCACACACCGTTGTGATATTTCTGACCACCTCAATTCCCCATTCCCTCTTTCTGACCATCACCTTCTCTCTTTTAACCTGTCCCTCTCTCCTTCCCCTCCTCTACCTCCAAAAGCCTCCATTACTAAGCGTAACATTGACACTATCGACACAGGTTCCTTTTCTTCCCTGCTTGACTCACTTCTCTCCCCTATCCTCTCTCTCTCCTGCCCTGAACAAGCCGCCTCCCTATACAATGCCTCCCTTACTTCTGCTCTGGACTCTGTTGCCCCAGCGATCACTATTCACAGTCGCAGATCTACTCCTCAACCCTGGCATTCCAAATGCACCAGATACCTGCAAAAGTGTTCTCGAACTGCCGAGCAACAGTGGAGAAGATCACGCTCTAAGGCAGATTTTCTCCATTTCAAATTTATGCTCTCATCCTATAGTGCTGCGCTCTCCCTCTCTAAACAGTCATACTTTAAGAACCTCATCTCCTCTCAGTCCTCTAATCCCCAGCGTCTCTTCACTACTTTCAAATCCCTCCTTCGCCCACCCCCTCCTCGTCTCCCCTCCTTGCTCACTGCCCTTGACTTTGCTACCTACTTTACATCTAAAATTGATTCCATACGTCAGGACATCATATCCAATTAGTACCCCAGCTCTCCACCTCCTCCTTTCCCTAGTCACCCCTCCCCATCAACTTTACCAACTCTAACATCCTTCTCCCCTCTATCTGGAGAGGAAGTCATGGCCCTCATCCGGTCCTCCCCCCCTTCCACCTCCCCCCTTGATCCCATCCCCTCCCGCCTCCTCCGCTTCCTCTCTCTCTCAGCCTGCTCCCATCTTGCCCACCTCATTAACCTCTCCCTCTCATCAGACACTGTTCCTTCTGCATTCAAACATGCCCTTGTCTCCCCCATTTTTAAAAAACCTACCCTTGATCCTAACCTTCTTTCTAACTACCGTCCCATCTCTCTCCTCCCCTTTGCCTCCAAACTCCTTGAGCGGATTGTCTACAACCGCCTTACCACTTTTCTTTCCTCCCACTCCCTCCTTGACCCTTTTCAGTCTGGCTTCCGTTCTCTCCACTCCACTGAAACTGCCCTCACAAAAGTCAGCAATGACCTCCTTGCTGCCAAATCCCAAGGCCACTACTCTCTTCTCATTCTCCTTGATCTCTCTACTGCTTTTGACACTGTGGACCACCCTCTCCTGCTGAATATCCTTCACTCCCTTGGTCTACGTGAAACTGCCCTCTCCTGGCTGTCATCCTACCTCTCTGACCGATCTTTTTCAGTTTCCTCTCACGACTCCTCTTCCCCTCCGCAGCCTCTTACAGTAGGTGTTCCCCAAGGTTCTGTTCTTGGTCCTCTCCTATTCTCCCTCTATACTTCCTCTCTAGGTGAACTCATCCGCTCTTTTGACCTCCATTATCATCTCTATGCTGATGATACTCAAATCTACCTTTCCTCCCCTGATCTCTCCCCCTATCTTCTGACTCGTATCTCCAACTGTCTCTCTGCTGTCTCTTCCTGGATGTCCCAGCGATTTCTTAAACTTAATATGTCTAAGACAGAGATAATCATCTTCCCACCCTCCCACATCACCTCACTTCCCACTATTTCTTTATCAATTGATGGAATAACTATCTCATCTAGTCCCAAGGTGCGCTGTCTTGGAGTTATCCTGGACTCATCCCTCTCCTTCAAACCACATATCCAGAACCTTTCACAGTCCTGTCGTTTCCATCTCAAAAATATTTCTAAGATCAGACCCTATCTCACCCAGGATGCTACTAAAACCCTCATACACTCACTGGTCATCTCCAGATTGGACTATTGTAACCTCCTCCTATCTGGCCTCCCCAAATCCCATCTCTCTCCTCTCCAGTCTGTCCTCAATGCTGCTGCACAGCTTATCTTCCTCTCCAAACATTCTGTATCTGCCTCCCCTCTCCTACAAGCCCTACACTGGCTCCCCTTCCCTTTCAGAGTCCAAATTAAGGTTCTCACGCTCGCTCACAAAGCCCTCACCCAATCTTCTCCCATATACATCTCTGATCTCATCTCCCTTCACGCTCCTCTCCGCCCTCTTCGCTCAACTAATGCACGCCGCCTTTCATGCCAGCTGATTACTTCCTCCCACTCCCGCCTCCAAGATTTTGCGCGCACTGCTCCCCACCTCTGGAACTCTCTCCCACTCCGCATCAGACTCTCCACCTGTTTGCAATCCTTCAAACGGGCTCTCAAGACCCTCTACTTCATCAAAGCCTTCCAGCTATCATTCTAACTCCTTGCTACATGCTCATTCGTCCCCATCTACCCCATCTGTGTCAACCCAGTTTGTCTTCCCCCACCTTTTTAGAATGTAAGCTCTCACGAGCAGGGCCATCTACCCTCTTGTGCTTCTCCTTACTATAGTGTCATTTACTTCTTACTCACCACTAGGGCACCTAACACTTGGTTGCTTATGCTCTGTTGCTTGTCTGGGTGATATGGTCACTAATGTAGCAATATATATTATCCATGTCCTGTATTGTATTGTTCTGTAAGTCACTTGTATACAATTTGTTTTTGTACTTTGTAAGGCGCTGCGGAACACTTGTGGCGCCATATAAATAAATGCTAATAATAATAATAATAATAATAATAATAACGCTTTCCTTGATATACATTGCTACTCCTCCGCCTATTCTTCCCATTCTGTCCTTCCTAAATAAAGTATATCCTGTTATAGCTATGTCCCAGTCATGATTTTCATTGCACCATGACTCCGTAATAGCCACAATATCCAGATCATCCCTTGTCATCTGGGGCAATCCCGCTCCCTGTTCACTTCCTGCACGTTAGGTTCATGCTTTCATAGGGCAGATCTGCCCTTACACTCACTAAACACCATCCTATTTCATTGCCTACATCTTTTCCATCCCCCCAACCCTCCACTCACTGATTTTGACTTTGTCACCCATTTTATCTCCAAAATAGAGTTCATCCACCATTATGTATTTATTTATTTATCTATTTATGTAATAGCAGTTATTTATATAGTGCACACATATTTCACAGCACTTTACAGAGAATATTTGACCATTCACGTCAATCCTGCCCCATTGGAGCCTACACTCTATAGTCCCTATCACATGAACGCACACTAGGGTCAATTGTTGTCAGAAGCCAATTAAACTACCAGTAGGTGTTTGGAGTGTGGGAGGAAACTGTTGTAAACGAAGGAAATCCACACAAACATGGGAAGAACATACCAACTCCACACAGATAGATCCTTGGTGGGAATCAAACCCAATACCTTACACTGTGAAGCATTAATGCTAATCACTACACCATCTATGCGGCCCATTTATTTATTTATTTATTTATTAACAGTTTCTTATATAGCGCAGCATATTCCGTTGCACTTTTTAACTCCTTTAGGGACCACCTCCTTCTCCCTCTTCCACCCTACCAGGACAACCAACCATGTCCTCCTTCTCCCCGGACTCTGTGACTGAAGTTCATGCCCTCATCTCCTTTTCTCCACCGGCCCCATTGACTCCACCCCCTCCCAAATCTTCCAGTCCCTCACCACTGAATTTTGCTTCCACACTGCCACCATGGTCAACATATTGATCTCCTCTAGCACCTTCCCTTAATCCTTCATGCAAGCCCTGGTCTCCACCGGCAAAACAATGTTTACTGAGCCAAAGGTGGAAATTATAATAAAAAGTCTGCTTGCAGGCCCCTAACAGGGACCCCTGAGATACTGAGGTGATAAATTGCACTAGTCAGCTGCCTATCCCTCTACCATAAGCATTTGTCAGTTGTTTTTTTTCCACCAAACCATTCAAGATTGCGGAAGCTTATATTAGAGCCCACAGACATAATAATCACACTAAGAAACATTTGTGTACTTCACTCTTTCATTTTGCTATATAATATAAAATAAATATGAGGTAAACTTGGTTCTTAGTGCACATGTTGATCGCATCCAACGTGGAACGAGGTGAGCTCATTCAAGCATGTACCTGACACACTAACAATTCATATCTAGGCTATATACAGTACATTTGTCTGTTTCATCGGCCGCAGGTTACAGGTAACGATGGTAGGACATAGTGGAAAGCTAGCCTTTTTAAAAATATCCAGGAATAAATGGGATCACCTTGTTCGGCAAATGAGAAGTCGCAGTTTAACCAAGGTAAGCACTAAGAATTTCATATTTATGTCAGACATTTTGTAACAATTTTATATAGTCAAATACACAAATTTCTTACTGTGATAAGTGTGTCTTTAGTGTCTATAATGTGCTCCTGCTTTTAAGTGTGTGTACTAAAACCATCGCTTGGTTTGCAAGTTTACAAGCACAGATTTGTGAGTCCGGTTTTTACGTACAAGCAGTGATAATTGTCTCTCTTTATATCTCATTTCTATAAGAACTAATAGGTTCCTTCAGCTCCCAAGACCACCTCTATGCAGATGACGCACCAACTTACCTCCACTCCCGTGACCTCAACATGCCGAAAACTCTTGTCTCCCTCTGTTAACAATAACACAATCTCCCCTGCTCCACAAGCCCACTTATTTTGTGCCCTGTCAGGGGTAAAACCCTCAATTTCACCCAACACGTCCATCGCTTTGTCACTTCCTCCTTGGAAACCTTGCCATAATATGTTACTTTGTCACTCAGGACATTGCCAAAACCTTTATCCATTCTCTCATTATCTCCCTTCTTGACTACTGTAACCTCCTTCTATCTGGCCTAGCACTTACCCTTCCGTCCCTTCTAGAAAGCCTCCTTTATGTTGTGGCTGCACCAATCACCAAACCCCTACATTGGCTCCCCATTTCCTTCAAGCTACTCACCCTCATCTTTAAATCCATAACCAACTGTTTCCTTTGATGATGATGAAGATGAAGATTATGTTGATCATACCCATAGATTTCCTCAATAGAGCAAAGGATCTAACGAACATTTCCATGGCAATCATCCCTTCCATCCACTCCATTTTACTGTATATGCCAATGATGTGAGTGGTTCTCAGATCAGTTTGCAGATCTACGAAAACATCACCTGTCTGACAGTTTCTCACCCTGTGGCGTAATACTTCGCTGGCGAAATTTCTCCAGAAGGAAAGAAACTAGAGAGGCAACTTTCAGAACAAAACCCAAAGTCTGCTAGAAAGTTTATATAACTAACAGTTAAATATGGGCCGGTAAGTTTACTAATCCCTTAAAGTTTCAGTAACATTAAAGTTTTTCAAAACAAGGAAAACATGATTTTTAATAAGCAGCTTTATATTAGTAATGCTTTTCATGTAAACTTTTATTGTTTTTATGAAGTATTATTAATGTTTAATAACATATTCTGCCGCAGTCCTACGTGCATTTAGCGTTGTAAAAAAAGAAAACATTTACCCAACCTTACGCTCATCGGATACAGGTGACTCTCTGGCAATGCTTTAAACATTTAATCTATTTTAAACTGATATATTTATGTTCAAAGCTCATAGGAAATCAAAGAGCTCTTAAAACTCTCTTTAGCTCATCCACGTTTTGAAATTCTCCCTAGAAATGTTATAACTTACAAGCAGCCTCTTGGCAAGCAATTCATCACTTCCTACGAGGAAAATGGCTGCCAAATTTGACAGTCATAAAAGAACGTAACCACAATAAAAAGCAGATATCTCTGGAGAGAGGCGTTAAATAAAATAAGGACGATAATCAGTAATTTATTTAATTGCCTTGGACTGGGCTGTATTAACCCTGCCCAAAAAAATATAAAACCTTTTGTAGTGTAGCCTGGTTATGTGCGAGAGGCGGAGTCGAAGTGTCATGTGACAGGCGCAAGCTCGCACCCTTTGTCCAAAGCAAATGTATTTTTAATAGAAATGTGCAGGTCCGGATTTCTGAAATCCGAACACACCCATATATAAGGGTTCAGAGTAGAACTGGGTCAAAGTTCAGATTCACATTTGTGTCCAGGTTCGAACCGAGGGGGTCATTCAGACCCGTTTGCGAGCAATGGACGCTCGCAAACGGGTCGATGTTGCCCCACTGCGCATGCGCATGACGGAGGGAGCTCCGTCGTGAGCATGTGCGAGACCCAGATAGAGACGGGCTCTCCGTCGCCCCGGGTCTCGCACCAAAGGGGGCGTGCTGTCGATGTTGATTGACAGCACGCCCCCTTTGGAGGGCGTGCCAGGGGCGTGACTGCCAGACGGAGGCGTTCCCATGGGAACGCCTACCGTCGGAGTCCGGCCCCACTGACATCAGTAATGATGTCAGTGGGAGTGATTTTGGCTCTGATAGAGCAAGCAAGACCCTACCGCAGGGTCTCGTCGCAAGCCCGACGGTCGCGATGGTCTTTGACCATCGCGACCATCTTTTTGGCCGCTCGCATAAGCTGTGGGTGGTCACCCACAGCTATGCGAGCGGCCAGGAGGCCACTCCATTTTAAGCTAGGCCGGCCCTGATTCAGAGCGAGCGCTCTGGTCAGAGCGTTCAGCTCTGAATCAGGCCCCGAGTCCCGGTTCGGATCTATTGCTGGTTCGGAACTCGGATATAAAAACCGAACTTTATCGAATTTTATCCGAATCCAAAACCAAAACACTTGAGGGTAGTTTTGCAAAACCAAAACATGAAGGTGGATCCAAATTCAAAACCAAAACACTTGAGGGTAGTTTTGCAAAACCGAAACATGAAGGTGAATCCAAATTCAAAACCAAAACACCTTGGTCTGCGCACATCTCTAATTTTTGCTTCTTTTCAACCATTGCAATGGACTTTTATCAATTACTAATTTTTCTTTTTTATTTTCAACTAAATTTTCAACTCTACAAACATCACCATCTTAAACAGGGGATTTTTTGGGGGTGACTGAGGAGAAGTTGGAGTAACATTAGACTAGTGGATGTCCACAGGGTGGAAATTACGTATTCGGAGCATGTATCACTGTCAAGTGTCCCTTTGGGCAAGCAGGACAGTTTAGGCTGGAAAACGAGACCATATTGTGATCTATAGAAGTTATTCCTTTAGACCACAAGATTAACCAGTTATTGAAGTTCTGGTAATACGAAGAAATGATCAACCCCAAAAGCATTCGTGGAAGAAACTTAAGCAGCGTCGAGAATTATTTTTTTCATGTGTCTCTTTTCATTTTTATCCTCTTAAGATGAGGTATTTTCCAAATGTGCTTAATTGCGGGTTTGCATCCTTAAGCCGAGTGAAACATATATTTCTGAAACGATTCCAACGGAAAAAAATGCGATTGTCTTGTCATGTCAGCAAATTATATCTTCTTATTTACCAGACCTGCAGCAAATGGCTTAAAATAAAGATAATACAACTTGATCATTTGTTCTGCTACACTTCAGGTAGTGCGGTGTCATCTGCGTTAGACTGTGGCCGGGATGCACTAAGCATCGCATTTGCGGTATGTACTTAGAAATGCAATTTACATCGCAAAGGACAGATCTCCTGATAAGAGCTGTCCTTTGCGATGCCCCCGGGTTTAACACCCAGAAGCCCCTCTGGCGTCCTTCTACGCATGCTCAGGAGAGACATCACGATAGGAAGCCCAGAAGCATCTATTGGGTAACGCCACCTGAATATGGCATTACCCATCGGGACGAAGCTTAGTACATCTGAGAAATGTGGTGAAACCCCTGCATTTTTCACATTAGTACATCCCGCCCATAGTGAGGTCAATTCACAGGAGAAATTGAGGCGATGGTCACAGAGTTGAGCGATTTTTACTGCACATGCAAAGAAATCCCTAAAATGTAATATGACGCATACGTTAAACAGCGAGACGCACTCGCGAATGAGACACTAAGTATCATCAAATGTGTTCTGGAAATGTGCTGGGCGTTCCCGGGCAGTTCCTGGGAGGTGGCTATTGAGACACACACGGAGATGGTACATCACATGGGTGTAGTAGTTAATGTTGCGGGCGTCCCGCACAACTGGCTGTGAACGCAGATGTTTTAATCTTTCACATTGGAAGCAGAGAATCTGTACCCAGCATGGGACTGGTGCAATCAATGGTCACATCTAAACTAAGGGCCTGATTCAGAGCCGGACGCTCTTGAAGAGCGCTCGCTCTGAATCAGGGCTTTTTTTTGTTGTTACGGCCTCCTGGCCGCTTGCTAAGCTGTGGGTGACCACCCACAGCTTTTGCGAGCGGCCAGGTGATGGTCGTGATGGTCGCGACCATCGCGACCATCAGGGCTTGCGATGAGACCCTTGTGGTAGGGTCTCGTCCGTCGCAAGCCTCAGAGAGCTTCCTGCTCTAACAGAGCAGGAAGCTCTCCACTGACATCACTGGTGATGTCAGTAGTGCCTCCCACAAACGGCAGGCATTCCTTCAGGAACGCCTCCGTTTGTGTAGCCACCCCCTCTGCCCGCCTCCAAAATGGGGCAAGCTGTCAATCAAAATCGACAGTTGCCCCCTTTTGGTGCGAGACCTGTAGTGACGGAGCGCCCATCGCTGGCTGGGTCTCGCGCATACATACGCCGTAGCTGGCTCCAGTGTGCGAATGTGCAGTGAGGGACCATCGACCTGCTTGCGAGCGCTGTGTGCTCGCGAGCGGGTCTGAATCAGGCCCTAGAGACGCAGCAAACTGTATTACAGCATCTAAAGACGCTTAAAGTGGGCAGCTCAGCCCTGGCACATGCAGACACGCTGCTGTACACCAGGGAAGGGCAGACGCACCCAGCTGAAGACATTAAAAACAGAATTAGACCCGTAGGGGTATATTTACTAAACTGTGGGTTTTTAGAAGTGGAGATGTTACCCATAGTAACCAACCAGATTCTAGTTATTATCTTCTTGGAGGTGCTAGATAAATGTTAAATAGATTTATCTATCACCTTCTAGAGGATAATAGCTAGAATCTGATTGGTTGCTATGGGCAACATCTCCTCTTCTATAAACCTGCACTTTAGTAAATATATCCCGTAGTCTCTTTTTACCTTGGTGATCTGAGTAAAGCTGGAAGTGATCTATAATGGGGAAAACTTAGGTTGCTGGGCCTACACGCAGGTCTGGTGGGAAAGTAAAGTGTAAGGAATTAAATAGTCTATGTATCAAGCAGTGGAGAGGTTGCCCATAGCAACCAATCAGCTTCTACCTATTATTTTATAGACCGCAATTGAAAAATCCTACTTAAAAGCTGATTGGTTGCCACCTCCACTGGTCGTTTCTCCGCACTTCTCACTGCTTGATACATAGACCCTAATTTACACAGATGGTTTATACTTTGTTGTTAGATATGCAGGAATTAGAGACTGAGGACACAGTCAAAACCACTACACTGCCGACACTGCAGCACCCACACACTGAGGAAACTACTGGCACTCCCACGCTGCCGGCACCCCTCCACTGAGGACACTGCCGTCACCCACGCACTAAGAACACCATCAACACTGCCGACACCTCAACACTGAGGACACCTCTGGCACCCCCGCACTGCTGACACTTCCAGCTCCCCCACACTGAGGACACTGCTGGCACCTCCGCTATGCCAACATCGCTTGCACCCTGTACTGAGGACACTGCCCCCCATGTATTGGAGGACACCATGAACACTCCACACTGCTGACACTGCTGGCACCCCAGTACTGAGCACACCACCGGCACCCCGGCATTGAGGACACTGCCGACACCCTGCACTGAGGACACTGCTGGCACCCCCACACTGCCTACACTGCCAGCATCCCCACACTGAGGACACTGCTGGCACCCCACATTGCCGACACAGCCAGCACCCCTACACTGAGGATACCACTAGCGCCCCCCTGCACTGCCAACACCGCCAGCACCACACCCTCACTGAGGACCACACTGTATCTGACCTGCACTGTATCCAACCCAAACTGCATACCGCATGGGGCTGAGCATGGGGCTGATTCAGAGCCGCTCGCAAACGCACAGCCTCCGGCGTGCGCATGCCCGAGACCCGTCCAGCGACTGCAGCTCAGTCGCTATGGGTCTCGCTACAAGACTGGGTGGCTGTCGATGGTGAGTGACAGCTCGCCCCGTTTTGTAGGCAGGGAAGGGGGGTATCTGCACAAACGCAGGTGTTCCCTTAGGAACGCCTGGCGTTTGTGGGCAGCCCTACTGACATCACTAGTGATGTCAGTAGTGGACTTCCTGCTCTATTAGAGCACGAAGTCCACTCGGGCTTGCGGGAGCCAAGACCCTACCACAGGATCTCGTTGCAAGCCCAATGGTCGCGATAATCGCAACGGACTCCAGGCCGCTCGCACAAGCTGTGGGTGGTCACCCACAGCTTTTTGCGAGCGGGCTAGTGTAAGAACAAAAAAAAAAACCATGCCCTGATTCAGAGCGAGAGCGCTCGCCAGCAGCGAGCGGCTCTGAATCAGGCCCTATATCCAACCTGCACTGTATCCAACACTAAATCCGACCTGCACTGTATCCAACACTATATCTGGCCTGCACTGTATCCAAACCCACACTGTATCAGACCTGCACTGTATCCAATCCACACTGTATCAGACCTGCACTGTATCCCTGTATCCACCCCACAATGTATCAGACCTACACTGTATCCAAACCCACACTGTATCCGACCTGCACTGTATCCAAACCCACAATGTATCAGACCTGCACTATATCCAACACTATATCAGAAATACACTGTATCCAACCCACAATGTATCAGACCTACACTGTATCCAACCCACACTGTATCTGGCCTGCACTGTATCCAACCCACACTGTATCCAACCCCACTTTATCCAACCCACACTGTATCAGACCTGCACTGTATCCAACCCACACTGTATCTGACCTACACTGTATCCAAACCCACACTGTATCAGACCTTTACTGTATCCAATCCACACTGTATCTGGCCTGCACTGTATCCAACCCACACTGTATCTGGCCTGCACTGTATCCAACCCACACTGTATCCGACCCACACTGTATCAGACCTGCACTGTATCCAACCCACACTGTATCCGACCTACACTGTATCCAAACCCACACTGTATCCGACCCACACTGTATCCAACCCACACTGTATCAGACCTTTACTGTATCCAATCCACACTGTATCAGACCTGCACTGTATCCAATCCACACTGTATCAGACCTGCACTGTATCCAATCCACACTGTATCCGGCCTGCACTGTATCCAACCCACACTGTATCAGACCTGCACTGTATCCGAAGCACACTGTATCCAACCCACACTGTATCAGACCTACACTGTATCCAACCCACACTGTATCCGACATACACTGTATCCAAACCCACACTGTATCCGACCCACACTGTATCCAACCCACACTGTATCAGACCTTTACTGTATCCAATCCACACTGTATCAGACCTGCACTGTATCCAATCCACACTGTATCCAGCCTGCACTGTATCCAACCCACAATGTATCAGACCTGCACCGTATCCAATCCACACTGTATCCAACCCACACTGTATCACACACTGTATCCAACCCACACTATATCCGACCTGGATGGTATCCAAACCCAAAATGTATCCAGCACTATATTAGAGCCACACTCTATCCAACACTATATCCGACCTGCACTGTATCCAACCCACACTGTATCCAGCACTATATCCGACCTGCACTGTAGCCAACCCACACTGTATCCGACCTGCACTGTATCCAACCCACACTGTATCCGACCTGCACTGTATCAAAACCCACACTGTATCAGACCTATACTGTATCCAACCCACACTGTATCACGCACTGTATCCAACCCACACTGTATCCAGCACTATATTAGAGCCACACTCTATCCAACACTGTATCCGACTGTAAAATGCCTTTTATAGAGTACACTACTTGTATAAATGTAAGGGATGAAGGGGACATTTAGGTAGCTGCATCAGGCAGCAGAAGGACACTGACTGCGAGAATGTGGATGTGGTAAATAAATATCACTACATGTAATATACTGATATTCTGTAATATACTGTAATATACTGATGTTCTGTAATATACTGACTTTCTGTAATATAGTGCTAATATACTGATATTCTGTAATATAGTGCTAATATACTGATATTCTGTAATATACTGTAATATACTGATATTCTGTAATATAGTGCTAATATACTGATATTCTGTAATATGCTGTAATATACTGATGTTCTGTAATATAGTGCTAATATACTGATATTCTGTAATATACTGTAATATACTGATGTTCTGTAATATAGTGCTAATATACTGATATTCTGTAATATACTGTAATATACTGACATTCTGTAATATAGTGCTAATATACTGATATTCTGTAATATACTGTAATATACTGATGTTCTGTAATATAGTGCTAATATACTGATATTCTGTAATATACTGTAATATACTGTAATATACTGATATTCTGTAATGTACTGTAATATACTGATGTTCTGTAATATAGTGCTAATATACTGATATTCTGTAATATACTGTAATATACTGTAATATACTGACATTCTGTAATATAGTGCTAATAAACTGATATTCTGTAATATACTGATATACTGTAATATACTACATATATACTACGTATATACTGTACCAAATAAAAGTACATAAGAGCTTACCTGTATAACTGGTATCTCAATGGGAGATCAAGAACAGATCCATCCCTTTAGACTCTCAGGAGCATATAAAGCAGGAACGTGGGCCTGATTTCGAGATGGTCGCAATGGCGATTTTTTTTACGCTGATAGAGCGATTGTTTGCCATTGCACAGGCGTACACATCGCGCTGAGCATGAGCAGGGATTGATTTGCGGTTCTGAGCGCACAGAGGGCCTGATTCAGAGCCGGACGCTATTTGCGCTCGCTCGTTCAGAAAAAGGGGCCGGCTATTTAAATTGAGCACTCGCTCTTTGCGGTCTGTTGACGCCTCTATGTCTGAGCGAGCGAACAAAATATGCACTCGCTATTTTGTAAAGACGCCCCCTGGCCGCTCGCATCATACGTCATCTCCGCTATTTATTTGATTAATCGAGTACATCGAAAGGCGTCTGAACTGATCGCAGTACTTGTGGTTGGATTTTCCTACCGCTATCATGCGAACAGTTCAGGCTAAGAGACAACCAAGTGACGTGGTCGATGACGCTGCTTTGTTAATTATGCACACCCTTAAAACACCCGTTTTGACTGTTTGGCACGCCTGCGTTCGGATCACCACTCCCCGTTTTCAAGCACCTTCCCCTGTTACCACCCACAAACTCCTCATTCTGTCACTCAAATTAGCAGGCATTCGCTATTTTGCGAGCACACAATTTCCGACCGCAATGAATGGTTTGCGCATGCGCATTACAACCCATATGCATGCGCAGTTGTGCGAACCTCGCTCGGAGCGAACGAGCGGCCGCTTACGAGCGGCTCTGAATCAGGCCCAGAGGACCCATTCACAAGGTGAGTGACAGGTAGTCAGCGTTTGGGGAGGTAACGGGGGGTGGTTAGAAAAACGCAGGTGTGTCTTTCCATTTCATGGGCGTGCAAAAATGTCACCATTGCGATCTCCTACCCAGCATGAGAGCCCTCTGCGTGTCACGAGAGATGCTGTATTTGATACAGGTCAGACCTGCCGCTAGAGCTACATGGCTGGTCGATGTGCGATGATGTTTCCGATATCTGCGCTGGTGCGCGACGTCGGACGCATATAAGAAGGCAGCAGTGGGGTCCCTATGCTCTGGTATGCTCAGCTAAGCTTTGATATTTTTGCAGCTGCGTTCCGTGCTAAATCGCAGCTGTGGCCTCATTACCGTACATCGCTAAATCAGGCCCTGTGTATATTTGCACAAAGGGCCTGATTCAGAGCCACTCGTAAGCGGCAGCTCTTCGCTCCAAGCGATGTTTGCCCAACTGCGCATGCGTACGGATTGCTATACGCATGCGCGAACCAGTCAGTGCGACCGAAATTCATGTGCTCGCAAAATAGCGAATGCCAGCTAATTTGAGTGACAGAATGAGGCGTATGTGGGTGGTAACAGGGGAAGGTGCTTGAAAACGGGGAGTGGAGATCCGATCGCAGGCGTGCTGAAAGGTCAAAACGGGCATTTTATGGGTGTGCATATTAAAAACAGCAGCGTCATTGACCACGTCACTGGGTTATTTTTTACCAAGAACTGCTCGCAAAATTGTGGTAGGAAAAACCAACCCCAAGAATAGCGAGCAGTTCATACCCTGGTCGATGTACTCGATTAATCTAATAAATAGCGGACATGACGTAGGATGCGAGCGGCCAGGGGGCGTAGTTTCCCAAAAAACGACCGCAAGTTTTGTTCGCTCGTTCAGACCTAGAGGCGTGAACAGACCGCAAACAGCGAACGGTTCATTTGAATAGCCACCCCTATTTTCTGGACGAGCGAGCGCAAATAGCGTCCAGGTCTGAATCAGGCCCAATGTCTTTAGTAGGAAGTGGGACTGCACAATCATTAAAACATTAAGAACCTCGGCTTATCTGGAATGTACTTAGAACCAGAGCATCCAGTCTCTCCTCACTCCAATTGCACCACGCCACCGGTCGTCACACAGAAATGCCAGTCGCCAATTCCTGCCTTGTTATTGGCGCTGATCATGCCTTACAATAGCCCATCGGACTTATTTATCAATTGTTCCCCACACCTTTGTTTTTGTCATATCCCCTCAATATTAGAGATGTGCGGTTCGGCTCTCCAGAAATCCGAATTCACCCGAACTTCGTGAATCCGGGTAAATCCGAGACGCGTTTCTGATCTCCAGAGGAGATTTGGGTAAATCCGGTTCGCAGTTCTGATCTTTTTACAGTTCGGAATTCGAATTTTACATCCAAATTTTTTTAAATCCAGATCCAAAACCAAAACACTTGATGGTGGCTTTACAAAACCAAATCCAGATCCAAAACCTTGAAGGAGATACAGATCAAAAACCAAGACACAGGGGTCGGCACATCTCTACTCAATATACAGCGTTATGTAATAGTACATAACATTGCTGCCACTATTAATACTAATAATAATAATAATAATAATAATAATAATAATAATCCTAATAATAATAATACTACTAATAATAATCCTAATAATAATAATCTTAATAATAATAATACTACTACTAATAATAATAATAATAATACTACTAATAATAATACTAATAATAATAATAATAATACTACTAATAATAATACTAATAATAATAATAATAATAATAATAATAATAATAATAATAATAATAATAATAATAATAATAATACTAATAATAATCCTGTGCATGTGTATGAAAAATTGGTTCATAATTTTGCTAAATAAATTACTCTGCTTTTGTGCTAAACAGCATTTTCTGTACACCCCAATGCCCCACGAATTGATACATGACATAAACCAAAAATGCTGATTGGCTCATGGTCAATATAAGACACCTTAGTACATAAAGCAGATCTTCCTCTGTTCCAGCCAATATGACTTGTGTCCTAATTTCATTTAATGCAATCATTAATAATGCTGCTTAGGCTGCGAGCTGTATCCATAAGTCATCCTTACAGACCAGTAATGCATATGACCCTTCCTTAGAGGTAGGTGCTGTCATTTATTATATTCTGACAGTTCCAGAAATGCTAAATAAATGCTAGAATAACATGTGTATGATTGAGAGCTTAGCCTAAATACTGTGCCGCTGATTAATAAAATCTGGTAATTACCGAGAAAGGTATATACTGAGTATTGTATTAAAGCTTCTGCTTACAAGCAATATTACATAATTATCTTTTCCAAGCTCTTCTGCTGAAAACCTGCCAGAGAATAAGGGGGAGATATCTCAGAACTCCAGAGGTCATGTAAGGCAAAGATTCTGCTATAATTAATGGTAACACAGCTTATAAATATCTGTTAGTATTTGTTAAACATTCTATACAGTAGTCTGACTTAAGCTGGGTACACAGTGATGTGTTCCAGGACGATATGTCATGTCGACATGCCGACATATCATACCACGGGTACACACTGAGCGATGTAATGAATGATGAAACGATCCCTCGTTCCGCCCATCGCTACCTGCAACAACGCCACATATCGTCCGGTTGGCCGAACACGCAGATAGTCCGTACATGCTAGACCATCAAGCTGATATGTCGTTCCGATTCATCCGGAAACAAAATATCGGGCCGACATCGTCCAAGTGGGTACCCAGCATTAGATGTAAAAGTGTGAAGTTATAATAATTGTTCTTTTTAATATACAAAAAAAATCATCATTTAGTAACAATCCACTGCAATAGGAAATGATAGTGACATTCACCCAATTCTCTGACTTAGGGGTCTATTTATTACCATTATTTTTACTAAAATAAAGTGAAAAAGGGGCTGCAGGGGGATCCCGGGGGGGGAGGGGGGCGGTCGCGGTATGCGTCTCATGCAGGCACATTCGAAGTGTATGAACAAGATTTGCAGCCACAAAGTTTTATCGCAAGCTCTGTCCCTGCATGCGGAATGCGAATTTAGTTGGAAATACTGTATCCCACTACAATCACATTTTAAATGTGGATTGTAGTAAATAGGGCCCTAAATAATTGCTCCTCTTTGCTCTGTACTGTACGTCCCTATAAGTAGAATTCATTCTTCCGGCGTCCCTGCTACTAAGGGCTATTTCACATTTGCCGGTTTCTAGCCGGCTGTGAAATCTTGTCATGCAGGGAATCAGCTGGGTCCTTTTACACGGCACGGCGATGGCACGTGGCTGCGCCGTCCCTGCACGCCAGCGTTGTAAAGGAAACAATGGCCCGTATTCAATTTGAGGCGAAAAGTCCAGATCCGCGAAACTTTTTCGCCGATGACGTCATTTTTGCCTGTTTTGATTTTACGCCGTATTCAATTTGGAAGACTTTTCGCCTAGGCGGAAAGTCAATGGAATGTACTAGGTGAAAAAGATTCGCCTATGAATAGCAGGTGTAAAAAAGTGCAGAATTGGGGTTTTGGGGTGCAACGTTGCGGGAACCCCCATGCAGCCTTCAGACAGTCCCCCAAAGGTAAACTGTGTAAAAAAAACAAAAAAAAAAACTTAAGGACACCCCAAAAAATTACTTTGAAAAAGGGGCGAAAAAAAAAAAAAAAGTTGGATGACAAAGTTAAAAACTAGCAAACTTGACTCTGGGGGGGTCCCCAAGTATGCCCCAGGTGTTTTTTCATTGCAGGTGTTTGCGGCAGGTGGATTTTTTACGATTTTTTTCAACTTCACTTTAGCAACTTTTAAATATGCTGACCCCCATTTCAAGTACCCCAAATTTGCTGGGATAAGTTATTTTCTGCAAAAAAAACTCCTGATTACTATTCTGCACCACTTATACAAAAACGCTATTTAGCAGCTATTGAGCCCGTTTAAAAACACCAAATACCTTCAGCAAGCCAAATCGGGGGGTACCATAGCTAACCCCCATGTCAGAGCATCTTTTGGGGGATGTCAGGCTGATTTCCCCATTTCTAACAGTACTTTCCGCCTGTTTAAGTTTCGCCGGGTCCCGTTTTCACCTACTTTCAAATTGAATACGGCGATCCGCGGGCACGCGCGCGATGCTTTTCCGCCTGCAAACCAGGTGAAGTAGGCGAAAAGTCCAGGCCGCGAAAAAGTATCGCGGCTCGGTTCAAATTGAATACGGCTCTATGTTTCCTTTCACACGCACTGGCTTCTGCCTCCGGGCTTGTGCAGTAGCGTCTGCTGCTGCGGATGCCCAATTGTTTTAAATAAAATAAAAACATAAAAAGCGGCTCGAAGCCGTTGCTTGTGAAAGGCACACAGTGCCTGCAAAAAGCTGGCCAGCTACCGCCGGAACCAGCAAATGTAGAATTGGCCTTACAGTGCACTACAAATGCAGCTTAATATTATAATACATCGCTCAGGCTGCTCTGCGCAGCGGTCATCTCTGAGTTCACATAAGGACAATGAGGCTGATTCTGGCAGACGGTCAATGTTTATTCGTCTGCTCGTGCGTGTGAGTCGCACCCCTGCATGCGTCCCGATTTTTTAAGCACAGAGTCACCGTACAGATATGGGCGCTCAGTATCAGAAATGTAAGGGGCGTTCCAGGACGGTGGTGGTAACAGGTGGGCGGCTATAAAGACGCACGGAGATGTATACCAGGGAAGGGCTTTGTAGCGGCATTAGCATAAAGAGGCGACGGCGGCAAGAGACACAGTGGTGCTTGCGCCCGACTCAGGATGAGGCCCCATGAGTGCACCCACATATGTAGTCACATGTATGAGCAACATCTATTTACAGCAGAGTGGCATGAGATAAATAGGTGGAGATGGCACCAGAGGGCAGTCAGGACCTGGTGTTTCCGCCACCTCTGGCCATGGGCACCTTTATTGGGACAATCCTTGTTTTTGTTTAGTAAACGGGAAAAATATATAATTATTTGCATGGTGTTAATTATTAATACGACCACCCTGAGCTGCAATTACTTGTTGCACCCAAAGTTTTGTTATATTAGTAATAAGGAGCTGATTTTTCTTTATCGTCTCCTTGCACTTTTACCCGCTACTGGATGTCTGTGTCTCACTACTGAAGATCCACTCAGGACACACCAGCTGCAAAGGGCGCAATGCAGGGGTTAAAAGTGGGCCGGAACGGGGCAGAACTGCGTTCCGTCACTTCTATGCAGAGACGGAACCAGTCCCGCCTCCTCCAGCCCACCTCAGCCCGGCACCACAGGGAGACTCCATTTGCTGGGCACCGCAGGGGTGCTGCCTGTGTCATTTATCAAGAGGCTGCTGCCTCGTTCGGGTGCCCAAGCGTCAAAAAAAATTAATTAAATCAGTCAATGTGTTTTTTTTCTGTGTGTGTACACGTTAGCCATGGCATCACAAACGCTTCTGCTGAGATTTACATAAACATTTTCAAAGGTGAAATTAGGGGATATGGTTTAAAAAATGGAATAAAGCAGCTAAACCTGCTTTTTCTGATTATAGTGTCCCTACTCCCAGTCCCTACCCATGGCCCCTCTACCTGAATTTCAGCAAGTCAGAGCGGCAACTCCATGCAACCGTATTCCAGAGTGCAGCTGCTCCTCCTGTAGCCCAGGTCAGAAGATGTGTAGGGGGTGGTGATGATATGGACTAAAATGGAGCTCACATCCACTAAAAGTGGACAATGAATCCCCAATCTAACAGGGAGCACAGCTGTAATTTGTACACAACGCAGGATGGGATAACGATATAGGCTTAGGTGATAGTATAATCTGGGGTGATGTATACATCATCTTCTTCACACAATATTAATTTGTCCCCGCTGGAATCCACATTTTTACACGTAATTGACGGTAAAGGTCTTTCTCGTAGAATTTGTATTTCATTTTGATGGACGTCATCTTTTCCACATTTTGGGGAAGTAGTCTCGGGCCGATCGCTGACAAGGTTCCCGGCTGTGCTGAAAACAGTTTCTGAGTACACACTGGAAGGTGGGCAGCTCAAGTAAAGCAAAGGCAGTTTTTTGTGTAAGGGCCTCCAAGGGCTATATTTATTTACTAACGTTTCTAAATATGAAAGTATTCATGTTGCCCAAAGCAACCAATCAGATCGTGTCTATCATTTTGTAGAATGCAATAGAGAAATGATAACTACAATCTGATTGGTTACTATGGGCAACATGAACACTTTTCATTTTTAGAAACTTTACTAAACTAAAATTACCCCCAAATTGCCTATTTTTCCTGACTAATTATTTACATGTATCTCTTTCTCTTCAGATCTGTGCCCATTGGGAAGAAAAAATAATGTCTTCATCCCTTCTGGGATGAAAATCCACTCCCAGAAAGCAGGCATGGCGCTCAAGAATTCCCCAGAAAGACACAACTTAAGACTTAAACCTTAAATCTGAAATGTTGCATTTAACGCTTTGTTCACCTTGTTCACATATATGATATATTTAAGTGGACAGTGGGAACAATGGCAGTTTGAAGGCCACTAACTAACTCTGTTTTTTTCAATGTCCCTGTACAGGTTGGTAAATGTCTTTACAGAAGGTTTGCAAATGACTATTTAAGTCAATTGTTTTTGGAAAGCACTCTTCCTGGTCCCCTTCTGGGATGAAAATCCACTCCTAGCAGCAGAGGCAGGTGCAGGATTCTCAAGAAAGTCAACGTAATGCCTTAAATCAGGGGTAGCCAACCTCAGTCCTCGAGAGCTACTAACAATTCATGTTGTACAGACCACCTAGCTGGTGCACAGGTGTATACATTACTCACCAACACATTTAATTATTTATTACTATATTCTGTGAGGAGACCTGGAAACCATGCACTTTTGGTAGCTATCGAGGACCAGAGTTGGCTACCCCTGCCTTAAATCATAGATCTTACACTTGTCTACATATCTGTGCTGGTTAAGTAGCACTTTGAGGCCACTAACTATGTTTTTTTTTAATGTCCATGTACAGGTTGGGAAATGCTTTTTCATGTGGAAAGCACTACTAGAAGTCTTCCTGATCCCCTTCTAGGATGAGAAAATCCACTCCCAGCAGCAGGAGCAGGCATGGCGCTCAAGGATTCTTCTGGGGCAAGAACTGATGTGAATGTTTCAAATATTTTTTTGTAAATACCTTCTCCCTCATAAATTTTCTTCATAATCAAAAATGTTAATTACATTTACTACCAATCAACTCTTCCTGATCCTGCCCTGCCTTCAACTACATACATACTCCAACTCCCTCAGGCCTCTCTTGAATAATAAAAACATTTGTTTCCTGATGTGCCATGTTGGAAGTTGAACTGCCGCCCACTGCTGCTTGGGCCTAAACTGGATGAAAACAATATAGTGAGCTGTGAGGTGATCAAAATTGACTGGAAACGAGTGGAAATAAATGATATTGAGGTTAATAATACTGTAGGAACAAAAACAGGCCAATTTTGTGTGATTTTAGCTGTTTTTATGACTTTTTAAGAAAAAATCCATATCCAAAACCAAAACCGAAGAACAAAACACGGAGGTGAGGTTTTGGCAAACCCAGTCCAGATCCAAAACCAGGGGAGATCCAGATCCAAAACCAAAACACGGGGGTCGGCGCACATCTCTAATTTTAATTTCCCTTGATTTATTGACTCCAAAATTGTAACCAATGTCCTGGTGTGTGCTGTGTGTCTAGTCCCCACATTGATAATCATAATCCACAAAAACTGACTTTATGTCAATAAATTTACTCAACATTGCATATACTTTAAACAGGATTTAATTTGCAGCTATAGCTAATTTAAATAACATAAATGAGGCAATATTTTAGGAGAAAAGTGTAAAACACTGCTTTCTCACTTTCTCTTGTGAATCCACAAAGTTTACGAAACTAGGTATATAAACAGATTTTTTTTATTTTTTTTTTATTGAGGCATTTCCAAAGATTGTGGTTATATTTAAGCAAATAAAAAGCTTTGCCTGTCTATATTTATGCAGTTATTGCATAGCCCAGACCTACTCTTTTCTATGTATTCGGCCCTTTATTTATTCTGATTTTTGAACAGTGGACGAAGACTGTTTCCACACAAATAATCACAGCACACCTTATATTGCACGTTATAATATATCTTGCGTCCATTCAAGCCGCAGCCAAAGTATATAAAAATATGAGAAAATTAAGATGTTGCAGCTGAACTAACAATATAGTCTCCTGGAAGGAAAGACATTAAATTCATCTTGGGGCGAATTTGATGGCCAATTAAAGTTTCTTAAGTACGCGTTTGTATTCCTCCATATTTTTTAACAATTCGATTTCAATAAGCCTAAATTAATTCATACTTTACAGAATTTGCAATAACCTAATAACTGAAAACTCCTATATCCAAAGCTTCTAAAAACAACTGTTATATTTGAGGAAAAAAAGGGCTGTGGGAATATGGGAATTTACAGTATAAGTAATCTGAAACTGTTACTACTTTAGGGTTTATGCAGAAAAAAACTACATTGTGAGAAATAATTTTTTTAGACAAAACAAGGAGATTTAAAATTATTTTAAATATAATTAAGACAAGGTTAAAATATTATAAGCTTATACTAAGGTCATTGCCAAACAGGGAACATAATAAGGAGCTGGAAGAAAATAAAATAATAAAATGATAGAAAATGCAGTAGAAAAAATTGTACATACAGTAAATACCTTGTGTTGTCCAATGTATTTTATTTATAAAAACAGTTAAATTAATTTTAGAATTTTGTTTTACTAAATATGAAAGTCAATGGAATTTGATTTCATATTTACATGTGGAATTATGTACTCGGTGCTGTAAATTACAAGTATGTGTAGCTAGTTCCGTAATCGCATCAGATAATACAGTATTTTCCAAGGAGCTATTTTGAATCATTAAATATTCTCTATTTCACTAAACATAATATTTTGGCGCTATGTAAATACTAGAGATTTGTGCCGACACTCATGTTTTGGTTTTGAATCCGGATTCATCTTCGTATTTTGGTTTTGGTTTTGCAAAACCACCCTCACATGCTTTGGTTTTGGATCTGTATTTTCTTTTTAAATAAAAAAAAAAAAACACCTAAAATGACGTCATTTTGACCTTTTAGCATGCAATCCAAAACCTGAGCTTGTTTTTTAAATCTGAGTTCCGAACTGCGGGAAGATCTGAACCTGGCCTTGGCTCGACTTTGGTACCCCAAAGTGATTCCGAACTCAGTCTTAGGGCCTGATTCAGAGGTGCTCACTATTTGCGAGCGGCCTGGCGATGGTCGCGATTATTGCGACCACTGGGCTTGCGACGAGACCCTTGTGGTAGGGTCTCGGTTCCTGCAAGCCCGAGTGAACCTCCTGCTCTAATAGATCAGGAAGTTCACTACTGACTTCACGAATTATGTCAGTAGGGCCGCCCACAAAAAGCAGGTGTTCATTCGGGAACACCTCCATTTGTACAGCCACCCCCACACCACCCGCCTACAAAACGGGGCGAGCTGTTGATCAACATCGGCAGCCGCCCTGTTTTGTTGCGAGATCCGGAGCGAGTGAAGTTTTCACTCGCTCCGGGGCTCACGCACTGCGCACGCCGCACGTGTGCACTGGACGACTATCGTCCCACTTGCGAGCAGGTCAGAATCAGGCCCTTAGTTCAACTTCGAACCTCTAAATTCAGTTGTTGTCGGTTCTCTGAGAACCGGACCCGCACATCTCTAATAAATCTAAATCTTTTGATAAGTACTAAGTATATAAATAAACAAATGCATTCTCACAGTCCAGAATGCGCTGGATAAATTGCATTGTACTGTAATCACGCTCAGTCTTTTTTAAATACCATTACGAGGTCCTATAAAAAATATTTTCAAGCAGAGTGGGGTAAATAGAAAGATGCATTGTTTGAGTTTATCAGAGATAAATATAAAAATACTTCTAGCATCTCATGTTACTTTTATCCTCCATCTCCCAGTAACATCTATTTAAGGTCTGAAACGGTTCCAAGAACTTTGCATGAACTGAATTTTCTTAACCTGTGAACTGGAATGATCTCACATTGGCTGGTGGGCATGAACGTGAGGTCACGCCAGTGAGACGGATAACCGTGGCACGTATGTACAGTTATTCTTGTATTTATGTGTGAAAAAGGAAAAATCATCCAGGGTCCCGGCCAATCTGCAATAAAATAGAAGCATTTTTTATGAAATAAAAGCCGAATTTGACAAAAGATGAAAGCTTGGGTTTGCGGCATTCCCCAGCTGGTGAGCACCAATCTGTCACTGATTCCATTAGGCATGTTCCAAGTGACTGCTGAGCAGGGGGAGTGTTATAACATGATTTTATTGCATTCCAATGACACATCATCTTGTTTTACAACTATATTACCCTAGAAGCCCCAACACTTATGTAGAAACAGTTTTCTGTACAACTAGCAAATTATTCCCAGTGAAAATAGACCTGTTAATAATCAGCCGTTAACTCCTAAATACCTAGATTACAGACGGAGACATCCACAAAGATTGTGTTGCTGGACGCTCACGGGACAAGGAAGTAGGCAAGATACGGTCAATATCAGTGACGTAACTATGGTGGTTGTACAGTGCACACGCACCACGGGCCACACAACCTGAACCGAGAATAGTCACCACAATGTGCCGGCCAGCGGGGGTGCCCCTTTTACCTGCTTCCGACGTCTATTTTTCTGGTGATATATTCAATAAAAATGTCACAGGATATCTCACACATTGGAGCCTTTGTCTTGCTCTCAGGATCATTCGGAACCAGTGGAGGGCTGGTCATTTTAGCCTTGGTACAAGACACAACGAACCAGTGGCCCGGACTCTCCTACCAGCGTGGAGTCTGAAGAAAGTAATCTATCTATGGTTAGTCCAGTTTATTTTTATCATTTTCATAGAACTATTATTAAAGGCTCTATTCATTACCATTTAATTTCTACAAAAGCAGGAGGAAATGAACATTGTCACCTGAAATTAAGTTATCGGTCCATTCATCAAGGGGGTAAAGCCAGGGCCGCATTGAGGGCCACATGGGCCTGGAGCTGAAAATGACCAAGGGCCTATTATGAGAAGCAGAGGGGGCGTGACAAGTGCTGTGAGGGTCTGGCCAGTGCCATGTGGGTGTGTACACCAACTAGACTCTCAGCCCCAAAGTCTCCATAAATATGTGAAAGAAAAAAAATGCTTCATTTTGTGAGGTAAATAGAAATACAATTTTCTGACTGATGATTTAGGGATGACCGTGTGGAGAGCTGATGGCCAGTCAACATCATGTTGTCATGACAATGGGCCTATTTTTATGTGGAGGCTTGGAGCTGGAGCTCCATCCGCGCCATTGATAATCTGGCCCTGGGTAAAGTAGGAGATATCACAGGTGGGATGCGGTGAATTGACCGACGGCCGGGATGCCGACGCCCGAAATCCCGATCAGCTGGAGATGCCGACACTGGATTACCGACAGCGTCCCCATACACTAGTATCACAGATATCTCCTGCTTACCTTTCTCTCCCGGAATGGCCCGCTGTCCCCATACACTACTATCACAGAGATCTCCTACTTACCTTTCTCTCCCGGAATGTCCCGCTGTCCCCATACACTAGTATCACAGATATCTCCGGCTTACATTTCTCTCCCGGAATGGCCGCTGTCCCCATACACTATTATCACAGATATCTCCTGCTTACCTTTCTCTCCCGGAATGGCCGCTGTCCCCATACACTAGTATCACAGATATCTCCTGCTTACCTTTCTCTCCCGGAATGGCCGCTGTTCCCATACACTAGTATCACAGATATCTCCTGCTTACCTTTCTCTCCCGGAATGCCCGCTGTCCCCATACACTAGTATCACAGATATCTGCTGCTTACCTTTCTCTCCCGGAATGGCCGCTGTCCCCATACACTACTATCACAGAGATCTCCTACTTACCTTTCTCTCCCAGAATGGCCGCTGTCCCCATACACTAGTATCACAGATATCTCCTGCTTACCTTTCTCTCCCGGAATGGCCGCTGTTCCCATACACTAGTATCACAGATATCTCCTGCTTACCTTTCTCTCCCGGAATGGCCGCTGTCCCCATACACTAGTATCACAGATATCTGCTGCTTACCTTTCTCTCCCGGAATGGCCCGCTGTCCCCATACACTAATATCACAGATATCTCCTGCTTACCTTTCTCTCCCGGAATGGTGTGCTGTCCCCATACACTAGTATCACAGATATCTCCTGCTTACATTTCTCTCCCGGAATGGCCGCTGTCCCCACACACTATTATCACAGATATCTCCAGCTTACCTTTCTCTCCCGGAATGGCCGCTGTCCCCTTACACTAGTATCACAGATATCTCCTGCTTACGTTTCTCTCCCGGAATGGCACGTTGTTCCCATACACTAGTATCACAGATATCTCCTGCTTACCTTTCTCTCCAGGAATGGCCCGCTGTCCCCATACACTAGTATCACAGATATCTCCTGCTTACCTTTCTCTCTCGGAATGGCCCGCTGTCCCCATACACTTGTATCACAGATATCTCCTGCCTCCTTTCTCTCCCGGAATGGCCGCTGTCCTCATACACTAGTATCACAGATATCACCTGCTTACCTTTCTCTCCCGGAATGACCCACTGTCCCCATACACTAGAATCACAGATATCTCCTGCTTACCTTTCACTCCCGGAATGGCCCGCTGTCCCCATACACTAGTATCACAGATATCTCCTACTTACCTTTCTCTCCCGGAATAGCCCGCTGTCTCCGTACACTAGTATCACAGATATCTCCTGCTTACCTTTCTCTCCCGGAATGGCCGCTGTCCTCATACACTAGTATCACAGATATCTCTTGCTTACCTTTCTCTCCCGGAATGGCCGCTGTCCCCTTACACTAGTATCACAGATATCTCCTACTTACCTTCCTCTCCCGGAATGGCCGCTGTCCCCATACACTAGTATCACAGATATCTCCTGCTTACCTTCCTCTCCCAGAATGTCCCGCTGTCCCCATAAACTAGTATCACAGATATCTCCTGCTTACCTTCCTCTCCTGGAATGTCCGCTGTCCCTGTACACTAGTATCACAGATATCTCCTGCTTACCTTCCTCTCCCGGATGGCCCGCTGTCCCCATACACTAGTATCACAGATATCTCCTGCTTACCTTTCTATCCCGGAATGGCCGCTGTCCTCATACACTAGTATCACAGATATCTCCTACTTACCTTTCTCTCCCGGAATAGCCGCTGTCCTCATACACTAGTATCACAGATAGTTCCTGCTTACCTTTCTCTCCCGGAATGGCCGCTGTCCTCATACACTAGTATCACAGATATCTCCTACTTACCTTTCTCTCCCGGAATGGCCGCTGTCCTCATACACTAGTATCACAGATAGCTCCTGCTTACCTTTCTCTCCCGGAATGGCCGCTGTCCTCATACACTAGTATCACAGATATCTCCTACTTACCTTTCTCTCCCGGAATGGCCCACTGTCCCCATACACTAGTATCACAGATATCTCCTGCTTACCTTCCTCTCCTGGAATGTCCGCTGTCCCCGTACACTAGTATCACAGATATCTCCTGCTTACCTTCCTCTCCCGGATGGCCCGCTGTCCCCATACACTAGTATCACAGATATCTCCTGCTTACCTTTCTCTCCCAGAATGGCCACCTTTCCCCATACACTAGTATCACAGATATCTCCTACTTACCTTCCTCTCCTGGAATGGCCGCTGTCCTCGTACACTAGTATCACAGATATCTCCTACTTACCTTCCTCTCCCGGAATGGTCGCTGTCCCCATACACTAGTATCACAGATATCTCCTGCTTACCTTCCTCTCCCAGAATGGCCGCTGTCCCCATACACTAGTATCACAGATATCTCCTATTTCTTCTTAAGGGTCCATAGGGCTCCACAGGGAAAATCAGTTCAGTAGTTTTTGCGCCATCTTGGAACATACAGACAGACACAATGTTCTTATTATATTAGTGTAGATAATTATAGTGATGCAAAATAAAGATAACCGAGGTTCGGATAGACCAGAGGACACATTAACCCCTAGGCGGGGATGGATGGGGTTAATAAAGTTGGGAGGAGTGTTTTGTTAAGTGATGAACATACGTATAGTGACAGGGATTGGTGTAGGTTTTAGTTAAGGGGAGTGGTTAGTAGGGGAGTGGTTAGTAGGGGTGTGGTTAGTAGGGGTGTGGTTAGTAGGGGTGTGGTTAGTAGGGGTGTGGTTAGTAGGGGAGTGGTTAGTAGGGGTGTGGGTAGGTCTCTAACCTTATTCTTCTTTGGATTTTATCTCCTGCCCTCCCTTTTCCTCTTGTGCCGTCTTTTTTTCATGGCATGGAAAGACCGTCAATCTGTAAAGTGTCCATCGTGCGGCAGTATGAGCGGTACGCACCCCTTAAATGCACTGGTTAGGCTGATATCACCCTACTTGGGTCAGCAGCGCCTCTCAACCAAGTGGGCCAAAATAGTGCGTTAGACACCGCCTCACTTGCTTTGAAAGGGATAGTTGGCCCCAGTGATTTTAACATCTTTTGCCTACAGTAAGTCAAGCGGGCGCCAGTTTGTTTGCCAGTCTTTCCTCTGCCACCATACTCATTATTGTACATATAAATAAAGCTGACCCTTTCTTTTTGAATGCCATATACTTGGTCTGTGTCTTTATTTTTAGTTAAGTATTGATTAAGAAGTTTATGGTTTCCATCCATTATCTGCTGATAGAGAGTTTATTACATCAATGTATTCTTAATTTAAGTGTATTATGTAATAATGAAATATGGAACTTTTATTTTGCTGTCTTATTTTTTTGTTCTTATGCACTTATCTTCATGCAAAATAAATGAAATGTATTTTGTTCATATTTTAGTGTGCGTATACAAGGGCCTGATTCAGCAAGGATCGCTATTCCTCTAATACACACGCAACGCAGTTCCTAATATCAGCGGTGATATGCAAATGACTGCATTCGCATTGCGATCGCAGCCTAACATAAGGTCCAATACGCACACTTGCACAAGCCTAGACCTTACTCAGAAATTGCTAACTTCCACCCACGCTATGAAATCTCACACTCCATATGGCACCGCAGTGGATAATTTATGCACACCACCGCAACGCACGCCTGCGTTTCCCCGACCACCCCCCGCGTCACCACCCACAAACGACACTTCCTGTAAATCACTCTGCGATGGGTCTGCGTAACCGCTGCGATCGCAGTCCCCATCGAAGCCGCCAGTTTGCGCATGCGCTCTGCGATGAGTACGCATGCACAGTGCGAAACAATTGGCAGGTTGCGTGCGTATTCGCAGTTGTGTACGGTAGTAAATCAGGCCCAGAGTGTTAATTTAAAACTATGAGTGCACACATATAAAATGTCTCTGGCCTCAGATAATCATCCAATGATAAACACATCTGAGGTCTTTAAAATGTTAAATAATGATAAAATATGTTTTGCACAATCTCACATAAATCTGCCCCATCCTACACCAGCTACCAGCTGGGATCATTATGTGGGTGATGTGGGACCCATGCATGCCCTATAAATAACATGCTTTCCCACACTTACGGACTTTAAGTAGAAATGCACGGTTGTGCCAGAAGCCTTTAATGTGGCTGCGTCGCCATGGCGAAGAGATAATTATTTCTTATAATTTTAAAGCATTTGTTGCTATGTTGCCTAATTCCTTCGAGAGGTTTTGGCTTTGGAAAGAGTGAGTGGGTGTCGTGTAAGGCGAATCATCCCGTCTGCTCAGCTTCCTAGTTATTTTGTATTCCCTGAACTCTCAATGAAGGTCCATAGCTCACTCTGCGTAAAGCTGCTGCTCATAGTTTTACTGTTAAACAAATCGTTAATTTACAAACAGAACCGTACATGGTAAACATCTGATATCATAAATCCAGAACGCTTTACACCATGTTTCCTTATGTTCAGACATACAAGGAGTGAAGCGTGGAGATGTGCTCCAGGGCAGCACCGGGCGTTGGGATCAAGTATCTGATCCCAGCGCCTGAAGCACAGTGGTGGAGGGCAGTCGGCGCCGGGACCAAATGACGTCTCCCAGGGCTGTAGGTGCAGCCGCAGACGGAAGAGATTTGTCCCTAGTGGGACACATCAGTGGCAGGCGCCGGGGCAGTGTGTCTGCTCCCAGCACCTGTCAAACAGCGGCAGCAACTTAAACTTGATACCGGATACGGGCTGATTGCTGCTGGTGGCCTGGCATCCTTAAAGCGGCAGCAGTTTAATTTGGCACCAGCCACGAGCAAATCACTGCTCACGAACCAGCAGCCAATCACAAGCAGCAACCGTAAGCCAATTGCGGCTTGCCGCGTCATTGCTACATCTATCCGTTGTGTCTTATATTAGACACCACAGAGAGGGAGTGCTCAGTCCAGTGGCGGTGAGGGAGGAGAGAAGACCTCCCACAGAGAAGAAAAAAGTAGAACGGGCCCAGGAAGAAGATTAGCTCCTCCCAAGGTCACCAGAGTTGTCGGGCACTAGGTCTGTGGGGTAGTCAGGCCTCAGGCCTGTGGTACCGTTAGGCGGGCATTAGGCCGGTGCCTCTTGTTTGTGCTGTGAGCAGTAGGCCCAGGTCACTTTAATAGCTAGGCAGGCGACAGGCCTAAGCCCCCATTAAGGTGACCCTGGGCATTAGGCTCAGGTCGCTCTTTGTCATTAAATAGGCAGGCGTTAGGCCTGAGCCCATGGTAAGTGGTTCTGGGCATTAGGACAGGGCCACTTTGCTATAATCAGGCGAGCACAGTGTTGTGCCCCCATTAATAATAACCTGGGCACTAGGTTATGGAAAATCAAAGGTGCATGAGAGGCGGATAAAAGACCCGTGGTCATAATAAATAGACCTGGGCATTAGGCTCAAAGGCACCGGATAGGTGGGCATAAGGCCTGTGGCAATAATTTGATAATTAATAAACCTGGGCATTAGGCCCAGTCAATTGTATAAGATCCCATGGGTGAGTTTAGGCATTAGGCCTGGTTAGTGCAGAGGGCCCTGTAAAGCTCCTCCCTCTCCCCAAAGTAATTGTGCCCCTTATCTTTGCAGTGGGCCCGTGGACACTAATGCCCCGATAGGGTGTGGAGAGCTTTATGGTCCCCACTTTAAAGAAGCCTGTTTTCCTGCAAGATAAAATAGCCATTTTGCCACTGAGCATAAATAATGTTACCAGCTAGAAGGGCAGCTCTGCAGCCAGGTACATAGATGATATTTAATGCTATAGCGCCATGGCTCACTCTTGTACTGTGTAACTGTCATTGCTGTTGTTGCTATATCCGTGCAGGGTATCTGTTATAATTTGTACACCATACTGTAGGTTGAGTCAGGGTTGCCGGTGCCACCACACAGTGCGCAACAGCCCTGAGGGCGGAACCGGCCACCCACCACTGCTATATATTAATGGTGCGGCGCCCGGCTCTATCACTAAAGGGGCATGTCACTCATGCACTCTAGTCTTTGCCTCCTCCCGACCTGGTCCCGCTGCGAGGCACAGAGACGTCATGACGCCTCTCCTCCGCTCCCACAATTCCTAGGATGAGGAATGATAGGTGGGTGGCAGCGTGGTGACCATCAGTGAATACTGTCTGCAGCAGGCCCATCACAGACAGTGACAGCTATGGCACCAGTGGTGCCAGGGGTGGCAGCCAACACCAGCAGGTCCTCACTTACTACCACAGCATCCAGGTATGTGACAGGGTCAGAGGGGAGAGGGCTTGATCCCTGGCAATCAGTGACTCATGTTCAGTGGCACTGTTTTAGTGCTTAGTCACAGTGCATGCATATGAGGGGGTTGAGATGGGGATTAATAATCTTGGATTATGAATTAAATTAATAAGAATCCCTTAGAGCACTACTACTTTGTGGGTATAATGTGTAAGGGGCACCACTGTGTGGCATAATGTGCATAAGGGGCACCACTATGTGGCATAATGTGTATAAGGGGCACCACCGTGTGGCATAATGTGTATAAAGGGCACCACTGTGTGGCATAATGTGTATACGGGGTGCTACTGTGTGGCATAATGTGTATACGGGATACTACTGTGTGGCATAATGTGTATACGGGGTACTACTGTGTGGCATAATGTGTATACGGGGTACTACTGTGTGGCATAATGTGTATACAGGGTACTACTGTGTGGCATAATGTGTATACGGGGTACTATTGTGTGGCATAATGTGTATACGGGGTACTACTGTGTGGCATAATGTGTATACGGGGTACTACTGTGTGGCATAATGTGTATACAGGGTACTACTGTGTGGCATAATGTGTATATGGGGTACTATTGTGTGGCATAATGTGTATACGGGGTACTACTGTGTGGCATAATGTGTTATGGGGTACTACTGTGTGGCATAATGTGTATACGGGGTACTACTGTGTGGCATAATGTGTTATGGGGTACTATTGTGTGGCATAATGTGTATATGGGGTACTACTGTGTGGCATAATGTGTATACGGGGTACTACTGTGTGGCATAATGTGTATACGGGGTACTACTGTGTGGCATAATGTGTATACAGGGTACTACTGTGTGGCATAATGTGTATACAGGGTATTACTGTGTGGCATAATGTGTATACGGGGTACTATTGTGTGGCATAATGTGTATACGGTGTACTACTGTGTGGCATAATGTGTATATGGGGTACTACTGTGTGGCATAATGTGTTATGGGGTACTACTGTGTGGCATAATGTGTATACGGGGTACTACTGTGTGGCATAATGTGTTATGGGGTACTATTGTGTGGCATAATGTGTATATAGGGTACTACTGTGTGGCATAATGTGTATACGAGGTACTACTGTGTGGCATAATGTGTATACGGGGTAATACTGTGTGGCATAATGTGTATACGGAGTACTACTGTGTGGCATAACGTGTTATGGGGTACTTTTGTGTGGCCATGTCCCTTTCCCATGAGGCTACGGTCCTTTATTTTTGGTGCGTGCATTCTCAGCACACTTTCCCTGTTTAAAATATAGGGGAGGGGGTACAGGTACCACATTGCCTAGTTACAGCTCTGGGTTGAGTTACACTACACTCATTATTACTAAATGTTAAGTCAACATACAATATTTTTTGGATATTGACCTTATAAATGTTTCTTGATATGTTTGGTACAGATACTATTCATCTTATATTTTGGTGTGATGCAGGATCACCACCTTCTTTTGCTACACTGTGTAAATGTTAGGTCACTAAGTTGAGGACCTTGGACCTCTTTCAGACCCGGTCGCAAGCGCTGAGCGCTCGCAACCGGGTCGATGTTTTGGTCCTGTGCACGCGCAGCGGCCGCCCTGTGCGTGCGCAAGCCCCGGAACGAGAGAGGAACTCTCTCACTCCGGAGCTCACTACAAAAGGGCCGGCTGTCTATGTTGATCGACAGCTCGGCCCATTTTGTAGGCGGGGCGGGGGGGTGGCTACACAAACGGAGGCGTTCCTAACGGAACACC
The DNA here is from genome assembly GCA_031769625.1 of Taudactylus pleione. Taxonomy (NCBI): domain Eukaryota; kingdom Metazoa; phylum Chordata; class Amphibia; order Anura; family Myobatrachidae; genus Taudactylus; species Taudactylus pleione. The sequence continues at coordinate 802,037 of JAUIMM010000927.1, forward strand.
TCCGTTTTGTGGGCGGCCACACTGACATCAGCAGTGATGTCAGTGGGGAGTTTCCTGCTTGATCAGAGCAGGAAGCTCCATGGGGCTTGCGGTTGCTGAGACCCAACCTTAGGGTCTCGTCGCAAGCCCCGATGGTCGCGATAGCCTTGACCATTGCGACCATCACCCTGGTCGGTCGCTAAGCTGTGGGTGGTAACCCACAGCTTAGCTAGCGACCAGGAGGCCGCACTAAAAATAAGAAGCGGCCGCCCTTATTCAGAGAGAGCGATCGCTTCTAGCGACCGCCTCTGAATGAGGGCCATTGTTTGTAAGTATTATGGTAGTGAGCATAGCACAGGTCCTGCACCAGTATAACTAGGGTATTTGGAGCCCAGGGCAACATTAAAAATGGAGCCCCCCCCTCATGTGCATGTGCTGGAGGGGTGCGCGTCATAAAGTGGGCGTGGCCCCATGCCACAAGGGGCGTGACCACTGAAAAATGGTGGCGTGTCAACATGACACACCACCATTTCTCTTCACTCTGGGAACAATCCTTTCCATTCCATATGCACCTTAATGCACCCAGTAGTAGTGCCCCTTACGCAATGTCCCCATTAGCCGTGCCCCATGTAGTAGTGCCCCTTATACAGTGCCCCCATTAGTGCACCCTTATACAGTGCACCCAGTAGTGGCCTTTATGCAGTGCCCCCAGTAGTGGTCCCCACTATGCAGTGCCTCTTATAGAGTGCCCCCAGTAGAGGTCACCCATATGCAGTGCCCCCAGTGGTGGTCCCCTTTATGTAGTGCCACCAGTGGTGCCCCTTATACAGTGCCCCCAGTAGTGCCCCTTATACAGTGCCCCCCGTAGTGGTTCCCCCTATGCAGTGCCCCTTATAGAGTGCCCCCAGTAGTGGTCACCCCTATGCAGTACCCCCAGTGGTGGTCCCCCTTATGCAGTGCCACCAGTGGTGCCCCTTATACAGTGCCCCCAGTAGTGCCCCTAATATAGTGCCCCCAGAAGTGTTCCTTATACAGTTCCCCTATGCAGAGCCCCCAGTAGTGGCCCCCCTTTTGCAGTTCCCCCAGTAGTGTCCCTTATACAGTGCCCCCAGTTGTATTCCTCCTTATACAGTGCCCCCAGTAGTGTTCTCCCCTATGCAGTGCCCCTTATAGAGTGCCCCCAGTAGTAGTCACCCCTATGCAGTGCCCCCAGTAGTGACTCTTATATAGTGCCCACAGTAGTAGTTCCCCCATGCAGTGCCCCCAGTAGTACTCCCCCCCATGCAGTGCCCCCAGTAGTTCCACTTATATAGTGCCCCCAGTAGTAGTCCTCCCATGCAGTGCCCCGAGTGGTGCCCCTTATATAGTGCCCCCGGCCAGTAGTGCCCCTTACATATATAACACAGACATAGTCTGTGAGGCGCCAAAATGGCCTATTTGGTGCGATTTGAGGATAGGTATATTTGGGCACACCTGTACATCCCCCTGTATAGTGAGAGCAAAGATTTTCTATGGCAATGGAACCCAGAAGTTTAAAACGTTGAAGTCACCGGTTCGGTAGCAACAGTCTAGGATGACGGGATGACGCTTAGATGCGTGAAAAGACGTCAGCAATGAAACTCTTCAGAGGAATCAGTTTTTGCTGTGACCACTTCTTGTGCTGCCCCTACTACACTTCTCCACATTTACAGGTGGAGAATATTACACACACAAGGAAAACATATTTGTGTCTGTGTCAGTCGGGTGCCCCTTGTGAGGAGAATGACTCCAGAAGAGTAGTACTTAATCCAGGAATATGCCGAGCCTAACAGCGTGTGCATGTACGCCTGACAGAAGCGTGTGCTATGAAAGGGTTGGGCAGGAGAGGTTTAAGAAAAAAGGGGGTCCGTGTGCAGACTCCGTTGCGCGCCCCCTCCTCCAGGGCCGGTGCAAGGTTTCTTGGCACCCTAGGCATTTCTTCAGCCTTGCGCCCCCCCACTCGGATAGCTAAACAAGCCCTTATTCAGTGCTCCCGGTAGTGGTCCCCCTATGCAGTGCCCTTTATATAATGCCCCCAGTTGTATTCCCACCTACGCAGTACCCTTTATATAGTGCCCCAGGTAGTGGTCCCCCTATGCAGTGCCCGTTATATAATGCCCCTTGTTGTATTCCCACTTATGCAGTACCCCTTATATAGTGCCCCAGGTAGTGGTCCCCCTATGCAGTGCCCCTTATATAATGCCCCCTGTTGTATTCCCACCTACGCAGTACCCTTTATATAGTGCCCCAGGTAGTGGTCCCCCTATGCAGTGCCCATTATATAATGCCCCCTGTTGTATTCCCAACTACGCAGTACCCCTTATATAGTGCCCCAGGTAGTGGTCCCCCTATGCAGTGCCCGTTATATAATGCCCCCTGTTGTATTCCCACTTATGCAGTACCCCTTATATAGTGCCCCAGGTAGTGGTCCCCCTATGCAGTGCCTATTATATAATGCTCCCAGTTGTATTCCCACCTATGCAGTACCCCTTATATAGTGCCCCAGGTAGTGGTCCCCCTATGCAGTGCCCTTTATATAATGCCCCCAGTAGTAGTCCCACTTATGTAGTACCCCTTATATAGTGCCCCAGGTAGTGGTCCCCCTATGCAGTGCCCCTTATATAATGCCCCCAGTAGTAGTCCCACTTATGTAGTACCCCTTATATAGTGCCCCAGGTAGTGGTCCTCCTATGCAGTGCCTATTATATAATGCCCCCAGTAGTAGTCCCACCTATGCAGTACCCCTTATATAGTGCCCCAGGTAGTGGTCCCAACTATGCAGTGCCCCTTATATAATGCCCTCAGTAGTAGTCCCACCTACACAGTACCCCTTATATAGTGCCCCAGGTAGTGGTCCCCCTATGCAGTGCCCGTTATATAATGCCCCCAGTAGTAGTCCCACATACACTGTACCCATTATATAGTGCTCCAGGTAGTGGTCCCCCTATGCAGTGCCCCTTATATAATGCACCCAGTAGTAGCCTCCCCCCAGCAGTGCCCCCAATAGTAGCCTGCCCCCAGCAATGCCCACAGTAGTAATCGTGTCCCCAGTAGTAATCGTGCCCCCAGCAATGCCCCCAGTAGTAATCGTGCCCCCAGTAGTAGCCTCCCCCAGCAGTGCCCCCAGTAGTAGCCCCCCCCAGCAGTGCCCCCAGTAGTAGCCTCCCCCCAGCAGTGTCCCCAGTAGTAATCGTGCCCCCAGTAGTAATCGTGCCCCCAGCAATGCCCCCAGTAGTAATCGTGCCCCCAGTAGTAGCCTCCCCCCAGACAGACACACGTAAAAAAAACAAAACTCCACTTACCTTAATCCCCGCTCCGGCCTCCGCTCCTCTGCCCTCCGGGCTCCGGCAGTCCCCGCGTGCCGCTTTGCATGATGGGAGAGACGTCATGACGTGAGTGAGTGAGCTCCAGCCCGGCTCCGGCAGTGGGCGCAGCAGCCGATGAGAACCTGTCTGACTCTCATCGGCTGCTAAAACAAACACACAGCTGCCGGCGCCGGAGTCTGTGTGTTTGTTCCTAGTAGGGTAGTGAGGACTGCACTTATGTGTGGTCCACACTACCGCCCTGCAGGGCCGGCGCTCTTAGACAGCTGCCTAAGTTTGCCTAGTGGTAGCGTGGGCCCTGCCCTCCTCTCTGCAACATGCGCAGGTCTCTGGCAACCATTTTGTCCTAATTTTTTAAACACACTGAAAAGGTCCTAGTGCCCCTCGCTCTCTACTATTTCTGCAGCATCTCATCTGTACGCTTTCACCTATAATAGCCCTTCGCTTTTCTTCCAAACATTCCTGTACACTATGAAACATTAGTAACGACGACATCTTATTATAACATCCTTGATAAGGTTCCAGTCTGAGTCCATATCAGGAAAGCAGGAATTCGTACAGTATTGGGATGTCCAAACAAAGATGTAAGTGGCTATTAATAGGTGCCAGGATAAATCCCAGTGATTGTACGGTTACAGTGTTCTCAGGGCAAATACAGATCTCAGAACTCACAATTTCTCCAACAAAAACTATCAACTTAAACTTTATAAATGCTTAGTTTATATTAGAGATGAGCGGTTCGGATTCTGTGGAATCCGAACCGCTCCGAACATTGGGGATCCGAGTCCACCCGAACCCTGTTCGGGTGTTCACCGCCTGACTCGGATCCCCGTTCGGGGCCGAACGGCGGCCGCCTGATGTCGGATTCTCACTAGAGAATCCGACATCAGGTCTCCTCGTGTGTAGGGCAGAGCGCAGTGATAGCGCTCTGCCCTACACAGACACAGACACACAGCCGCCAGCGGCAGCTGTGTGTTTGTTACAGCAGCCAATGAGAGTCACACAGACTCTCATTGGCTGCTGCACGGAGGGAGCCGGCTGGAGCTCACACATGAGCTCCGTCTTCCGGCTCCCTCCTCAGCGTGTGACAGAGCGGACGGCGCGGGAGCGGGGATACAGGTAAGTTTTATTTTTTTTATTTTTTTACTTGTCAAAGGTCCGGGGGCGCTACTGGGGGGGGGGTCTGCACTACTGGGGGGGTCTGCTACTGGGGGGGGGGCTATACTACTGGGGGGGCCATACTACAGAGGGGCCTGCTACTGGGGGGGCTATACTACTGGGGGGGGTCTGCACTACTGGGGGGGGGTCTGCTACTGGGGGAGGCAATACTACTGGGGGGGCCATACTACAGAGGGGCCTGCTACTGGGGGGGGCTATACTACTGGGGGGGGGTCTGCTACTGGGGGGGCCATACTACTGGGGGGGATCTGCACTATTGGGGGGCCATACTACAGAGGGGCCTGCTACTGGGGGGGGCTATACTACTGGGGGGGTCTGCACTACTGGGGGGGGTCTGCTACTGGGCAGGGCTATACTACTGGGGGGGCCATACTACAGAGGGGCCTGCTACTGGGGGGGGCTATACTACTGGGGGGGGTCTGCTACTGGGAGGGCCATACTACTGAGGGGCCTGCTACTGGGGGGGGCCATACTACTGGGGGGGCCTACTACAGGGGGGGCCATACTACAGGGGGGGCCCATACTACAGGGGGGGCTACTACTGGAGCAGCCTACTACTGGGGGGGCCTGCTACTGGGGCAGCCTACTACTGGGGGAGCCATACTACTGGGGGGCATACTACTGGGTGGCATGCTAATGGGGGGCATACTACTGGGGGGGCCTGCTAATGGGGGACATACTACTGGGGGGGCCTGCTAATGGGGGGCATACTACTGGGGAGCATTCAACTGGGGGCACTGCATAGTGGACCGTACTACTAAGGGGACTGCATAGGGGGCACCACTGCTGGGGGACATTGTGTAAGGGACACCGCTACTGTGGGCATTGTGTAAAAGGGTCACTACTGTGGGCATTGTGTAAAAGGGGCACTACTGTGTGTCGTAACATAAATAAGAGACACTACTTTATGGTGTAATGTGAATCAGGCCCTATGTGCGGTGTAATGCTAATAAGATTGTGCACTGTGACTCCTAGGGCCGTAGCCCACTTTGTAAACAAGTACTGTGACTCTGCTGGCCGTACCCCACTGGGTGGGTGCACTACTTTTCATTTCTGCCACTGCTGTGTGGCAATGTGTCATAATGTGCTTTATACTGTGGTGTCTGTGTCGTTGTGCCGCTGCTTTGTCGCTTAGTAACCAGTCAGCTCACTGCAACCTTTGGCCAATAATGTTGAAAACAATATTATAAGCTGTGATATGGTCTAAATTGACTGGAAATTAATGTTATTGAGGTTAATAATACTCTAGGATGAAAAAAAAGACCAATTTATGTGATTTTAGCTTTTTTTGTCAATTTTTGTAAAAAAATCCAAATCCAAATCCAAATCCAAATCCAAAGCCAGTCACCGCAGTTTGGCAAATCCAAATCCAAATCCAAAGCCGGACGACGAATTAGAACCAAATCCAAATCCAAATCCGGCAAAAATGGTCCGGCGCACATCCCTAGTTTATATATAACATAACCATGTACAGTAAATATCAATGGCAAAAATACATAGTAGTAAACGGGACCGCCCTTTGGGAATGTGGGCCCCCTGTATGAAATTCCTTACATGGGCCCCAATCCCACTACAGGGGTGTGACAATGGCTTTCTTATTACTGATTCTTCCAACATTTCCTCTCTCCCCAATATCTGGTTCCCCATCCCCCCTCTCTTCTGTAGTCCCTGTGATCTCTCAAACCACATCCCCCCCGCAGTATTCTCCCCCCTCATTTTCTGCCCTCTCCTCCGTCTCAATGTGACCCCCCAGTGGCAAACGCAGGATTTCAAGAGGGGGGTTTCCAAATGCTGGATTTTAGAGTGAGTGCGCCTAGTCTATGAAGAGGGCATAATTAGCATTTAACAATCTTTAATATGCGCCATACAAAGTGTAATAATTCCAGCATATACAGGACCAACAATCTCAGTAACCCATTATAAATCTTATACATAGTGTATTGTGTATACATAGTGTATTGTGTATACATAGTGTATTGTGTGTCATCTATCCAGCATATACAGGACCAGTGATCACAGTAACCCATTATATGTGTCATACATAGTGTATTGTGTGTCATCTATCCAGCATATACAGGACCAGTGATCACAGTAACCCATTATATGTGTCATACATAGTGTATTGTGTGTCATCTATCCAGCATATACAGGACCAGCGATCACAGTAACCCATTATATGTGTCATACATAGTGTATTGTGTGTCATAATTCCAGCATATACAGGACCAGCGATCATAGTAACCCATTATATGTGTCATACATAGTGTATTGTGTATAATAATTCCAGCATATACAGGACCAGTGATCACAGTAACCCATTATATGTGTCATACATAGTGTATTGTGTGTCATAATTCCAGCATATACAGGACCAGTGATCACAGTAACCCATTTTATGTGTCATACATAGTGTATTGTGTGTCATAATTCCAGCATATACTGGACCATCGATCACAGTAACCCATTATATGTGTCATACATAATGTATTGTGTGTCATAATTCCAGCATATACAGGACCAGTGATCACAGTAACCCATTATATGTGTCATACATAATGTATTGTGTGCAATAATTCCAGCATATACAGGACCAGTGATCACAGTAACCCATTATATGTGTCATACATGGTGTATTGTGTGTCATAATTCCAGCATATACAGGACCAGCGATCACAGTAACCCATTATGTGTCATACATAGTGTATTGTGTGTCTTAATTCCAGCATATACAGGACCAGTGATCACAGTAACCCATTATATGTGTCATACATAGTGTATTGTGTGTCATAATTCCAGCATATACAGGACCAGCGATCACAGTAACCCATTATATGTGTCATACATAGTTTATTGTGTGTCATAATTCCAGCATGTACAGGACCAGTGATCACAGTAACCCATTATATGTGTCATACATAGTGTATTGTGTGTCATAATTCCAGCATATACAGGACCAGTGATCACAGTAACCCATTATATGTGTCATACATAGTTTATTGTGTGTCATAATTCCAGCATATACAGGACCAGCGATCACAGTAACCCATTATATGTGTCATACATAGTGTATTGTGTGTCATAATCCCAGCATATACAGGACCAGTGATCACAGTAACCCATTATATGTGTCATACATAGTGTATTGTGTGTCATGATTCCAGTATATACAGGACCAGTGATCACAGTAACCCATTATATGTGTCATACATAGTGTATTGTGTGTCATAATTCCAGCATATACAGGACCAGCGATCACAGTAACCCATTATATGTGTCATAGATAGGGTGTATTGTGTGTCATAATTCCAGCATATACAGGACCAGTGATCACAGTAACCCATTATAAGTCTCATACATAGTGTATTGTGTGTAATAATCCCAGCATATACAGGACCAGTGATCACAGTAACCCATTATATGTGTCATACATAGTGTATTGCGTGTCATAATCCCAGCATATACAGGACCAGTGATCACAGTAACCCATTATATGTGTCAGACATAGTGTATTGTGTGTCATAATTCCACCATATACAGGACCAGTGATCACAGTAACCCATTTTATGTGTCATACATAGTGTATTGTGTGTCATAATTCCAGCATATACTGGACCATCGATCACAGTAACCCATTATATGTGTCATACATAATGTATTGTGTGTCATAATTCCAGCATATACAGGACCAGTGATCACAGTAACCCATTATATGTGTCATACATAATGTATTGTGTGCAATAATTCCAGCATATACAGGACCAGTGATCACAGTAACCCATTATATGTGTCATACATGGTGTATTGTGTGTCATAATTCCAGTATGTACAGGACCAGCGATCACAGTAACCCATTATATGTGTCATACATAGTGTATTGTGTGTCATAATCCCAGCATATACAGGACCAGTGATCACAGTAACCCATTATATGTGTCATACATAGTGTATTGTGTGTCATGATTCCAGTATATACAGGACCAGTGATCACAGTAACCCATTATATGTGTCATACATAGTGTATTGTGTGTCATAATTCCAGCATATACAGGACCAGCGATCACAGTAACCCATTATATGTGTCATAGATAGGGTGTATTGTGTGTCATAATTCCAGCATATACAGGACCAGTGATCACAGTAACCCATTATAAGTCTCATACATAGTGTATTGTGTGTAATAATCCCAGCATATACAGGACCAGTGATCACAGTAACCCATTATATGTGTCATACATAGTGTATTGCGTGTCATAATCCCAGCATATACAGGACCAGTGATCACAGTAACCCATTATATGTGTCATACATAGTGTATTGTGTGTCATGATTCCAGTACAGGACCAGTGATCACAGTAACCCATTATATGTGTCATACATGGTGTATTGTGTGTCATAATTCCAGCATATACAGGACCAGCGATCACAGTAACCCATTATATGTGTCATACATGGTGTATTGTGTGTCATAATTCCAGCATATACAGGACCAGTGATCACAGTAACACATTATATGTGTCATACATAGTGTATTGTGTGTCATAATTCCAGCATATACAGGACCAGTGATCACAGTAACCCATTATAAGTCTCATACATAGTGTATTGTGTGTAATAATCCCAGCATATACAGGACCAGTGATCACAGTAACCCATTATATGTGTCATACATAGTGTATTGTGTGTTTTAAATCCAGCATATACAGGACCAGAGATCACAGTAGGCCATTAGATGCGGCATTGGGGCCGTCCTGCCTGTGCTGAAAGTTTTTATTTCAGATGTGGACACCAATCCAGAGCATGGGAGCAAGTCTGGGTGACTAGGGGAACAGCAAAAGAACCTAGCACTGCCCTGGACATATATATGTACATATTAGTCTCTAGCAGTGCACACCTAACAGTGCATGTTTTCCAGATCTCCTAGTTGGTGCATTGGTCTATTTAATACTGGCTGATACATGTCCTACCTTTTTTTGGAGCGTCCTCATGGACGCTCGCATAGCTGTGGGTTACCACCCACAGCTATAGCGAGCGTCCATGATAATGGTCGCGATGGTCTTGACCATCGCGACAATCAGGCTTGCAACAGAGACCCTGCAGTAGGGTCTCGCTGCCGCAAGCCCAGGAGTGATTTTGGCTCTATCAGAGCCAAAATCACTCCCACTGACATCACTAGTGATGTCAGTGGGGCCTGCTTCAGACGGTAGGCGTTCCCATGGGAACGCCTCCGTCTGGCTTGCACGCCCCCGGCACGCCCACCAAAGGGGGCGTGCTGTCAATCAACATCGACAGCACGCCCCCTTTGGTGCGAGACCCGGAGCGATGGAGAGCCCGACGCTCGCCGGGTCTCGCGCATGCGCACGACGGAGCTCCCTCCGTCGTGCGAATGCGCAGTGGGGGAACATCGACCCGCTTGCGAGCGTACTGCCACTCACGAGCGGGTCTGAATGACCCCCTAAGATCCATAGGTGGTGCTAATTATTTCATTTGTGATACTGAGACAAACATGCAGCACTAGTAAAATTTGATTATATTACTAATTCTATTGTGGTCATGGTGTGGGCTGGGGGAGAGGGGTTTCCAGGCAACGGGAAAAACCCCTGTATTTGCCTATGCCCCTCCTCATCTTTTTCTATTGGTCCTAAACTCTGTCCCATCTCTGCAATCGTGTCATGATCCCGCTCACCTTACTACAGGTAAGATCCCCCTGGAAGAATTGCCTGCTCTCTATAAAGTCCCGGAGAGGGGACTACTTTGCTCATAATTATCCTGTATTAGCATTTGCACATAATAGCATGATTAGAACTTACAAGTGACATCATTCATATAGACTAAGCGTAGGCAACTCTTGGCACTAGTGCTACAGGTTGTCACTTGGGGATGGTTTGAGTGTCAGCCATGGGGGTCAGTCCTTTTCCCACTATGCTCGCTGCCCCTCCTTCCCACACGGTATCTGGCCAAAGAGTCGAAAGTAATAATGTTGGCATTCCTAATGTCTACACCACAATAAGAATGTCAATATGGTTCAAGCTGTCGACAGACACCATGCCGGCATCCTCAGAATGCCGACATGTCCACAGTGTCAACATCTGAACTGTCAGCATGTGAAATGTTGATAGCCTGAGGATGCCGCCAGTCAGGGTTAGCTTTTAGTTGCGGAGGGAGGTTAGGGTTAGTCTCTGGAGGGAGGGGGAGTTAGAGTTAGACACTAGGTGGAGGGTTAGGGGAAGTAATTAGGATTATGGATAGTGGAACATCGCTGCTGAGACATTGACGCATGTGCTAGGTTCTTGGAACTGCTGCTAGACCACCAGAGACTGTTTATGGACAGTTTATCATGTCGTCATTTCATGTAGATATGATAAATGTTGACATGATAACTGTCGATCAATCCTACTCAACCATCCCACACAGAAGAGAACTGTTTGGCACACTAGAACCAATCCAAAATGGAAAACCCAAGCATGGGGGCTGCAGGACGATAGAGTGCCAGGCCCGGAGGAAGGGGGCATTGCCTAATCATGGGAGGCATGACCACACTCCTTAGAAAAAAAAAGAAAAACTATTTGCAGTGCTGAGGCGGCTGTGAGCCCCTCAGCCTGTCGCAAATCCAGGAGGGGGGTGCGGTCAGTGTGATCTCTCCCCCTCACAGGCAGAGCAGTCTCCCACTGCAGCCCAGCACACAGCAGCATGTGCTGGGCTGCTGACAAGTAAGGGAGGCAGGGGGGGGTGGTGTCAAACCATACTTGCCGACATTCAGCTCCCTCCTTCCGGGAGGGAGCTGAATGCCAGCATATAGCGGGGTGTGTGGCCGGGCTATGACGCCGATTTGGGGGCGGGGCCAGGGTGTGATCGCACGAATGCGTCATCGCGTCCCCGCCCCCTCTTCACAATGCCGCAAGCCCCGGAGCGACAGAGAGACTCTGACGCTCCAGAGCTCATTACCAAAGGAGCGGCTGTCGATGTTGATCGACAGCTGCCCCCGTTTGATAGGCGGGCCGGGGGGGTGGTTTCCAAAATGGAGGCGTTCCTTTACGAACGCCGACCGTTTTGTGGGCGGCCACATTGACATCATCAGTGATGTCAGTGGGGAGCTTCCTGCTCCATCAGAGCAGAAAGCTCCCTGGGGCTTACGAGTACCCAGACCCAACCTTAGGGTCTGGTTGTAAGCCCCGATGGTCGCGATGGTGATCACCATCGCGACCATCAACCTGGTTGGTCGTTAAGCTGTGGGTGGTAACCCACAGCTTAATGATCGACAAGGAGGCGGTCGTTCAGGATGCAAGCGGCCGCCCTGATTCAGAACGACCGCTTGCAACTAACGACCGCCTCTGAATGAGGTCCAAAGTTCTGAAGCACATCGTCATCTCCAGAATGCAAATGATCAACTTACCCTGAGCAAACCAGCTTCCATAAAGCAAAGACAGGGAAGACACTGATATTATTTGTACCCAGCTATTACTATTGTCAAAGTTTGTGGGCGGAATGCATGATACATCGCATGCATGCTGGCGTAAATAAAGCCGGTATGTATGGAAAAAATCACAAGTGACAGCTCTCCCTGTAAGACTTGTCCTTTGCGATATGGGCCCCATAGCAGCTGCACCCCTGGCACCTATGGTAGTTACACCCACGTGACAAGGAAGATGCCCCTCTGCTCTGGGCCCTATTGCATCTGCACCCCTTACTCCTAAGGTAGTTACACCCATGTGACAAGGAAGATGCCCCTCAGCTCTGGGCCCTATTGCATCTGCACCCCTTACTCCTATGGTAGTTACACCCATGTGACAAGGAAGATGGGCCCCTCAGCTCTGGGCCCTATAGCAGCTGCACCCCTTACAACTATGGTAAATACACCCATGTGACAAGGAAGATGGCCTCTCAGCTCTGGGCCCTATAGCACTATAGCAGCTGCACCCCTTACACGTATGGTAGTTACACCCATTTGACAAGGAAGATGCCCCTCAGCTCTGGGCCTAATAGCAGCTGCACCCCTTACACCTATGGTAGTTACACCCATGTGACAAGGAAGATGGGCCCCTCAGCTCTGGGCCTAATAGCAGCTGCACCCCTTACACCTATGGTAGTTACACCCATGTGACAAGGAAGATGCCCCTCAGCTCTGGGCCTAATAGCAGCTGCACCCCTTACACCTATGGTAGTTACACCCATGTGACAAGGAAGATGCCCCTCAGCTCTGGGCCTAATAGCAGCTGCACCCCTTACACCTATCGTAGTTACACCCATGTGACAAGGAAGATGGGCCTCTCAGCTCTGGGCCCTATAGCAGCTGCACCCCTTACACCTATGGTAGTTACACCCATGTGACAAGGAAGATTGCCCCCTCAGCTCTGGGCCCAATAGCAGCTGCACCCCTTTCACCTATGGTAGTTACACCCATGTGACAAGGAAGATGCCCATCAGCTCTGGGCCTATAGCAGATGCACCCCTTACACCTATGGTAGTTACACCCATGTGACAAGGAAGATGGGCCCCTCAGCTCTGGGCCCAATAGCAGCTGCTCCCCTTTCACCTATGGTAGTTACACCCATGTGACAAGGAAGATTGCCCCCTCAGCTCTAGGCCCAATAGCAGCTGCTCCCCTTTCACCTATGGTAGTTACACCCATGTGACAAGGAAGATGGGCCCCTCAGCTCTGAGTCACATAGCAGCTGCACCCCTTTAACCTATGGTAGTTACACCCATGTGACAAGGAAGATGGGCCCTCAGCTCTGGGCCCTATAGCAGCTGCACCCCTTACACCTATCGTAGTTACACCCATGTGACAAGTAAGATGGGCCCCTCAACTCTGGGCCCCATAGCAGCTGGGCCCCTCAACTCTGGGCCCAATAGCAGCTGCACCCTTACACCTATGGTAGTTACACCCATGTGACAAGGAAAATGGGCCCCTCAGCTCTGGGCCCTATAGCAGCTGCACCCCCTGCACCTATGTTAGTTATGCCCATGTGACAAGGAAGATGAGCCCTTCAGCTCTGGGCCTATAGCAGATGCACCCCTTGCACCTATGGTAGTTACACCTATGTGACAAGGAAGATGGGCCCCCCAGCTCTGGGCCCTATAGCAGCTGCACCCCTTACACCTATGGTAGTTACACCCATGTGACACGGAAGATGGGCCCCTGAGATCTGGGCCCAATAGCAGCTGCACCCTTACACCTATGGTAGTTACACCCATGTGACAAGGAAGATGGGCCCCCTGAGATCTGGGCCCTATAGCAGCTGCACCCCTTAAACCTATGGTAGTTACACCTATGTGACAAGAAAGATGGCCCCTCAGCTCTGGGTCCTATAGCAGCTGCACCCTTACACCTATGGTAGTTACACCCATGTGACAAGGAAGATGGGCCCCTGAGATCTGGGCCCTATAGCAGCTGCACCCGTTACACCTATGGTAGTTACACCCATGTGACAAGGAAGATGGGCCCCTGAGATCTGGCCCTATAGCAGCTGCACCCCTTACACCTATGGTAGTTACACCCATGTGACAAGGAAGATGGGCCCCCTGAGATCTGGGCCCTGTAGCAGCTGCACCCCTTACACCTATGGTAGTTACACCCATGTGACAAGGAAGATGTGCCCCTCTGCTCTGGGCACTATAGCAGCTGCACCCCTTACACCTATGGTAGTTACACCTATGTGACAAGGAAGATGGGCCTCTCAGCTCTGGGCACTATAGCAGCTGCACCCCTTACACCTATGGAAGTTACACCAATGTGAGAAGAAAGATGGCCTCTCAGCTCTGGGCCCTATAGCAGCTGCACCCCTTACACCTATGGTAGTTACACCTATGTGACAAGAAAGATGGCCTCTCAGCTCTGTGCACTATAGCAGCTTCACCCATTACACCTATGGTAGTTACATCCATGTGACAAGGAAGATGGGCCCCTCAGTTCTGGGCCTATAGCAGATGCACCCCTTGCACCTATCGTAGTTACACCCATGTGACAAGGAAGAAGCCCATCAGCTCTGGGCCCAATAGCAGCTGCACCCCTTACACCTATGGTAGTTACACCCATGTGACAAGGAAGATGGGCCCCTCAGCTCTGGGCCAAATAGCAGCTGCACCCCTTACACCTATGGTAGTTACACCCATGTGACAAGGAAGATGGGCCTCTCAGCTCTGGGCCCTATAGCAGCTGCACCCCTTACACATATGGTAATTACACCCATGTGACAAGGAAGATGCCCCTCAGCTCTGGGCCCAATAGCAGCTGCTCCCCTTACACCTATGGTAGTTACACCCATGTGACAAGGAAGATGGGCCCCTCAGCTCTGAGTCACATAGCAGCTGCACACTTTTAACCTATGGCAGTTACACCCATGTGACATGGAAGATGGGCCCTCAGCTCTGGGCCCTATAGCAGCTGCACCCCTTACACCTATCGTAGTTACATCCATGTGACAAAGAAGATGCCATTCAGCTCTGGGCCTAATAGCAGCTGCACCCCTTACACCTATGGTAGTTACACCCATGTGACAAGGAAGATGGGCCCCTCAGCTCTGGGCCATATAGCAGCTGCACCCCTTACACCTATGGTAGTTACACCCATGTGACAAGGAAGATGGGCCTCTCAGCTCTGGGCCCTATAGCAGCTGCACCCCTTACACCTATCGTAGTTACACCCATGTGACAAGTAAGATGGGCCCCTCAACTCTGGGCCCCATAGCAGCTGGGCACCTCAACTCTGGGGCCAATAGCAGCTGGGCCCCTCAACTCTGGGCCCAATAGCAGCTGCACCCCTTACACCTATGGTAATTACACCCATGTGACAAGGAAGATGCCCATCAGCTCTGGGCCCAATAGCAGCTGCACCCCTTACATCTATGGTAGTTACACCCATGTGACAAGGAAGATGGGCCCCTCAGCTCTGGGCCATATAGCAGCTGCACCCCTTACACCTATGGTAGTTACACCCATGTGACAAGGAAGACGGGCCCCCTCAGCCCTGGGCCCTATAGCAGCTGCACCCCTTACACCTATGGTAGTTACACCCATGTGACAAGGAAGATTGCCACCTCAGCTCTGGGCCCAATAGCAGCTGCTCCCCTTACACCTATGGTAGTTACACCCATGTGACAAGGAAGATGGGCCCCTCAGCTCTGAGTAACATAGCAGCTGCACCCCTTTAACCTATGGTAGTTACACCGATGTGACAAAGAAGATGGGCCCTCAGCTCTGGGCCCTATAGCAGCTGCACCCCTTACACTTATCGTAGTTACACCCATGTGACAAGGAAGATGGGCCCCTCAACTCTGGTCCCCATAGCAGCTGGGCCCCTCAACTCTGGGCCCCATAGCAGCTGCACCCTTACACCTATGGTAGTTACACCCATGTGACAAGGAAGAAGGGCCCCTCAGCTCTGGGCCCTATAGCAGCTGCACCCCTTGCACCTATGTTAGTTATGCCCATGTGACAAGGAAGATGAGCCCCTCAGCTTTGGGCCTATAGCAGATGCACCCCTTCCACTTTTGGTAGTTACACCTATGTGACAAGGAAGATGGGCCCCCCAGCTCTGGGCCCTATAGCAGCTGTACTCCTTACACCTATGGTAGCTACACCCATGTGACAAGGAAGATGGGCCCCCTCAGCTCTGGGCCATATAGCAGCTGCACCCCTTACACCTATGGTAGTTACACCCATGTGACAAGGAAGATGGGCCCCTGAGATCTGGGCCCTATAGCAGCTGCACCCCTTACACCTATGGTAGTTACACCCATGTGACAAGGAAGATGGGCCCCTGAGATCTGGGCCCTATAGCAGCTGCACCCCTTACACCTATGGTAGTTACACCCATGTGACAAGGAAGATGGGCCCCCTGAGATCTGGGCCCTATAGCAGCTGCACCGCTAACACCTATGGTAGTTACACCTATGTGACAAGGAAGATGGGCCCCTCAGCTCTGGACCCCATAGCAGCTGCAGCCCTTACACCTATGGTAGCTACACCCATGTGACAAGGAAGAAGGGCCCCCTGAGATCTGGGCCCCATAGCAGCTGCACCACTTACACCTATGGTAGTTACACCCATGTGGCAAGGATTATGTGCCCCTCTGCTCTGGGCACTATAGCAGCTGCACCCCTTACACCTATGGTAGTTACACTTATGTGACAAGGAAGATGGGCCTCTCAGCTCTGTGCACTATAGCAGCTGCACCCCTTACACCTATGGTAGTTACATCCATTTGACAAGAAAGATGGCCTCTCAGCTCTGGGCCCTATAGCAGCTGGACCCCTTACTCCTATGGTAGTTACACCTATGTGACAAGAAAGATGGCCTCTCAGCTCTGGGCACTATAGCAGCTGCACAACTTACACCTATGGTAGTTACATCCATGTGACAAGGATGATGTGCCCCTCTGCTCTGGGCACTATAGCAGCTGCACCCCTTACACCTATGGTAGTTACACTTATGTGACAAGGAAGATGGGCCTCTCAGCTCTGGGCACTATAGCAGCTGCACCCCTTACACCTATGGTAGTTACATCCATTTGACAAGAAAGATGGCCTCTCAGCTCTGGGCCCTATAGCAGCTGGACCCCTTACTCCTATGGTAGTTACACCTATGTGACAAGAAAGATGGCCTCTCAGCTCTGGGCACTATAGCAGCTGCACCACTTACACCTATGGTAGTTACATCCATGTGACAAGGAAGATGGGCCCCTCAGTTCTGGGCCTATAGCAGATGCACCCCTTGCACCTATGGTAGTTACACCCATGTGACAAGGAAGATGGCCCCCTCAGCTCTGGGCCCCATAGCAGCTGCACCCCTTACACCTATGGTAGTTACACCTATGTGACAAGGAAGATGGGCCCCTCAGCTCTGGACCATATAGCAGCTGCACCCTTGGCACCTATGGTAGTTACACCCATGTGACAAGGAAGATGGACCCTCAGCTCTGGGCCCTATTGCATCTGCACCCCTTACACCTATGGTAGTTACACCCATGTGACAAGGAAGATGGACCCCTCAGCTCTGGGCCCCATAGCAGCTGCACCCCTTACACCTATGGTAGTTACACCCATGTGACAAGGAAGATGGGCCCCTCAGCTCTGGGCCATATAGCAGCTGCACCACTTACACCTATGGTAGTTACACCCATGTGACAAGGAAGATGGGCCTCTCAGCTCTGGGAACTATAGCAGCTGCACCCCTTACAAGTATGGTAATTACACCCATGTGACAAGGAAGATGCCCCTCTGCTCTGGGCCCAATAGCAGCTGCTCCCCTTACACCTATGGTAGTTACACCCATGTGACATGGAAGATGGGCCCTCAGCTCTGGCCCCTATAGCAGCTGCACCCCTTACACCTATCGTAGTTACACCCATGTGACAAAGAAGATGCCATTCAGCTCTGGGCCTAATAGCAGCTGCACCCCTTACACCTATGGTAGTTACACCCATGTGACAAGGAAGATGGGCCCCTCAGATCTGGGCCATATAGCAGCTGCACCCCTTACACCTATGGTAGTTACACCCATGTGACAAGGAAGATGGGCCCCTCAGCTCTGAGTCACATAGCAGCTGCACACCTTACACCTATGGTAGTTACACCCATGTGACAAGGAAGATGGGCCCCTCAGCTCTGAGTCTCATAGCAGCTGCACCCCTTACACCTATGGTAGTTACACCCATGTGACAAGGAAGATGGGGCCCCTCAGCTCTGGGCCCTATAGCAGCTGCACCCCTTACACCTATGGTAGTTACACCCATGTGACAAGGAAGATTGCCCCCTCAGCTCTGGGCCCAATAGCAGCTGCTCCCCTTACACGTATGGTAGTTACACCCATGTGACAAGGAAGATGGGCCCCTCAGCTCTGAGTCACATAGCAGCTGCACCCCTTTAACCTATGGTAGTTACACCTATGTATCAAAGAAGATGGGCCCTCAGCTCTGGGCCCTATAGCAGCTGCACCCCTTACACCTATCGTAGTTACACCCATGTGACAAGGAAGATGGGCCCCCTCAGCTCTGGGCCCTATAGCAGATGCACCCCTTAAACCTATGGTAGTTACACCCATGTGACAAGGAAGATGGGCCCCCTGAGATCTGGGCCCTATAGCAGCTGCACCCCTTAAACCTATGGTAGTTACTCCGATGTGTCAAGAAAGATGGCCCCTCAGCTCTGGGTCCTATAGCAGCTGCACCCTTACACCTATGGTAGTTACACCCATGTGACAAGGAAGATGGGCCCCTGAGATCTGGGCCCTATAGCAGCTGCACCCCTTACACCTATGGTAGTTACACCCATGTGACAAGGAAGATGGGCCCCTGAGATCTGGGCCCTATAGCAGCTGCACCCCTTACTCCTATGGCAGATACACCTATGTGACAAGGAAGATGGGCCCCTCAGCTCTGGACCCCATAGCAGCTGCACCCCTTACACCTATGGTAGCTACACCCATGTGACAAGGAAGATGGGCCCCCTGAGATCTGGGCCCTATAGCAGCTGCACCCCTTACACCTATGGTATTTACACTTATGTGACAAGGAAGATGGGCCTCTCAGCTCAGGGCACTATAGCAGCTTCACCCCTTACACCTATGGTAGTTACACCCATGTGACAAGAAAGATGGCCTCTCAGCTCTGGGCCCTATAGCAGCTGCACCCCTTACACCTATGGTAGCTACACCTATGTGACAAGAAAGATGGCCTCTCAGCTCTGGGCACTATAGCAGCTGCACCCCTTACACCTATGGTAGTTACATCCATGTGACAAGGAAGATGGGCCCCTCAGTTCTGGGCCTATAGCAGATGCACCCCTTGCACCTATGGTAGTTACACCCATGTGACAAGGAAGATGGGCCCCTCAGCTCTGGGCCCCATAGCAGCTGCACCCCTTACACCTATGGTAGTTACACCTATGTGACAAGGAAGATGGGCCCCTCAGCTCTGGGCCATATAGCAGCTGCACCCCTGGCACCTATGGTAGTTACACCCATGTGACAAGGAAGATGGACCCTCAGCTCTGGGCCCTATTGCATCTGCACCCCTTACACCTATGGTAGTTACACCCATGTGACAAGGAAGGTGGCCCCTCAGCTCTGGGCCCCATAGCAGCTGCACCCCTTACACCTATGGAAGTTACACCCATGTGACAATGAAGATGGCCCCTCTGCTCTGGGCCCTATAGCATCTGCACCCCTTGCTCCTATGTTAGCTATGCCAATGTGACAAGGAAGATAAGCCCCTCAGCTCTGGGCCTATAGCAGATGCACCCCTTGCACCTATGGTAGTTACACCTATGTGACAAGGAAGATGGGACCCCCAGCTCTGGGCCCTATAGCAGCTGCACTCCTTACACCTATGGTAGCTACACCCATGTGACAAGGAAGATGGGCCCCATCAGCTCTGGGCCCTATAGCAGCTGCACCCTTACACCTATGGTAGTTACACCTATGTGACAAGAAAGTGGCTCCTCAGCTCAGGGTCCTATAGCAGCTGCACCCTTACACCTATGGTAGTTACACCCATGTGACAAGGAAGATGGGCCCCTGAGATCTGGGCCCTATAGCAGCTGCACCCCTTACACCTATGGTAGTTACACCCATGTGACAAGGAAGATGGGCCCCTGAGATCAGGGCCCTATAGCAGCTGCACCCCTTACACCTATGGTATTTACACCCATGTGACAAGGAAGATGGGCCCCCTGAGATCTGGGCCCTAAAGAAGCTGCACCCCTTACACCTATGGTAGTTACACCTATGTGACAAAGAAGATGGGCCACTCAGCTCTGGACTCCATAGCAGCTGCACCCCTTACACCTATGGTAGCTACACCCTTGTGACAAGGAAGATGGACCCCCTGAGATCTGGGCCCTATAGCAGCTGCACCCCTTACACCTATGGTAGTTACACGCATGTGACAAGGAAGATGGGCCCCTCAGCTCTGGGCACTATAGCAGCTGCACCCCTTACACCTATGGTAGATACACCTATGTGACAAGGAAGATGGGCCTCTCAGCTCTGGGCCCTATAGCAGCTTCAACCCTTACACCTATGGTAGTTACACCTATGTGACAAGAAAGATGGCCTCTCAGCTCTGGGCACTATAGCAGCTGCACCCCTTACACCTATGGTAGTTACATCCATGTGACAAGGAAGATGGGCCCCTCAGTTCTGGGCCTATAGCAGATGCACCCCTTGCACCTATGGTAGTTACACCCTTGTGACAAGGAAGATGGGCCCCTCAGCTCTGGGCCCCATAGCAGCTGCACCCCTTACACCTATGGTAGTTACATCCATGTGACAAGGAAGATGGGCCCCTCAGTTCTGGGCCTATAGCAGATGCACCCCTTGCACCTATGGTAGTTACACCCTTGTGACAAGGAAGATGGGCCCCTCAGCTCTGGGCCCCTTAGCAGCTGCACCCCTTACACCTATGGTAGTTACACCGATGTGACAAGGAAGATGGACCCTCAGCTCTGGGCCCTATTGCATCTGCACCCCTTACACCTATGGAAGTTACACCCATGTGACAATGATGATGGCCCCTCTGCTCTGGGCCCTATAGCATCTGCACCCCTTACTCCTATGGTAGTTACACCCATGTGACAAGGAAGATGGCCCCTCAGCTCTGAGCCCTATTTCATCTGCACCTCTTACACCTATGGTAGTTACACCCTTGTGACAAGGAAGATGGGCCCCTCTGCTCTGGGCCCTATAGCAACTGCACCCCTTACACCTATGGTAGTTACACCCATGTGACAAGGAAGATGGCCCCTCTGCTCTGGGCCCTATTGCATCTGCACCCCTTACACCTATGGTAGTTACACCCATGTGACAAGGAAGATGGGCCTCTCAGCTCTGGGCCCTATAGCACTATAGCAGCTGCACCCCTTACACGTATGGTAGTTACACCCATGTGACAAGGAAGATGGCCCCTCTGCTCTGGGCCCTATTCCATCTGCACCCCTTACACCTATGGTAGTTACACCCATGTGACATGGAAGATGGGCCTCTCAGCTCTGGGCCCTATAGCACTATAGCAGCTGCACCCCTTACACATATGGTAGTTACACCCATGTGACAAGGAAGACGGGCCCCCTCAGCTTTGGGCCCTATAGCAGCTGCACCCCGTACACCTATGGTAGTTACACCCATGTGACAAGGAAGATTACCCCCTCTGCTCTGGGCCCAATAGCAGCTGCTCCCCTTACACCTATGGTAGTTACACCCATGTGACAAGGAAGATGGGCCCCTCAGCTCTGAGTCACATAGCAGCTGCACCCCTTTAACCTATGGTAGTTACACCCATGTGACAAGGAAGATGGGCCATCAGCTCTGGGCCCCATAGCAGCTGCACCCTTATACCTATGGTAATTACACCCATGTGACAAGGAAGATGGGCCCCTCTGCTCTGGGCCATAAAGCAGCTGCCCCCCCTGCACCTATGTTAGTTATGCCCATGTGACAAGGATGATGAGCCCCTCAGCTCTGGGCCTATAGCAGATGCACCCCTTGCACCTATGGTAGTTACACCTATGTGACAAGGAAGATCGGCCCCCCAGCTCTGGGCCCTATAACAGCTGCACTCCTTACACCTATGGTAGCTACACCCGTGTGACAAGGAAGATGGGCCCCCTCAGCTCTGGGCCCTATAGCAGCTGCACCCCTTACACCTATGGTAGTTACACCCATGTGACAAGGAAGATGGGCCCCTGAGATCTGGGCCCTATAGCAGCTGCACCTCTTACACCTATGGTAGTTACACCCATGTGACAAGGAAGATGGGCCCCCTGTGATCTGGGCCCTATAGCAGTTGCACCCCTTACACCTATGGTAGTTACACCTATGTGACTAGAAAGGGCCCCTCAGCTCTGGGTCCTATAACAGCTGCACCCCTTACACCTATGGTAGTTACACCCATGTGACAAGGAAGATGGGCCCCTGAGATCTGGGCCCTATAGCAGCTGCACCCCTTACACCTATGGTAGTTACACCCATGTGACAAGGAAGATGGGCCCCTGAGATCTGGGCCCTATAGCAGCTGCACCCCTTACACCTATGGTAGTTACACCCATGTGACAAGGATGATGGGCCCCCTGAGATCTGGGCCCTATAGCAGCTGCACCCCTTACACCTATGGTAGTTACACATATGTGACAAGGAAGATGGGCCCCTCAGCTCTAGGCCCCATATCAGCTGCACCCCTTACACCTATGGTAGCTACACCCATCTGACAAGGAAGATGGGCCCCCTGAGATCTGGGCCCTATATCAGCTGCACCCCTTACACCTATGGTAGTTACACCCATGTGACAAGGAATATGGGCCCCTCAGCTCTGGGCACTATAGCAGCTGCACCCCTTACACCCATGGTAGTTACACCTATGTGACAAGGAAGATGGGCCTCTCAGCTAGGGGCACTATAGCAGCTGCACCCCTTGCACCTATGGTAGTTACACCCATGTGACTAGAAAGATGGCCTCTCAGCTCTGGGCCCTATAGCAGCTGCACCCCTTACACCTATGGTAGTTACACCTATGTGACAAGGAAGATGGGCCTCTCAGCTCTGGGCCCTATAGCACTATAGCAGCTGCACCCCTTACACGTATGGTAGTTACACCCATGTGACAAGGAAGACGGGCCCCCTCAGCTCTGGGCCCTATAGCAGCTGCACCCCGTACACCTATGGTAGTTACACCCATGTGACAAGGAAGATTGCCCCCTCAGCTCTGGGCCTAATAGCAGCTGCTCCCCTTACACCTATGGTAGTTACACCCATGTGACAAGGAAGATGGGCCTCTCAGCTCTGAGTCACATAGCAGCTGCACCCCTTTAACCTATGGTAGTTACACCCATGTGACAAGGAAGATGGGCCATCAGCTCTGGGCCCTATAGCAGCTGCACCCCTTACACCTATCGTAGTTACACCCATGTGACAAGGAAGATGGGCCCCTCAACTCTGGGCCCCATAGCAGCTGCACCCTTATACCTATGGTAGTTACACCCATGTGACAAGGAAGATGGGCCCCTCTGCTCTGGGCCCTATAGCAGCTGCACCCCTTGCACCTATGTTAGTTATGCCCATGTGACAAGGAAGATGAGCCCCTCAGCTCTGGGCCTATAGCAGATGCACCCCTTGCACCTATGGTAGTTACACCTATGTGACAAGGAAGATGGGCCCCCCAGCTCTGGGCCCTATAGCAGCTGCACTCCTTACACCTATGGTAGCTACACCCATGTGACAAGGAAGATGGGCCCCCTCAGCTCTGGGCCCTATAGCAGCTGCACCCCTTATACCTATGGTAGTTACACCCATGTGACAAGGAAGATGGGCCCCTGAGATCTGGGCCCTATAGCAGCTGCACCTCTTACACCTATAGTAGTTACACCCATGTGACAAGGAAGATGGGCCCCCTGAGATCTGGGCCCTATAGCAGCAGCACCCCTTACACCTATGGTAGTTACACCCATGTGACAAGGAAGATGGGCCCCTGAGATCTGGGCCCTATAGCAGCTGCACCCCTTACACCTATGGTAGTTACACCCATGTGACAAGGAAGATGGGCCCCCTGAGATCTGGGCCCTATAGCAGCTGCACCCCTTACACCTATGGTTGTTATACATATGTGACAAGGAAGATGGGCCCCTCAGCTCTAGGCCCCATATCAGCTGCACCCCTTACACCTATGGTAGCTACACCCATGTGACAAGGAAGATGGGCCCCCTGAGATCTGGGCCCTATAGCAGCTGCACCCCTTACACCTATGGTAGTTACACCCATGTGACAAGGAATATGGGCCCCTCAGCTCTGGGCACTATAGCAGCTGCACCCCTTACACCTATGGTAGTTACACCTATGTGACAAGGAAGATGGGCCTCTTAGCTCTGGGCACTATAGCAGCTGCACCCCTTGCACCTATGGTAGTTACACCCATGTGACTAGAAAGATGTACTCTCAGCTCTGGGCCCTATAGCAGCTGCACCCCTTACACCTATGGTAGTTACACCTATGTGACAAGGAAGATGGGCCCCTCTGCTTTGGGCCCTATAGCAGCTGCACCCCTTACACCTATGGTAGTTACACCTATGTGACAAGGAAGATGGCCCCTCAGCTCTGGGATCCATAGCAGCTTCCACCCCTTACACCCATGGTAGTTACGCCCATGTTTGACATTATCAGGCAGTTAATTCAGTACATACATAAGAAGCTGTGAGCTGCCTTTAGTCCAGGAGACCGTCAATGAAAGTATCTTATTTTTATATATTCTACCATAATTATGGTCATGTACTCTGAGAGTTTACATGAACCCACTGGGCATTTTGTTCTTTATGGTTTCTCTGGTAAACTAAACCATTTATTTCCAACTTAAAAAGCAATGTCTAAAATGTTAAATGCATTCATGTGGTGAGGAGAGGGGGAAAAAAAACCTTGTCGTTGCCTATCAAAGGGGTCATTTTTAGCGAGGTTCTCCCGCCTGGTAGCGCATATTTCTGTATGTAGATTGGACACAGTATTTGGCACGCCAAACACCCTCTGCAAGTGATTTTGAACTTAGTAAAAGCCCAATAAAGAAGATGTGGTTTAAGCGGGTAATCACAGCCTTTATATAGTTGGGTTTCTAGGCCATAAATATTGTAAATACTGTCTGGAACCATCTTTTCTTGTGGGCCGGGGAAATATATTTGGGAACTGCTAAAACGCTGAATAGTACTTTCTGTCTTGTAGTTCTATTCACACCGGACAATTTGTCCATTAAGCCAAACATAGATATAAAACAAATTAACTGGGCCGGTGTCTGCTTTTCATACAAAATAAATAGAAATATGCATTTTTTATCCCTAGATGGTGACTGTGATATTTTAAAAATGCAGCTTCAAAGTGAGAGGGGAAAAGTTTTCCACCATTGATTGATTGAAGATCATATCCGCAATAAAGTACATTATAAAGCAGCGTTATTTCAGGGTTGTAAATTATGAAGCTGTGTACAACAAACCTTCTTTTACTGCAGTACTTTCAATTCTATATTACGAAATTCAGACTTGAAAAAGTTTTCTTCACAAGGGAGAGTAATATAAAATATAAAGCACAAATAAAAAAAGTAATATTTAATAAAATATAGTTCATAGGATTAAATGACCACATTGTGTCTGAGCGAGAGGTGGGGCTCAGGCTATGATTCAGAACCGGACGCTCTGAAAGAGCGCTCGCTCTGAATCTGGGCGGTTTTTTTTTTTGTTGCGGCCTCCTGGCCGCTCGCATAGTTGTGGGTGACCACCCACAGCTATAGCGAGCGGCCAGAATGATGGTCGTGATGGTCAAGACCATCGGGCTAGCGAGGAGACCCTTGTGGTAGGGTCTCGTGGCCGCAAGCCCTAATAGAGCCGGAAGCTCTCCCACTGACATCACTTGTGATGTCAGTGTGGCCGCCCACAAACGGCAGGCGTTCGCTTGAGAACGCCTCCGTTTGTGAAGCCACCCCCCAGCCACACCTCCAAAACGGTGCAAGCTGTCGATCAAAATCGACAGCCGCCCCCTTTTGGTGCGAGACCCGGAGCGTGGGAGCTGGCTCCGGCGTGCGCATGCGCAGTGGCCTAACATCGACCTGCTCGTGAGCGCATAGCGCTTGCGAGCGGGTCTGAATCAGGCCCTCAGTCCATTTGTGCCAAGTAAAAAATATATATTTTTGTGGGGGGTTTTTTGCACCGCTCAAACGTGCAACTCACGTATTCACGTGTAAATGTTGTGCGTTAAGGGTGCGGAAATGCAAATAACCAACGGATGAATGTGACTTTTACTTACATATGCCTTTAAGCTGCACGTATCATTGTCATCCTAAGCTGATGATCATGACAGCCGCACTTTTTTATGCAAGGCATAGAAAGGTTATACGTTTCTTAATACGTGCGCAACTAAATATGAAGCAGCTGAGGTGGGACACAAATGCAGTTTCTTCTGCTAGAAATGGGTTCCGGTCACAAGGTCGCCAGTGGCCATCTCGAGTACCCAGAAACCCCCCCTGCCCGCTGATCAGTAAGTGTACTGCAGACCGCAGTGAGTGCGGTCCGCACTACACAGTAACGCACACACACTGCCGCCAGCGCCGGGTAGTACACTCCTTTTACCTGGCGGCGGTGTGTTTGTTTTAGCAGCCAATGAGAGTCAGACAAACTCTCGTTGGCTGTTGCGTCCACTGCTGGAGCCAGCCCGGAGCTCACTCATGAGCTCCACCTTCCGGCTCCCGCAGTGGGTGATGGGAGAGACTACTTGACGTCTCTCCCATAGTGCAGACCAGGCTGGGAGGATGGAGGACGGAGGAGCAGACAGCGGCAGGTGCGGGAATGCAGGTAAGTGTTTTTTTTTTTTTTAATTGTGTCTTTGTCCTATATATGTAAGGGACACTGCATAGGGGACTACTACTGGGAGCACTATATAAGGGGCACTACTGGGTTACTGCATAGGGGGCATTGTATAAGGAGCACTACTGGGGGCACTGCATAGGGGACTACTACTGGGAGCACTATATAAGGGGCACTACTGGGGTTACTGCATAGGGGGGTATTGTATAAGAAGCACTACTGGGGGCACTGCATAGGGGACTACTACTGGGGGCACTATATAAGGGGCACTACTGGGGGCACTGCATAGGGAGGACTACTACTAGGGCACTATATAAGGGGCACTGCATATGGGGGACCACTACTGGGGGCACTGAATAAGGGGCATTACTGGGGGCACTGTATATGGGGACCACTACTGGGGGCACTACATATGGGGGACCACTACAGGGGGCACTATATAAGGGGCACTACTGAGGGCACTGTATAAGGGGCACTGCATAGGGGACCACTACTGGGGGCACTGTATATGAGGCACTACTGGGGGCACTGCATAAGGGGCACTACTGGGGGCACTGGCACTACTGGGTGCACTGTATAAGAGGCACTACTGATGGCACTGTAAAAGGGGCACTACTGGGGGCACTGCATAGGGGAACCACTACTGTGGGAACTACATAAGGGGCACTACTGGGGGCACTTGCACTACCAGGGGCACTGTATAAGATGCACTACTGGGGGCACTGTAAAAGGGACACTACTGGGGGCACTGCATAGGTGGACCACTACTGGGGGCACTACATAGGGGGCACTGCATAAGGGGCACTACTAGGGGCACTGTATAAGAGGCACTACTGGGGGCACTGTATAAGGGGCACTACTGGGGCACTCTATAAGGGGCACTACTGGGGGCACTGCATAGGTGGACCACTACTGTGGGCACTACATAGGGGGCACTGCATAAGGGGCACTACTAGGGGCACTGTATAAGAGGCACTACTGGAGGCACTGTATAAGGGGCACTACTGGGGGCAGGGGGTCTTTAAAAAATCATGCTGGCTTTATTTATTTGCCTGCTAAAATCAAGTATTTTAGCGATAGAGGTTTGTGTGTGCCTGTCTGTCTGTGTGGGAATCGGTTTGTAATGCCGGTGGCAGTGGAAGCCCGATGGTTCAAAGACCCGACAGGGGGTGATAAGTATCCTAACCCCCCCTCTCCCTCCCCTAACCCTCCCTTAGTGGTGCCTAACCCTAACCTCCCCCGTTGGTGCCTAAACCTAACCCTCCCTTCCGGCACCGTAAACCTCCCGGGGGGGTGCCTAGCCCTAAACTCCCCTCAGGGGTGCTGACCCTAAGTCCCCCTACGAGTTCCTAAAGCTAACCCTTCCCCCTGTGGCTAGAATCTAAGACACCCGGCTTACCTTCGTTCGGTATGTCGGGTGTCAGGATTTCGTCGTGGGGCTAATGATAGGCGTCGGGATTTCAATGCCTATCTTTAGTCGATGTTGAGATTTAGTGTTGGGATTTCATGACTACATCCCTCTGTGTGTGTGTGTGTGTGTGTGTGTGTGTGTGTGTGTGTGTGTGTGTGTGTCTGTGTCAGTCAGTGTGTGTGTGTGTGTGTGTCAGTCAGTGTGTGTGTCTGTGTCAGTCAGTGTCTGTGTCAGTCAGTGTGTATGTGTGTCTGTCAGTCAGTGTGTGTGTCTGTGTCAGTCAGTGTGTGTGTGTGTGTGTGTCAGTCAGTGTGTGTGTCTGTGTCAGTCAGTGTCTGTCAGTCAGTGTGTGTGTGTGTGTCAGTCAGTCAGTGTGTGTGTGTGTGTGTGTGTCAGTCAGTCAGTCAGTGTGTGTATGTGTGTCAGTCAGTGTCTGTGTCACACGTGTGTGTGTGTTTGTGTGTGTGTTAGAGAGATTGGTTTTACGTGTGTGTGAGTTTTAAAGCAGTTTTTAATCTGGTTTATGCATCAGTTGATGACACCCCCCCCCCCCTTTGCTCCATCCATCCCGGGGGGAAGAGGGGCCCTGCCTATTTTGCCAGTACCGGGTCCCACAACTTCTGATGTGTTACTTATACAGTCCCCCCAGTAGTGCCTCTTATACAGTGACCCTTATACAGTGCCCCCAGTAGTGTCAATTATACAGTGCCCCCATTAATGTCCCTCATACAGTGCCCCTAGTAGTGGTCCCCCCTATGCAGTGCCCCCAGTAGTTCCACTTATACAGTGTCCCCAGTAGTAGTCCCATTTATGCAGTGCCCCTTATATAGTGCCCCCAGTAGTAGTCCCCCCTATGTAGTGCCCCCAGTAGTTGTCCCCCCATATGCAGTGCCCCCAGTAGTAGTCACCCCCATGCAGTGCCCCCAGTAGTGCTCCTTATATAGTGCCCCCAGTAGTAGTCCCCCCATGCAGTCATGCAGTGCCCCCAGTAGTGGTCTCCCCTATGCAGTGGCCACAGTAGTGCCACTTATATAGTGCCCTCAGTAGTAGTCACAGATGCAGTGCCCCGAGTAGTGCCCCTTATATACTGTAGTGCCCAAAAGTAGTAGTCCCCTCTATGCATTGCCCCAAGGTGAGGTCCCCTTATGCAGTGCCTCTTATATAGTGCCCCCAGTAGTTGTCCCCCGTATGCAGTGGCCCCAGTAGTGCCACTTATATAGTGCCCCCAGTAGTAGTCCCACCTATGCAGTGCCCCCAGTAGTGGCCCCCTATGCAGTGCCAGTGCCTCTTACATATATAGGACACACACAGCACTTACCTGAATCCCCGCTCCTTCCGCGCCCTCTGCTGTCCGCTCATCTGTCCTCCCGGCCCGCTCTGCACTATGTGAGAGATGACATGATGTCATAACGTCTCTCCCATCACCCATTGTGGAAGCTGGAAGACAGACCTCATGAGTGAGCTCCTGCCCGGCTCCAGGAGTGGGTGCAGCAGCCAATGAGAGTCTGTCTGACTCTCATTGGCTGCTGAAACACACACACCGCCGCCGAGTAGTACAAGTGTACTACCCGGAGCCGGCGGCGGTATGTGGAGTGCGGTCCGCACTACCCTGGCTTTGAAACCAGTGTCCTGGACGACGAAGCCTAGGGCATGTGCCCCCAGGGCCGCCATCTGAACTGGAATTCTGGGCTCAGACACAATTCCAGTAGTGAAGGCAGTGGGGGGGTTCAGTGCCTAGAAACCCCCTCCTGCCCGCCAGTCCATCGCCACCGCTAAACAAGTGTAGTTTTGAGAGTGAGATTCTTGTATCCGTCTCACTGGAGCTCCTAACAGGCTGTCAGTGAAGGGAGCTTCCACGCCACGGACATGGCAATATGTAGGGGAGGCCTAATGCGGCGACACACAGCTCCTCTCAGGCAGATGAGCTTACATGGGTTGTGGGTTATTTGAGTGCTCGATCAGCCACTGCACTCCTCCTCCAGCTGCAGGTGAGGCACCTGCTTCACCTTTATAAATTGATGCTTTGGGCCGTGTGTAGCACATGCTGGGGGGGAGTCATCTGGGCAGCATGTCTGTGTGTGTGTATTTATATATATATATATATATATATATATATATATATATATATATTGTGACAGGGTCAGCATAATTCCACATGAGGTGAATGTGGAATATCCAGATGTCCCAGGTGCAAAGGCATTAGGAATGTGTAATGTCCAGTTCAGGTGTTGCCTCAATCAGAGTCTGGAAAGGCAGCTGATTACAGACACCTGTGTGAAGCTGGCCACACACTAGACCAACTTACATCCAACCAGCCAACTTGTTGATTGGTTGGAATGAAAATCTGGTAACGTATGGGAGTAACTGATGTTCAGCAATTTGCTCCTAAATGCCAGAAAACA
This sequence comes from Taudactylus pleione, assembly GCA_031769625.1. NCBI lineage: Eukaryota > Metazoa > Chordata > Amphibia > Anura > Myobatrachidae > Taudactylus > Taudactylus pleione. The sequence goes on from JAUIMM010000927.1 coordinate 832,668, forward strand.
GATGAAAATGGTCGTTTAGACAAGCTTGTTAAATGTTTGATCTAAACTATTTGTTCAAACAACAGTTTTGGTCCATTTTCCAGCCTTTGGGAGCAAATTGCTGATTGTATACCTTACCAGATTTTCCTTCCAACCAATCAACTAGTTGGCTGGTTGGATGCAAGTTGATCTAGTGTGTGGCCAACTTGAGGCTGATTTAAGAACTGCAGAGACACTGGGGAGACTGAACCTGACGGAAAGATAGTCGCCCAGCTTATAGGCCCGGGGGTGACTAGTGTTAGGGTTCCTGGACCTGCAAGTCCACTAAAGAAAGTATTGCTGTTTGGAAGACTTTGTGTAACCTCTAGCCTGTGAAACTGCCATATCCTGTATACCTGCCTGTGGTGAGCAATAAAGCTATTGATGGATTTTACCCGGTCTGTGTGATTCTTGTCACATTATATATATATATATATATATATAATTATTTTTTTTGGAGATATGTACTGGATATATGTGTGTGTGTGTACATATAAATGTTTATATACAGTATAGGAGAAATGGCGTCACTCATGGGTACTTTCATGTAAGAATTCTCTAAAAGTCTGGATGGACTGAAACTTTGGACAAAGACAGAGGGCCTGATTCAGACCCGCTCACGAGCGCTGAGCGCTCGCAAGCGGGTCGATGGTGCCCAAGTGCGCACGCACGAGACCCGAATAACGACGGCCAAGCCGTCGTTATGGGTCTCGCACCAAAGGGGGCATGCTGTCGATGTTGATTGACAGCACGCCCCCTTTTGTGGCCGTGCCGGGGGCGTGGCTGCCCAGACGGAGGCGTTCGCAAGGGAACGCCTACCGTCTGGGTCCGGCCCCACTGACATCACTAGTGATGTCAGGGGGAGTGCTTTTGGCTCTGATAGAGCCAAAAGCACTTCTAGGCTTGCGGCAGCAAGACCCTACCGCAGGGTCTCGTCGCAAGCCCGATGGTCTTGACCATCGCGACCATCATTGTGGCCGCTCGCTATAGCTGTCGGTGGTCACCCACAGCTATGCGAGCGGCCAGGAGGCCGCTCCAAAAAGGAGCTGGGACGGCCCTGATTCAGAGCGAGCGCTCTGTCAGAGCGTCCGGCTCTAAATCAGGGCCACTGTTCGTCCAAAGTCTCAGTCCATCTGGACTTTTAGCAAGAGAGACTCTCCCTCTCCCCCCCTCTCACCCCCTCTGCCCCTCTCCCCTCTCTCCCTCTCCGTGTTGCACAGGGAATAGGTCTCATAGCAACAATAACAAGGTAAGTGTAGTGACTGTCTGTGGCTGGAGAGTTAGAAACACAAGGAGTGGGGGTGGTCTATTTTAATATACACTTTATTTTCCATTAAAATGCAGCAGAAAATGTAAAACTCAATGACTATTTTATTATTAATTGGATGGTTTTATTAATGGGCTGCAGATGATCATTTCCTGCAGAGCATTGCTCGGTTTATACCGTATAATTATGGCGATTCTGCGAGGAGACAGTTACTATATCACCCGTCTCTTTGTCCCATTGTGATGTTACAGAGAGAACACATCTGGATTTGATCTTTAGTTTAGAGGATACAAATTGGTCAATTAGTCCGTAAATGAAAGTTAGACCAGATAACCTTATGTTATGTTGCATTGCCCTGCACAGCTTAGAGCATGTTTCAGAATGATTTATACCCTGGTTCTCAGTGGACAAATAGTAATGCCATGGGGAGATAGAGGAGGCTGGAACAGCCGTGTGAGAGAAGAACATACACTGCGACATTAATGAACTCATCTCCGGGAGAAGCCTAGAGCTGTGCGGCCGGCTCCCCAAGTCATCAGACCCCGGCAATACAGCTCTGTTACCATTGTTACCTATTACCCTGCTGTTGTCAATAAACCCAGCATCCGGGGAAAGGATTCTCTTTGTGGTCCAACCGTCACTGTCACATCCCGCTGATACTTATGGTGGGTACACACTAGACGATATGCTCCCTGAGCGATATCGTGTAGTGTTGTCCCCGGCAGGCTGTGCTCAAGGTCGTTCATGACATTGAGCACAGCCGCTGAACGATATCATTAACGATATCGTTCAGCGCCGGGCTCTCTCCCCCATTCCCTGACATGCAGCAACCTGACAACATCGTCAGGTTGGCCTGCATGTCAGCCCGATGAAAGATGATGACGAACGACCCGCGGGAACGCGCGTCGTCGTCATCGTTCATCTTTTTGGGGTTAAAAATGGACGGTAAAGTGGACGACTGAACGATAACGATATCGTTATCGTTCAGTCGTCCACTTTATCGCCCAGTGTGTACGCACCATTACTGTATCCACTCCCCTATAGGCTATATCAGTAGTGATTACACGTTATATTATTAGAGATGAGTGGGTTCAGTTCTCAGAGAACCGAGGCCACCCGAATTTAGCATATCCGAGTCGAATCCAAGCAGGCTCGGAGGCTCCCGCCTTACTCAGTTCTCGAAAACTGAGGCAAAACCATAGAGACGGAAATCTCGCGGTTCGCAAGCTTTTGTCTCTATGATCAATGTAGTATATAGGGCCCATGCGACAGACGCCATTTCCACTCCGGCTGTGTAAAGTGAACAGGGAGGGTGGGTAGTGTAGGGCTGGGAGAGGTGCTGGTGCTATCTGCTGTGTCCTGGGCTGGTGACTGCTGATCCATTCTGGTCACGGTGCTGTCACTATCACTGTGCTGTCTGTGCTGATCCATTCTGGTCACGGTGCTGTCACTGTCACTGTGCTGTCTGTGCTGATCCATTCTGGTCTCTGGTCACGGTGCTGTCACTGTCACTGTGCTGTCTGTGCTGATCCATTCTGGTCTCTGGTCACGGTGCTGTCTGTGCTGATCCATTCTGGTCTCTGGTCACGGTGCTGTCACTGTGCTGTCTGTGCTGATCCATTCTGGTCTCTGGTCACGGTGCTGTCACTGTGCTGTCTGGTGATCCATCTGGGCTGTCTGCTGTGTCCTGGGTTTGTGCTGTGTCCATCTCTGGGCCCAAGTTCTGGACTCCAAAAAAAAAAATCAAAGTGTCTTTTTATATTTTTCTGTGTGTGCATGCGTGTTAGGCTTAACCACCGTAGCACACAAGAGCCAGCCAGCAACGCACGTTGCACTTGCAATCTTGTGCTGCCCGACTCCAGTCGTTCTTAAAAAAAAAAAAAAAAACAATACAAGTGTCACTGTCTTATATATTCTTTTTCTTCTGTGTGTATGTGGGTGTTAGGCTTAACCACATTAGAGCACAAGATCAAGCGACTACAGTCGTGTTCAATCAAAAAAAAAAAACAATTAAAGTGTCATATTTTTTTCTTGTTTGTGTGGGTGGGTTTTCGGCTTAACCCCATTAGTGGACAAGATCCAGCCAGCAACGCAAGTTGCAACCTTGTGCTGACAGACTCCAGTCGTGATCAATCGTTACTCTGAGGCCAAGTTCTTCTGGAGCTGACAAAAAATATAAATCATCATTTGTCGTTTTTTTTCTAAATATTTTTGTGTGCGCACGACTGCACGTGTGTTCATTTTGTAACCGCACCTTGGCTACACTATTGGTGATTGTGACACTGCTTCTAGACTGCAGAAAAAATATGGAGGGCTGTCACATGACAGGAGGCTTAAGTCACGCCATCGATATGGTAAAGCAGGTTTTAATGAAATTAAGAAAAAAAAATTGATAGGATATTTGACTAGATAAACAAAAAATTGGCAATATGCCATTCTCTACACGAAGTGGCAAAGAAAAGATAAGGCCTTGGCCTTTTTACTTTATGAAGAAGACTGCTGATTCTGATAGCCCTTCTGCTTGTAGTACTAGTAGTAGTGGTCCAATTAAAAATGTGAAAATTGTTAAGACAGCTCCTGAAAAAACAACTGTGTGCCCGAGAAATCGAAATCAGAAATTCCCGAGGAGAGTGTCCGCGGTTGCCATGTGTGAGCCAGACCTAAATACTAGTGTACTGGAGGATCCTCCAAGTTCCAACATTTGTGTGCCCTCTGTAAATGTGGGGAAGGGCAGTCAACATTTTGCACACGTAGTCACTGAGGATGCTTCTGCGGAATTGCACATGGAGGAGGAGGATATTTTGGTGGATGAAGGTGCTAAGGATGATGAGTATGTTGATGATGAAGATGTTGGTGTTGGTGATGAGGATGTTGATGCTGAGGATGTCCTTTGTGTAAGTAAGGCAACAGCTGTTGCCCATGGTTTGTAAAAGCCAAAGCCCATTGTTGTCATGCCGGGACAAAAGACAAAAAAATCTACTTCTCACATGTGGAATTATTTCCATCCCAATCCGAACAACAGTTGTCAAGCCATATGTGCCTGTTGCCATGTTAGAGTGAGTAAAGGGAGGGACATAAACCACCTAGGAACCTCCTCCTTGTTACGTCACTTGGAGCTCATTCATCAAATATCAAAGTGTACGTTGCCAAGTTCCAAAACTCTAAATATAACAAGTCCAGTGTCATCTACCTGCTCCCTCTCTGTGAGATCCAAGCGCCTTCAATCTCCAACACCAACACCTGCATCATCAACATCCTCATTCGTAATCAGGAGTAGTCCTGCTGCATCCAATGTTGGTATTCCAAACATGATTGACTAATCTCCTATCCGTGATTCCTCAGAAGGATCCTTGATGACTACGCCTGTTGCTGCTGCTGCTGCTGCTGTCAGTGGATCTTCATCCCAGAAGGGGACCAGGAGGAAGACTACTTGTAGTGTATCCTCCAAAAAGCAATTAACTGTTAAACAATCGTTTGCAAGGGCAAACCAGTATGACAGCAATCACACAGTTGCACAGCGGATTACTGACGCCATAACAGCTATGCTGGTATTAGATGTGCGTCCAGTATCCGCCATTACTGCAGTGGGTTTTCAACAGTTAATTCAGGTCCTGTGTCCTCGCTACCAGATCCCTTCTAGATTCTACTTCGCTAGAAGAGCAATTCCAAGAACATTAAAAAAAACCTTATTAACGTCCTCAGAAATGCCGTTGTACCCACTGTCCACTTGACCACTGATATGTGGACAAGTGGGACAGGGCAAACTAAGGATTACATGACTGTGACAGCCCACAGCCCAACAGCAACAGCAGCAGCAACATCTACCAAAAGACAGCTGATACAGAGGCAGGTTACTCTTTGTATAAGATGCATATCTCTGAGAAACTCTTAGAAAAACTCAGGGAAATCATTGCTAAATGGCTTACCCCACTTGGACTCTCCTCGGGATTTGTGATTTTGGACAATGCCACCAATATTGTGAGAGCAATACATCTGGGCGAATTCCAACACATGTCATGTTTTGCTCACACAATTAATTTGGTAGTACAACATTTTTTTTAAAAATGACAGGGGCGTGCAGGAGATGCTCTCGGTGGCACGCATAATATCCGGACATTTTAGACATTCGGCGACCGCTTGTCGAAGATTGCATGACCAGCAGGTACAGTTAAATTTGCCTTTCCATCAGCTGAAGCAAGAGGTAGTAACTCGTGGATTTCTACCCTCTATATGCTTCAACGGATGGAGGAACAGCGAAGGGCCATCCAGGCCTATACAGCGGACTATGACATAGGCCGTGGAGGGGGAATGCACCTTACTCAAGTGCAGTGCAAGGTTCTCAAATCCTTTGAACTTGCCACACGTGAAGTTAGTTCAGACACTGCCAGCTTGAGTCAGGTCATTCGCCTCATCAGACTTTTGCAAAAACAGCTGGAGAAACTGAAGGAGGAGCTGAAACGGAGCAATTGCGCAAAGTATGTTGGACTGGAGGATCAAGCCCTTGATTCACTTTGCCAGGATCCAAGAGTCGTCAATCTACTGAAATCTGAAAAATATATTTTGGCCACCATTCTGGATCCTAGGTTTAAGTCCTACCTTTTGAGTTTTTTTACAAAAGACCAAAATCTAAAACTATGCAAAGAGCTGTTGGTCAAAAAATTGTCAGCTGCAGCCGCATGTGAAATGCCTTCATCTCCTCCTTCAGTTTCAACAGCTGCCAGGAAAAAACTACATTTTCCTTACAGAATGCCTGCTGGTCATGCAGATCAGTCACCAAAAAATGACAACTGGTCGGGCCTGAGAGAACTGCCTAGTAGTGACATGTCTTCTACCGTGACTATGTGTGATACAGTCTCCATTCACGGAATGGTGGAGGACTATTTCAGAGATAACATCCTACTAGACATGTCAGATAGTCCTTTTCAGTACTGGTAGGAAAAAGAGGCAATTTGGAGTCCCATACACAAACTAGCTTTGCATTACTTAAGTTGCTGACCCTCCAGTGTGTACTCCGAAAGAGTTTTCAGTGCAGCTGGCAACCTTGTCAGTGATCGGCATAGGATGTTACTTTCTCAAAATGTGGAAAAGATGATGTTCATTAAAATGAATTGCAAATTCCACGAGGAAGACCTCGACCAACAATTATATCAAAAAATGACAGAGGCACCTATGGTGGAATCCAGCGGGGATGAATTGATATGATGTGAAGAAGAGGATGTACACACTGATGGGGAGGATGAGGATGATGACAACTTGTAATGTAAAGCCAGTTTATGTATGCGATTATTTTTTTTTCCATGTCCAAAGCACATTGGCAACATGTTTTATGAGGGTCCAAACAAACCAATAATTTCAGCCACAATTGGCAGTCCTTGTTGCTAAAATGATTGGTTTGTTACACTGTCCTGTTGCGTATACAACATAAGGGTGGGTGGGAGGGCCCAAGGACTATTCCATCTTGCACCTTTTTCCATTCCATTACGTGCTTATTGGGGCATTGCTGCCTGACATTTTAAATTAATGTTATGGTTGGTTTAGGAACCAGTGATTTTTTAAAATTATTTTTTTATCAATTTAACAGCCAGGGGCTGCAACCAATGAATTGTTTTTTTAATTAATTTATTATCAATTTAAAAGCCAGGGGCTGCAACCAATGAATTGTTTTTTAATTAATTTATTATCAATTTTACACCTGGCTTTCATTGTAATCGGTGTACCTGCGCAGGGGTGCTGTACTCCTGTCTGTCGAGGGCTTCTGCCCAAAATAATAACTAAACAATTTTTTTTATGAGCGTGTCAGCCACACCTGTCATCGGCATAGCTGCGCAGGGGTGCTGTGCTGTTGTCTGGCAAAGGGCTGCATGAATATTGCAATGAAAATTTTTTTTTTTTAAGTTATTGAGTTACAAAAAGTTTTTCTGGTTTTAATCTTAAACATAGCAGAAATGTTATCCTAACAGCTTATAAAGTTATATGCTCTAAAAAACTAAAGCCTAATTCTGCCAAAAGAGAGACCGACACCACGGCTAAACATGAGTCACCTTCTGGATGTGAATTGTCTCATTTGCATGGGGAAAACCCAACCCTCAGATGAGATGGATCTCAGCCAGTGGATAACATTGAAATCACCATTAAAAAGTCACAATGGAAGACTACAGTGTGGAGAATCTTTCTTCACAGTCAGGAGAGGCCTCAGAGAACATGAAAAAAGATGCTCTAGGTGCTGAACTTCAAGGGATTTCTCCATCATGCTCTGCAGTATGGAAAGGTTTCATTCACATGTTTTCTGTAAAGCAGTTTAAAGTTACAGCCTTCAAAGTGTCTGGTAATTCCTGGCAAAGGTGGGTGTTATAGATAGCCAAAGATTATTACAAGCAAAGGATTCATCTGTCCGGAATCTGTCTGGGAATTCATGGATCGTATTTGGCCTGAATGCACTAAGACATCCAGTGATTCTGTCACTGTGTTCTGTAGCCCACTAGTTTATTCCTACCTGAATGGCAAAATTAAATACGGAATAGTTAAGCACAGACAACATGGAGGCCTTTGTTATTCCGCTGCCTGCATGCCAACCAATACCTCCCAGACTACACCCACTGGGGGGACCAGGTCTTGATAATGACCATCCCCATCTGTTGCTAGGCCTTCTTCCAAACCATCCATGCTGGACTTACTGTCCAAAAAGGGTAAGCAGGGTACAGAAAGAGGAGCTAGATGTCACCAATTACATTTTTTTTCTTCTATCATAGATGATGTGGAGAGGATAAGAGCTTCAAATGTTTGACTTGAAACAGGGGCTCCAACCTATTTGGCTTCCATCCAGAGAACAGAGCTCTGTTCCTCAAGAACTGTCTATGCCTGAGCTGATGTCTCTGTCTGTTGGTAAACACCCTTCAGGAGATGGCAACCCAGAATAACAACAACTATAATAATGTGTCCACTGATAACCAGCCTGATGCCTTAACTGCAACATACTCCATATGGCCAACTCATAACATGACACCCAGTTTGCAACCTCCTCTTCCTTATGAAACTAATTCAGTCGCCATGGTTGCTCCAGTCCAAGACAATGGGAACAATGGCAATTTGAAGGCCATTAACTAACTCTGGCCCTCATTCAGACCCACTCGTGAGCGGCTGTCCGCTCGCAAGTGGGTCGATGGTCTGCACTGCGCATGCGCACGACGGAGGGAGCTCCGTCGTGCGCATGCGCGAGACGCGACGAGCGAAGGACTCATCAAAGGGGGCGTGCTGTCGATGTTGACTGACAGCACGCCCCCTTTGGTGGGCGTGCCGGGGGCGTGCCTGCCAGACAGAGGCGTTCCCAAGGGAACGCCTCCCTTCTGAAGCCGGCCCCACTGACATCACTAGTGATGTCAGTGGGAGTGATTTTGGCTCTGAAAGACCCAAAATCACTCCTGGCCTTGCGGTTGAAAAACTCAACCGCAGGCTTTTGCTCTCAGTTTCGATGGTCACGATGGTCAAGACCATCGCGACCATCATCCTGCACGCTCATATATGCTGTGGGTGGTGAGGAGGACGCTCCATATTAATGGACGTGGGCCCTGATTCAGAGCGAGCGCTCTGGTCAGAGTGTCCGGCTCTGAATCAGGGACTCTGTTTTTTTTAATGTCCCTTTACAGGTTGGGAAACAGAACAGCAGATTTATTTTTGGAAAGCACGCTTCCTGGTCCCCTTCTGGGATGAAAAAAAAATGCCAGCAAGCAGGCATGGTGCAACCGCACAACGTAATACTTAAACCTTAGGTCTGAAATTTTGCATTTGCTGCTCAGTTCCACTTGTTCACAATATATCTCATATGGTTAAGTTGACAGTGGGAGCAACGGCAGTTTGAGCTAACTATGTTTTTTTTTTTTTATGTCCCTCTACAGGTTGGGAAATGCCAGTTTATAGAAGATTTGAAAGCATTATTTAAGTCATTTGTTTATTTATTTTTGGAAATCACACTTCCTCGTCCCCTTGTAAGCTGTGAGGTGCTCAAAATTGACTGGAAATGTGTGGAAATGAATGTTATTGAGGTTACTAATACTGTAGGAACAAAAAAAGGCCCATTTTTATGTGATTTTAGCAGTATTTTTTTTATTTTTTAAGAAAAAATTCAGATCCAAAACCAAAAACAGTACTGATTACACGTTATATTATGTGACCACCACCCCAATAGGCTATATCAGTAGTGATTACACATTATATTATGTGACCACCACCCCAATAGGCTATATCAGTAGTGATTACACGTTATATTATGTGACCACCACCCCAATAGGCTATATCAGTAGTGATTAAACATTATATTATGTGACCACCACCCCAATAGACTATATCAGTAGTGGTTACACGTTATATTATGTGACTTCCACCCCAATAGGCTATATCAGTAATGATTACACATTATGTTATATGATCACACCCCAATAGGCTATATCAGTAGTGGTTACACGTTATATTATGTGACCCCCAATAGGCTATATCAGTAATGATTACACATTATATTATATGATCACACCCCAATAGGCTATATCAGTAGTGATTACACGTTATATTATGAGGCCACCACCCCAATAGACTACATCAGTAGTGATTACACATTATATTATGTGACCACCACCCCAATAGGCTATATCAGTAGTGATTAAACATTATATTATGTGACCACCACCCCAATAGACTATATCAGTAGTGGTTACACGTTATATTATGTGACTTCCACCCCAATAGGCTATATCAGTAATGATTACACATTATGTTATATGATCACACCCCAATAGGCTATATCAGTAGTGGTTACACGTTATATTATGTGACCCCCAATAGGCTATATCAGTAATGATTACACATTATATTATATGATCACACCCCAATAGGCTATATCAGTAGTGATTACACGTTATATTATGAGGCCACCACCCCAATAGACTACATCAGTAGTGATTACACATTATATTATGTGACCACCACCCCAATAGGCTATATCAGTAGTGATTGCACGTAATATTATGTGAACATCACCCCAATAGGCTTTATCAGTAGTGATTACACATTATATTATATGACCATCACCCCAACAGGCTATATCAGTAGTGATTAAACGTTATATTATGTGACCACCCCAATAGGCTATATCAGTAGTGATTACACGTTATATTATGTGATCACCCCAATAGGATACATCAGTAATGATTACACATTATATTATATGATCACACCCCAATAGGCTATATCAGTAGTGATTACACGTTATATTATGAGACCACCACCCCAATAGACTACATCAGTAGTGATTACACATTATATTATGTGACCATCACCCCAATAGGCTATATCAGTAGTGATTACACGTAATATTATGTGACCATCACCCCAACAGGCTATATCAGTAGTGATTACACGTTATATTATGTGACCCCCCCAATAGGCTATATCAGAAGTGATTACACGTTATATTATGACCCTCCCCCCAATAAGCTATATCAGTAGTGATTACACGTTATATTATGGGACCCCCCCAACAGGCTATATCAGTTGTGATTACACATTATATTATGTGACCATCACCCCAATAGGCTATATCAGTAGTGATTACATGTTATATTATGTGACCACCACCCCAATAGGCTATATCAGTAGTGATTACACGTTATACTATGTGATCACCCCCCAATAGGCTATATCAGTAGTGATTACACGTTATATTATGTGACCACCACCCCAATAGGCTATATCAGTAGTGATTACACATTATATTATGTGACCACCACCCCAATAGGCTATATCAGTAGTGATTACACGTTATATTATGTGACCACCACCCCAATAGGCTATATCAGTAGTGATTAAACATTATATTATGTGACCACCACCCCAATAGACTATATCAGTAGTGGTTACACGTTATATTATGTGACTTCCACCCCAATAGGCTATATCAGTAATGATTACACATTATGTTATATGATCACACCCCAATAGGCTATATCAGTAGTGGTTACACGTTATATTATGTGACCCCCAATAGGCTATATCAGTAATGATTACACATTATATTATATGATCACACCCCAATAGGCTATATCAGTAGTGATTACACGTTATATTATGAGGCCACCACCCCAATAGACTACATCAGTAGTGATTACACATTATATTATGTGACCACCACCCCAATAGGCTATATCAGTAGTGATTGCACGTAATATTATGTGAACATCACCCCAATAGGCTTTATCAGTAGTGATTACACATTATATTATATGACCATCACCCCAACAGGCTATATCAGTAGTGATTAAACGTTATATTATGTGACCACCCCAATAGGCTATATCAGTAGTGATTACACGTTATATTATGTGATCAGCCCAATAGGATACATCAGTAATGATTACACATTATATTATATGATCACACCCCAATAGGCTATATCAGTAGTGATTACACGTTATATTATGAGACCACCACCCCAATAGACTACATCAGTAGTGATTACACATTATATTATGTGACCATCACCCCAATAGGCTATATCAGTAGTGATTACACGTAATATTATGTGACCATCACCCCAACAGGCTATATCAGTAGTGATTACACGTTATATTATGTGACCCCCCCAATAGGCTATATCAGAAGTGATTACACGTTATATTATGACCCTCCCCCCAATAAGCTATATCAGTAGTGATTACACGTTATATTATGGGACCCCCCCAACAGGCTATATCAGTTGTGATTACACATTATATTATGTGACCATCACCCCAATAGGCTATATCAGTAGTGATTACATGTTATATTATGTGACCACCACCCCAATAGGCTATATCAGTAGTGATTACACGTTATACTATGTGATCACCCCCCAATAGGCTATATCAGTAGTGATTACACATTATATTATGTGACCCCCCCCAACAGGCTATATCAGTAGTGATTACACGTTATATTATGGGACCAGCACCCCAATAGGTTATATCAGTAGTGATTACACGTTATATTATGTGACCACCCCCCAATAGGCTATATCAGTAGTGATTACACGTTATACTATGTGACCATCACCCCAATAGGTTATATCAGTAGTGATTATACGTTATATTATGTGACCACCCCCCAATAGGCTATATCAGTAGTGATTACACGTTATAGTATGGGACCATCACCCCAATAGGCTATATCAGTAGTGATTGCACGTTATACTATGAGACCATCACCCCAATAGGCTACATCAGTAGTGATTACACGTTATATTATGTGACCACAACCCCAATAGGTTATATCAGTAGTGATTACACGTTATGTTATGTGACCACCACCCCAATAGGCTATATCAGTAGTGATTACACGTTATGTTATGTGACCACCACCCCAATAGGTTACATCAGTAGTGATTACACGTTACACTATGTGACCACCACCCCAATAGGCTATATCAGTAGTGATTACACGTTATATTATGTGACCACCACCCCAATAGGCTATATCAGTAGTGATTACACGTTATATTATGGGACCATCACCCCAATAGGCTATATCAGTAGTGATTACACGTTATACTATGTGACCATCACCCCAATAGGCTATATCAGTAGTGATTACACGTTATATTATGTGACCACACCAATAGGCTATATCAGTAGTGATTACACGTTATACTATGTGACCACCACCCCAATAGGCTATATCAGTAGTGATTACACGTTATATTATGTGACCACACCAATAGGCCATATCAGTAGTGATTACACGTTATATTATGTGACCACACCAATAGGCTATATCAGTAGTGATTACACGTTATATTATGTGACCACACCAATAGGCTATATCAGTAGTGATTACACGTTATATTATGTGACCACCACCCCAATAGGCTATATCAGTAGTGATTACACGTTATATTATGTGACCACCCCCCAATAGGCTATATCAGTAGTGATTACATGTTATATTATGTGACCACCCCCCAATAGGCTATATCAGTAGTGATTAGTCATTATATTATGTGACCACCCCAATAGGCTATATCAGTAGTGATTACACGTTATACTATGTGACCATCACCCCAATAGGCTATATCAGTAGTGATTACACGTTATACTATGTGACCATCACCCCAAAAGGCTATATCAGTAGTGATTGCACGTTATACTATGTGACCATCACCCCAATAGTCTATATCAGTAGTGACTACACATTATATTATGTGATCACCACCCCAATAGGCTATATCAGTAGTGATTGCACGTTATACTATGAGACCATCACCCCAATAGGCTACATCAGTAGTGATTACACGTTATATTATGTGACCACCACCCCAATAGGCTATATCAGTAGTGATTACACGTTATATTATGTGACCACACCAATAGGCTATATCAGTAGTGATTACACGTTATATTATGTGACCACCACCCAAATAGGCTATATCAGTAGTGATTACACGTTATATTATGTGACCACCCCCCAATAGGCTATATCAGTAGTGATTACATGTTATATTATGTGACCACCCCCCAATAGGCTATATCAGTAGTGATTAGTCATTATATTATGTGACCACCCCAATAGGCTATATCATTAGTGATTACACGTTATATTATGTGACCATCACCCCAATAGGTTATATCAGTAGTGATTACACGTTATATTATGTGACCACAACCCCAATAGTCTATATCAGTAGTGATTACACATTATGTTATGTGACCACCACCCCAATAGGCTACATCAGTAGTGATTACACGTTATACTATGTGACCATCACCCCAATAGGCTATATCAGTAGTGATTGCACGTTATACTATGAGACCATCACCCCAATAGGCTACATCAGTAGTTATTACACGTTATATTATGTGACCACAACCCCAATAGGTTATATCAGTAGTGATTACACGTTATGTTATGTGACCACCACCCCAATAGGTTATATCAGTAGTGATTACACGTTATACTATGTGACCACTACCCCAATAGGCTATATCAGTAGTGATTACACGTTATATTATGTGACCACAACCCCAATAGGTTATATCAGTAGTGATTACACGTTATATTATGTGACCACCACCCCAATAGGCTATATCAGTAGTGATTACACGTTATATTATGTGACCACCACCCCTATAGGCTATATCAGTAGTGATTACATGTTATATTATGTGACCACCCCCCAATAGGCTATATCAGTAGTGATTAGTCATTATATTATGTGACCACCCCAATAGGCTATATCAGTAGTGATTACACATTATATTATGTGACCACCACCCCAATAGGCTATATCAGTAGTGATTACACGTTATACTATGTGACCATCACCCCAATAGGTTATATCAGTAGTGATTACACGTTATATTATGTGACCACCACCCCAATAGGCTATATCAGTAGTGATTACACATTATGTTATGTGACCACCACCCCAATAGGTTACATCAGTAGTGATTACACGTTATACTATGTGACCACCACCCCAATAGGCTATATCAGTAGTGATTACACGTTATGTTATGTGACCACCCCAATAGGCTATATCAGTAGTGATTACATGTTATACTATGTGATCACCCCCCAATAGGCTATATCAGTAGTGATTACACGTTATATTATGTGACCACCCCAATAGGTTATATCAGTAGTGATTACACGTTATATTATGTGACCACCCCCCAATAGGCTATATCAGTAGTGACTACACGTTATATTATGTGACCACCCCAATAGGTTATATCAGTAGTGATTACACCTTATATTATGTGACCCCCCCAATAGGTTATATCAGTAGTGATTACACCTTATATTATGTGACCACCCCAATAGGCTATATCAGTAGTGATTACATGTTATATTATGTGACCACCACCCCAATAGGCTATATCAGTAGTGATTACACGTTATATTATGTGACCACCACCCCAATAGGCTATATCAGTAGTGATTACATGTTATATTATGTGACCACCCCCCCATTAGGCTATATCAGTAGTGATTAGTCATTATATTATGTGACCACCCCAATAGGCTATATCAGTAGTGATTACACATTATATTATGTGACCACCACCCCAATAGGCTATATCAGTAGTGATTGCACGTTATACTATGTGACCATCACCCCAATAGGTTATATCAGTAGTGATTACACGTTATATTATGTGACCACAACCCCAATAGGTTATATCAGTAGTGATTACACATTATGTTATGTGACCACCACCCCAATAGGCTATATCAGTAGTGATTACACGTTATATTATGTGACCACCACCCCAATAGGCTATATCAGTAGTGATTACACGTTATATTATGTGACCACCACCCCAATAGGCTATATCAGTAGTGATTACATGTTATATTATGTGACCACCACCCCAATAGGCTATATCAGTAGTGATTACATGTTATATTATGTGACCACCCCCCCATTAGGCTATATCAGTAGTGATTAGTCATTATATTATGTGACCACCCCAATAGGCTATATCAGTAGTGATTACACATTATATTATATGACCACCACCCCAATAGGCTATATCAGTAGAGATTACACATCAAGACCATCGCGACCATCGGGCTTGCGACGGAGACCCTGCGGTAGGGTCTCGCTGCCGCAAGCCCTGGAGTGATTTTGGCTCTATCAGAGCCAAAATCACTCCCACTGACATCACTACTGATGTCAGTGGGGCCAGCTTCAGACGGTAGGCGTTCCCATGGGAATGCCTCCGTCTGGCAGCAACGCCCCCGGCACGCCCACCAAAGGGGGCGTGCTGTCAAAATCGACAGCACGCCCCCTTTGGTGCGAGACCCGGAGCGACGGCTACCCCGTCGCTAGCCAGGTCTCGCGCATGCGCACGACGGAGCTCCCTCCATCGTGCTCATGCGCAGTAAGGCACCATCGACCCGCTTGCGAGCGTCCTGCGCTCGCGAGCGGGTCTGAATCAGGCCCTCAATACACTATGTATGACACATATAATGGGTTACTGTTATCACTGGTCCTGTATATGCTGGAATTATGACACACAATACACTATGTATGACACATATAATGGGTTACTGTTATCACTGGTCCTGTATATGCTGGAATTATGACACACAATACACTATGTGTGACACATATAATGGGTTACTGTGATCACTGGTCCTGTATATGCTGGAATTATGACACACAATACACTATGTATGACACATATAATGGCTTACTGTGATAATGTATATGCTGGAATTATGACACACAATACACTTTGTATGACGCACATTAAAGCTGGATAAGTTGTAATTATGCCCTCTAGATTGGACTGGCTACACTCACTCTAAAATCAAGGATTTGGAAACCCTCCTCTAGAAATCCTGCGTTTGGCACTGGGGTTGAGACAGACATAAAGGTAAGAGGGCCCTGCTCGCAAGCTTACAATCTATAGACAAATTCAAGCTTAAATAGATAAGTTTTAACACTTTTGACAGGCAAACCATGACTGATGGATGGCGAACTTCAAGTCTCAAACACTGGATTGTTCACTGATCAAATTAAGAAAAAAAAATGTTTATTACACACTATAAAGTTTTAATTGTTTAAAAGTTTTAATGCACAGGTGAAGAGTGACGGCACACGGCGAACCTCGGATGCCAACTGCGAATGCCGAACAAGAGATGGAAAATTCTAACTTCAAAATTCCAATGTTGGGAAATGTGGCTCAAAAAAATGAAACCATTAATCTCTGCAGTTGTCTCTGTTACAGCCTAGGTACATTCCTGAGTCCCTATATAAATGATGTATTCCTTTTCTTTAGCTAAAAAACTATTTTTCCCCTTTTGCGATGCGTCAGCTAAAGGAGGTTCTAACGTCATAGTAGAGGTTGCTCTGGTAATTTTAGTGCGCATGGGGCGACATGCATAACTCGTGGGGTTCCTCTACAGACTATAAAATGGAAGTGATGTTACAGATGTCATAGAATGATGATGATGATGTCATAGAATGACATCATACTGGCTTAATACAGTGCCATAACTAACACGACTCAGTTACTCTAATAACGTTTGCATTGGATCAACCTATGACTAAATCCTGAGCTATCTTTTGAAATAAGCCAGCGGCTCCCTCTGACCTGACATCTGCCACTGCGAGCCTCTGTCGTCCATCCTCTTTCCAGCAAACATGAAATAATTCTAAATAAGTACCCAACATACATGACACAAAGCTGTTGCTGGTGTTAGTATTATACTAACAAGCTCCTGATAAGATAAAGCTGGGTTGGGTCCTCCGAATAGCAACTGTTGAACTCTTACAAAGATTCAGATTTTTGTTTCTTACCAGGAATAATTCAGTAGTTGAACAAAACCACATACATGCACAGGGCCTGATTCAGACCTGGTCGCAAGCGCTGAGTGCTCACAATTGGGTCGATGGTGGCCCAGAGCGCATGCGCACGACGGAGCCGGCTCCGTCGTGCGCATGCGCGAGACCCGGATAGCGACGGGCAAGCCGTCGCTCCGGGTCTCGCACCAAAGTGGGCGTGCTGACGATGTTGAGTGACAGCACGCCCCCTTTGGTGGGCGGGCCGGGGGGGTGGCTGCCCAGACGGAGGCGTTCCCATGAGAACGCCTACCGTCTGGGGGCGGACCCACTGACATTACAAGTGATGTCAGTGGGAGAGCTTTCGGCTCTGTTTGAGCCGAAAGCTCTCTGGGGCTTGCGGCCACGAGACCCTACCACTAGGGTCTCATCGCAAGCCCGATGGTCGCGATGGTCTTGACCATCGCGACCATCATCCTGGCCGCTCGCATTAGCTGTTCCATAAAAAAAAAAAAAAAACGGCCCTGATTCAGAGCGAGCGCCGTGTCAGAGCGTCCGGCTCTGAATCAGGCCCACAATCCATTCATCAGAGAGAAGGGAAAGGTCCATTCTGCCCAGTATACTGAGATAGACCTGGAATCTCCTGCTATGCCCAGTCACTTAGTGGATTAAAGCAATATTCTTCTTTACAACATAACCATAATCAGGTCACTGGGAACTTTTCACATCCCTCAGCTCCAGGCCCGGGGGAAGGTGGCGCGTGGTCTGATCGTGAGGGGGGGCGTGGCCTGACCGTGAGGGGGGGCGTGGCCACGCCCCTTTCAGATTAAAAAAACTGTTTAACATTTTTTTTTTTGCCGAGCTGTGAGCCGCTCAGCCTGGCGCTAAGTCAGGGGGGCACGATCAGTGTGAATGCTCTCCCCCACAGGCACAGGAGACTGCTGCAGCTGCTGCTCAGCCGTGAGTTGTCTCCCACTGCAGCCCAGCACACAGCAGCGTGTGCTGGGCTTCTGTGAAGTAAGAGGGAGGGGGGGGGAATCGCCGGGCCCCTCCAGCAAGCACGGACCCAGGTAATTAGTACTTGATCTCCCCCCTCTCTGAGCCCCTGGGTGGTCGGGTGGGGGCTCGCCGCTCACGGGCCATCTCAGGTGTTAACACGCTGCTGCTTGTACGTTCTCATGAATATTTAGTCATCTCCAGGAACAGCTGTCTCATCCGAAGTCTTTCACAGAGCGTTAAGTGGAGGATGCGCAGAGCTTAAGCAATGACATCATGCCACTTGTATTGCGCAAAAGTGCATAGATTTCTGCCAAAGCTGCGTTTGCGGAGGAGCAGGAACAGAGCTGAGCGTAGGAGCCAGGCAGAGTGTGAGTGTTCCTCATGGAGTATGTGCATGACAGAGCTTACATACATCTGCAAAAAAAAACAAGATTTCCTTTCCTGCAGCGAGATCATTGAGACGGGATAAAGAGGGTGAAAAATATTAAAATATCGAAAATCTTAAATATGAAAAAAAAAATCTATAACTAATTTAACTGGTTCCAGGTGGCACAATGGTCAGCAATGCTACCTCACTCGATTCGCGCAAAGACTGCTATAAGCATGAAGTTTGTATGTTCTCCCCCCGTTTCCTCAAGGTGTACACTGGTTTATGTCCAACATCAAACACTGGCAGCTTAATCGGCTTCTGACTAAATTGGCTTCAGTGCTTGTGGTCTTATAGTAAGGAAATTAGACTGTAAGCTTTGCAGGTGCAGGGACTGATGTGCCTGAAATTCTGTGATCCCGCAGCGCTCTCTTAATGATGGCGTTATATATAAAGAGATAATAGTTGCTATAATCAAGGTGCGCAGTGGCAAATCTACAGAGGTAACGTCATAAAATATAACAAAATCTCTTTAGTAGCAAATGTTTCGTGTGCCTCATCCGGCCGCACTGGGGGACTCGCTGGCATTTTATAATTAGAGGATAGTAGCAATAATAGCAGAAATATCAGATCAGTTGGTCAAATTAAGGTACTATACGTACCCACTAGCGTTTGAATATTCCCATTTGATATGCCTTTTTTTTCATAGCGTTTTAGACACATTTCTATGGTTTCCAGCGAGTTGTAATGGTGGAAACAAGATGACGTAAAACAGGGACCACTGACCTCTGTTCACGGACGCAAACATCAAATTGTGTGGATACAGCACATAAGCAGAGGTGAATTTACACCGCTATACACACTGCGGGCCTCATTCAGAGTAGGGGAGAGCGGGTTCGGATTTCTGGAATCCGAACCCCCCCCGAGCCCCCCCGATCCGAGTCAGGCTCGACTTTTCCCGCCTGACTCGGATCTGAAATCGAGGCAAAACGTCATCATCCCGCCTTCCGAGTCTCGCGGGTTTTGGATCCTATATAAGGTACCCACGTCGGCGCCATTTTCTCACTCGGCTGTGGACAGTGAAGAGGGAGGGTGGGAGTTAGTGCTGGCTGGGCTGTGTAGTGTAGTGTAGTGTAGTGCAGAGTAGTGTTGTGCTGTGCTGTGCTGCGCTGTGCTGCTGTTATCCACTACTTCAAAGTCCATAGGGGCTGGCTGTGTTGTGCTGTGCTGCTGTTGTTAATAGGGGCTGTGTCCACTACTTCAAAGTCCATAGGGGCTGGCTGGACTGTGTTGTGCAGTCAGTTCTCCATAGGGGCTGTGTCCACTACAAAGTCCTGTGCAGTGTCCCAGTCCTAAAGGGGTGCTGTAGTGTTGTCCAGGGGGTGCTCTGTCCATCAGGGGTGCTCCCCCCAAGTGCTAAAAAAATAATATATTTTCTGTGTTTGTGAATTGTGTGCGCAGTAGCCGCACGTGCATCAACAAAGTAGTGCCAAGCGTGCGCCTGTGTCATAAGTAAAGGGCCGGTTGGCTTGACCGTTAAAGGGTGCTGTAACCCCCAAAGTACACTCCAGTCCAAACCAAAAAATAAATTATTTTCTGTGTTTGTGAATTGTATGCGCAGTAGCCGAACGTGCATCAACAAAGTAGTGCCAAGCGTGCGCCTGTGTCATAAGTAAAGGGCCGGCTGGCTTGACCGTTAAAGGGTGCTGTAACCCCCAAAGTACACTCCAGTCCAAACCAAAAAAATATAAATTTTCTGTGTTTGTGAATTGTGTGCGCAGTAGCCGCACGTGCATCAACAAAGTAGTGCCAAGCGTGCGCCTGTGTCATAAGTAAAGGGCCGGCTGGCTTGACCGATAAAGGGTGCTGTAACCCCCAAAGTACACTCCAGTCCAAACCAAAAAAATATATATTTTCTGTGTTTGTGAATTGTGTGCGCAGTAGCCGCACGTGCATCAACAAAGTAGTGCCAAGCGTGCGCCTGTGTCATAAGTAAAGGGCCGGCTGGCTTGACCGATAAAGGGTGCTGTAACCCCCAAAGTACACTCCAGTCCAAACCAAAAAAATATATATTTTCTGTGTTTGTGACTTGTGTGCACTGTGCTGCACGTGCATCAACAAAGGAGCAGCGCGAAGCGTCCCATAAGTAAAGAGCCGGCTGGCTTATTTCTTAAAGGGTGGTGTAACCCACAAAGTGCACTACTCTCCAGCAAAAATAAAAAAATATTTTCTGTGTTTGTGTGCGCTTTAGCCGCACGTATATATCAATATAACATAAATGGAGGACCAAACTTTTGGACATAAAAACACTATTGTGAGATGTCTGTTAAAGGGTGGTGTAACTCTCAAAGTGCTCCAAAAACTAAAAAACGATTTTTTTGAAGTGTTTGTGACTTGTGTGCGATGTAGCCGCACTTGCATCTTCAAAGCAGCAGCGACAAGAGTGCGTCTGTCTGTTAAAGGGTGGTGACACCCTCAAAGTGTGCTACACAAACAATAAAAATATTCTTCTTTTTTCTGTCTTTGTGAATTGTGTGGGCTGTAGCCGCACTTGCATCCTCAAAGAAGCAGCGACAAGCGTGCGTCTTTCTGTTAAAGGGTGGTGTAACCCTCAAAGTGCGCTCCACAAACAATAAAAATATTCTTCTTTTTTCTGTCTTTGTGAATTGTGTGGGCTGTAGCCGCACTTGCATCCTCAAAGCAGCAGCGACAAGCGTGCGTCTGTCTGTTAAAGGGTGGTGTAATTCTCAAAGTGCTCCAAAAACTAAAAACCTATTTTTTTGAAGTGTTTGTGACTTGTGTGCGATGTAGCCGCACTTGCATCTTCAAAGCAGCAGCGACAAGCGTGCGTCTGTCTGTTAAAGGGTGGTGTAACCCTCAAAGTGTGCTCCACAAACAATAAAAATATTCTTCTTTTTTTTTCTGTCTTTGTGAATTGTGTGGGCTGTAGCCGCACTTGCATCCTCAAAGCAGCAGCGACAAGCGTGCGTCTGTCTGTTAAAGGATTACATCGGTGACAGCATCCAAGTAGGCATGTACCTGTACTGGCAGGAAAAAGAAGCAATTTGGAGGTCCCTGTACAAACTGGCTCTATTTTACCTGAGTTGCCCCCCCTCCAGTGTGTACTCCGAAAGAGTGTTTAGTGCAGCCGGGAACCTTGTCAGCGAAAGGCGTAGGAGGTTGCTTCCACAAAATGTGGAGAAGATGATGTTCATAAAATGAATTATCAACTCTTCCAGTGAGACCAGCCTCCAAAATGTACAGAGGGACCTGTGGTTGTGGATTCCAGCGGGGACGAATTAATACTCTGTGAGGATGAGGATGTACACGCTGAAGAGGGTGAGGAATCGGTGGATGAGGAGGATGAGGATGACATCTTGCCTCCGTAGAGCCAGTTTGTGCAGGGACAGATTAATTGCCAGCTTGTTTTGTGGGGGCCCAAACGAACCAATCATTTCAGCCACAGTTGTGTGGCAGACCCTGGCGCTGAAATGATTGGTTTGTTAAAGTGTGCATGTCCTGTTTATACAACATAAGGGTGGGTGGGAGGGCCCAAGGACAATTCCATCTTGCACCTCTTTTTTTTCTTTGCATTATGTACAGTTTGGGGCCTAGTTTTTCAAACTGCCATCCTGTCTGCCACAGCAGTTTCACGCCAAGATGGGTCACATGTTTGTGCCGCCCACTCGTGTCACTTAGCATAGTCATCCAGCTACCTCGGTGCAACCTTTTGGACATAAAAACACTATTGTGAGATGTGAGGTGTTCAGAATAGACTGGAAATGAGTGGAAATTAAGGTTATTGATGTTAATAATAGCATAGGAGCAGAAAAACCTACAAATTCTGTGATTTTAGCTGTTTTTATGCTTTTTTTCAAAAAAATACAGATCCAAAACACAAAACCCAGAACCCAAAACACGGAAGGGTGGTTTTGGCAAAACCAATCCAGATCCAAAACACGAAGAAAGATCCAGATCCAAAACCAAAACACAAAACACGAAAAGTGGCCGGTGCACACCCCTAATTCAGAGGCGGTCGTAGGATTCAAGCGGTCGCTCAGAAACAGGGCGGCCGCTTGCATCCCGAACGGCCGCCTCCATGACGGTCGTTAGGCTGTGGGTTAGCGCCCTCAGCTCTAACGACCGCTAAGGGAGATGGTCGCGATGGTCAAGACCATTGCGACCATCGGGGCTTACGACGAGACCCTATGGTAGGGTCTTGTCAACCTTAAGCCCCAGGGAGCTTCCTGCTCTGTTTGAGCAGGAAGCTCCCCACTGACATCACTGATGATGTCAGTGGGGACACCCACAAAACGGCAAGCGTTCCGGAAGGAACGCCTCCGTTTGGTCGGGCACGCCCCCTGCCCGCCCAGCAAACGGAGCGAGCTGTCAATCAACATCGACAGCTCGCTCCATCTGCTTCGAGCCCACTAACGACGGGTGATCCGTCGTTAGCGGGGGCTCGCGCATGCGCACGACGGAGCAGTCTCCGTCGTGCGCATTTCCTGTGGACCAACATCGAGTCGGTTGCGAGCCCTCAGCGCTCGCGACCGACTCTGAATAAGGTCCTGTATGTCTGAGTTGGATGTAACTTGGACGGATCTGTCTTTTCCTAAAATATGGAATGTCGGGGGATAAATGGGCGGTGATAATGCGGTCGCACCTAATGGGAGTGTCGTGGGCGTGTATCTAAATCTGTGTGATTCTGAGTAGTGGGGAAGCGCATAGCATGGGGCTGCTGGGTGACATTTGCGGTAGCCGGCGTAAATTCAACGCGCTTGCACATGAGTGATCCCCCGCCTTAGTTGGACGGATTCTCGGATTAGCGTAAAGTATTAGGCCAGGCTGCCAGCAACCACTTTGCCTGAGACTCAATGTTTTGTAATATCAGGTATATTTATAATTGTTTTATATGCCTTTAATATGCCTAATTATCCTGTCAGCGGGACTGTGACCTTACGCTTGCGACAGTTTCCTCTCCTGGCTTCAAATTGTTAAGAAGCAGTAAAGCTAGGAACACGTATCTGCCTGTGTTCTGCCTGGGATAATGAGGCATAGGGAACAATTATTAAACCATAAAAATGACTAAATCAGTCCAGACAGCTGCAAACTATTATAACCCAACGGTATCATCTGTAAATAAAATGCCTCAAACAATGGAGAGCGGAATGGAAACTGTGCATTCGTGCAGAACACTTTATTTTAAGCTTTTTATATCGATAGGAATTGCGCGAGACTTTGTGCCTGTGCCGGGTTATCACAGCTGGTGCCGCTCCGGCGTTTCAGGCTTTCACCCAATAATCTAGGAACACATCTCAGTCTCCTAACACAGTATTCTATTCCAATACATTTCACCTATGGCATTTGCTGACTGTTACTGGTCGCAAGGCTGTGGGGGCGGGGTGCCAACTGTGCTGTGGTGCAGGAGTGGGCAATAGGAGGCCCTCCAGCTGCTGTTGAACTACACATCCCAGCATACCCTGCAACAGTTAAAGCATGGCCAAATAGCAAGACTGTGGCAGGGAATGCTGGGATGTGTAGTTCTACAACAGCTGGGGGTCTGCTTATTGCCCACTCCTGCTTTAGTGGCATTTGTATTTGGCTTGCAGGGTGCTTGGATTGGCACCGCGTAGCTTGGAGAGAGACCCGTATGCCTCCCAGTGCACCCTCAGGACGGGCCCGGCTTTCTAGTCCATGACATTATAACGTCAAGTATGCTGGGGGTGGGTCGTGAGGGTAAGCAACGCCAGGGGCCTTAGTGACCTGGCATGGCACTGTGTGCAGTATTCAAGCATTGATGCCTATATGGGAACAGGAGGGCTAGTGGGTGGCATAGTAGGAGTGTGACCCCTAGCAGCTGATTTATAGTTCTATTCACCATTGTATGTACAGATGGAGCTACAGTTATTACAATACGGATTATCACTCAGGATACGCCGGACAGTTGTCTCTGGAGTATTTTGCTGAAGCTGCGTATAAATGCTGCTGTCATATTGATGCAAGTCTGGATAAGTGGCAATCACAATCAACATCTGAATGGGATTGGTCGGAGTTTTGGGCAGCCATAAAACCAGATGATACCAGCATACTCACTTTCAGGAAACTCCAATAACCATAAAAAAGGGATGTGGTTTAAGGGGGTCTATCAATCAATAAATATTTGCAGCATATTCCCCGAAAACGGGATACCCGCAAATGTTTTGTATCCCCCAGATGTGTTATGGAGAGATCACAGCAGATATATCCGATGTCTACTACTGTCCCTTAATTTCTGACAGCAGTCTATAGAGGGTGCGATGCTGTCAGATTTACTAAGTGCATTCTGGAGCTTGGTCTCCGCAGCGAACGCCATCTGAAGATGGCGTAAGTCGCTGTAGCCTATGGTCTACACATCGCAAAACTGCTGGGAGAGAGTTTCATAGGGACCCTCCCCTGGCAATGGCCTCTGCGCATGTGTGGTCAGAAGACCAGCCTGCGCAGGATCCACGGCACAGGAGCGAAGAGACCACTGATACGGTCACTTCACTCGTGGTACATTGCAGGGACGGGTTCCTTTCAGAGTCCCTGTCCCTGTGTGTGCCCTTTAGTACATCCCGGCACTATGATCGCATCTAGCAACGCAATCATGGGGGCTAATATCATGCCCAGATCGCACTGCAAATTCGATTTTTTTATAAATGGGCCCCTAAACGAGCTGTAAGGGATAGAGGGCGCAAAATCTTTACATATGTCCCCATTGTTTCCTGCATTCCCCATAGGTCTCAAGTCACTGCGCACCCCCTGCTCTATTATTATAGCCAATCAAAAGCCAAATCGTCGTGGTCATCATCAGTTAGTAACTCGCACCAGTGACTGGGCCTCCTACAATCCCCCCCCCCTCACTGCAAGGAGCCATAATAAGAAGCGCCTGATAAACCAACAAACTGCTGCAGCCTTGCATGCCAGGACTTAAGGAAGGAAAGGGGGACTGGTTCTGCCAGGCACAAAAATGAAGGATTGCCACGGAATGAGACACCCTTGTCCTACTTAATGTTTATCAGAGACCGTATCCCAGTGACGGCCACTTAGGCATTTGCCCGACAAACAGATTCCAAATCGCCAGGATATGCGCGGTAAGGAACGTTAGTTTCTGGGAGGTCACATCTAATATTGATAAATAGGCCCCTATATTGCTTCATTACTGTTTGTTTACAGCTGGTAAAAGCACCATGGAATATGCTGCTGGAATACAACCTGATTGTCTATCCTACAAAACCCCCTTTACACAAAATCCCTGTGCAATTGTCATCCAGAACTTTCTGAGATTTAGTAAATTAGACCAGGAACCCATGCGGATGATCATTTGGAATTCCTGTAACAGTCATTTGTAATTGACTGTATCACCCGTATGTTTCTGTATTCTTACAACTAAACTACATATGTTGGTAATAAGGAAGGAATAGAGCCAAGCTGACCTTAAACAGCTAATAATGCAGGATCAGGGAGAATGTAGCATGTGAAGGGTCAGGACCACCTCCTGCGTTCTAAGGGGGTAGCAACATTGGTGGCACTATCGCAGTTACTGCAATGCAGCCAACAACTGGAGGGCAATCACCCCTAACAAAGCTGGCAGACATGGGCTCGCCCACCCAATGTTTCTTTTTCAACTCAACAAGTTTTTGTTCTCTGCCCCATCTAACGTTTGCCTGCCACCCCTATGACCTGTCTTTGCACCCCCCTTTTATTCTCATTGCCAGCCACTAGTGTTCTGATGGCCGGCTGCAGCTGATTTATGTTCCGTACCCGCCCACTCTGCGTCCACTTTTAACTTAATTGGCGCAGCTTCCAATCAGAGTACCAGTATCTAGAAAAATGACCAGCTGTGCAGTCCTGTAGAGCCAGCAATGCATGTTTACAGGATTACCTGGACAATGGTAGTACAACGTAATTTTTTTTATTTCCATTTCCTTTTTGAGAACAGGGTCAGTGGTGAGAAATGTCAAGGTGGAAGATTGGGGGTATGGGGGCCCCCAATTCCTTTTTCCGTTACCCTCATTGCAATGCAGCCAAGGATTAGAAAACAGAAGATAAACAGCCATAAAAGGTCTTCTCAGGGTAGAAGCTTAAATGTCCATTATCAATTTCATTATCAATTGGCGGCACAACTATCTCATCCAGGACTCTATTTATTAACATTATTTTTACTAAAATAAAGTGATAAAGGCTGTTTTGTGTTGTCACACCCTTTTCACATTATTTTAGGATCACCTATAGGGGCCTATTCATCAACACTAAAATAATGTTTTTAAGGACATTTTCCTTAAATAACGTTATTTTGGTATTCATGAACAGACTTAGCACAGGAGATATCACAGATATCTCCTTGCTAAGTTCCCCTGCGTTAGTTTCCATGTGGAAATTGTGGTATTCATCAAATTCCGAAAATTATGAATTTTCGGAATTTGATACAGTTACTATTCGCCACTGTATCCGCGTGTGCAGGTCCCCCTACGAGTCCCTCCGGCGCTCTTCTCCGTCCTCAGGCTCCGGAGGCTGGTCTGTCATGTGTGCTCCCCAGCAGAACACAAGAAAGTTTAGAAAAAAAAAAAAAAGTTTTTTTTTTTTCTAATCTGTCATGTGGTCTGCTGGGAAACCACATGACAGACCAGCAGGACGGAGCCGGGGGCTGCTGCGCGGACAGGTAAGTCGGGGGGGGGGGGGTGAGCGGAGGGTGGAGGGGGGGCTACGAAACTTACCGCATCTGTAGGCAGTGCTGCGCATGCGCTGGTTTTGCAGATGTAACAGCGCATGCGCAGCACTGTTTCCAGACGCGATAAGGTAGTGTAGGCAGGAAAAGTATCTATTTCCCGAAAAGCTGTCATCGCAAAAATGACAGCTTTTCGGAATAGATACTTATGGAGAGGTGGAATGATGAATTCCACCTATAATTAGGTAGAACTCCATGCGAGTTCTAAACCTAATTATCTCTAGAGAATTTTAAGGTTTAATGAATAGGCCCCATAGTTACTAAAGGGTAATTGGAGTAGAATTCGTAAAATTCTACTCCAACTCCTAAGTATCACATATTTTTAGTAAGCAGATTGCATTTCCCATAATTGTAAAGGGAAATGTGATCTGGCCAAAGTTACTAAAAATAAAATGTAAAAAAATACCAGGGAAAGCCTTGTGATAATAACGCCACCTGGAGGTGGCGTTATCCAGGGTCTCCCCCGGTTACCGGCCTCCTACTCTGCTCTAACAGGCAGAGCAGAGCCCGGAGCCGGCCTCAGTGATCAAATGTGTGGTCTAAACAGACCGCAAGCTGATCAATGCTACACACACCACATGCTGATCTCTGCTACACACACCACACGCTGATCACTGCTACACACACCACACGCTGATCACTGCTACAGACATCACACGCTGATCACTGCTACACACACCACACGCTGATCACTGCTACACACACCACACGCTGATCACTGCTACACACACCACACGCTGATCACTGCTACAGACATCACACGCTGATCACTGCTACACACACCACACGCTGATCACTGCTACAGACATCACACGCTGATCACTGCTACACACACCGCACGCTGATCACTGCTACACAGACCACATGCTGATCACAGCTACACAGACCACATGCTGATCACTGCTACACACACCACACGCTGATCACTGCTACACAGACCACACGCTGATCACTGCTACGCACACCACACACTGATCACTGCTACACACACCACACGCTGATCACTGCTACACAGACCACACGCTGATCACTGCTACGCACACCACACGCTGATCACTGCTACACAGACCACATGCTGATCACTGCTACACAGACCACATGCTGATCACTGCTACACACACCACACGCTGATCACTGCTACACAGACCACACGCTGATCACTGCTACGCACACCACACGCTGATCACTGCTACACACACCACACGCTGATCACTGCTACACAGACCACACGCTGATCACTGCTACACAGACCACATGCTGATCACTGCTACAAACACCACACGCTGATCACTGCTACACAGACCACACGCTGATCACTGCTGGACACACCACACCCTGATCACTGCTACACACACCACACACTGATCACTGCTACACAGACCACACGCTGATCTCTGCTACACAGACCACACACTGATCTCTGCTACACACACCACACGCTGATCACTGCTACACACACTACACGCTGATCTCTGCTACACAGACCACACACTGATCTCTGCTATACACACCACACGCTGAACACTGCTACACACACCATACGCTGATCACTGCTACACACACCACACGCTGATCACTGCTACACAGACCACACGCTGATCTCTGATACACACCACACGCTGATACACTGCTACACACACCACACGCTGATCCCTGCTACACACACCACACGCTGATCTCTGCTACACACACCACACGCTGATCTCTGCTACACACACCACACGCTGATCTCTGCTACACACACCACACGCTGATATCTGCTACACGCCACACACTGATCACTGCTACACAGACCACACGCTGATCACTACTATACACACCACACGCTGATCACTGCTACATACACCACATGCTGATCACTGCTACACACACCACACGCTGATCACTGCTACACAGACCACACGCTGATCACTGCTACACACACCACACCCTGATCTCTGCTACACACACCACACGCTGATCACTGCTACACACACCACACGCTGATCACTGCTACACAGACCACATGCTGATCTCTGCTACACACACCACACGCTGATCTCTGCTACACACACCACACGCTGATCACTGCTACACACACCACACGCTGATTTCTGCTACGCGCACCACACGCTGATCACTGCTACACACACCACACGCTGATCACTGCTACGCACACCACACGCTGATCACTGCTACACACACCACATGCTGATCACTGCTACGCACACCACACACTGATCACTGCTACACACACCACATGCTGATCACTGCTGAAAAAAAAAAAAAGTGAAAAAAAAAATTCACTTACCTGTCGCCGGGGACCGGTGGTCGGGGCTCCGGTGATGACTCCCCTCCGGTCAGCAGGTCTCCCATGCTGCACTGCGGCCCGGTCATCAGGTATGGGATATCACCTGACCGGAGGCATGGAAGACATCACCGGAGCACCGATGACTGCAATTAAGTGCTATTAAGGGAGGGGAGGTCGCGGGGGGGGGTCCGCGATCACGGAGGGCAGGGCTTAGTGTCGGGGGCGGGGCTTAGTGTCGGGGGTAGCAGCAGAGGCCGGTCGGCACATGCGCGCGGCACTAGTCACGATATTTTTTGGGTGAAAATATCGTGACTAGAGTGCGGAGAGGATTCGCAGGGACAGAGCTTTCTCGCAAGCTCTGTCCCTGCAAGGGATTTGTAGTAAATCCCTGTGATATTGCCTGAATTCGCAATGCGATTTCAGTTGATAATATCACACTACAATCTGCATTACAAATGTAGATTGTAGCAAATAGAGCCCCTAGCTCCAAAGGGCGCTGTCTTGGAGTTATCCTGGACTCCTCCCTCTCCTTCAACCCACACATTCAGCACATCCCACAGTCCTGCCGTTTCCATCTCAAATATATTTCCAGGATTGGACCCTTCCTCACCCTGAATGCTGCTAAAACCCTCATACACTCACTGGTCATCTCCAGACTGGACTACTGTAACCTTCTCCTATCTGGCCTACCCAAATCCCTTCTCTCCCCTCTCCAGTCTCTCCTCAATGCTGCTGCTCGGCTCATCTTCCGCTCCAGACATTCTACATCTGCCTCCCCTCTCCTACATGCCCTCCACTGGCTCCCCTTCCCCTTCAGATCCCAAGCTTCTCACGCTGCGCCTACAAAGTCCTCACCCAATCCTCTCCCATTTGCATCTCCGACCTTATCTCCCTTCACTCTCTTGTCCGCCCACTTCACTCAATAAATGCCGCCTCTCCTGCCCACTGATTACTTCCTCCCACTCCCGCCTCTAAGATTTTGTCCTAACTGCTCCCTACCACTGGAACTCTCTCTCTCTCCCCATCAGACTCTCCACCTCTCTACAAATATTCAAACGGGCTCTCAAGACCCACTTCCTCCCTGAGGGCCTTCCAGCTCTCCTCCTAAGCTGCTGTTACATGCTCCTTCCTCCATGTCTGCCCCATCCGTGTCACGCCCGTTTTTTGTGCCCCTCCACTTTAGAGTGTAAGCTCTCATGAGCAGGGCCCTCTTCCCTTTTGTGCTTCTCCTTACTTATACTTTCATCTACTCCTCACTCCCCTCAAGGACACCTAACACTTGGTTACTTACACCTGGCTGCTTATTTTGAGTGTTATAATCACTAATGCAGCAATGTGTATAAACCATGTACTTGTCCTGCATTGTATTGTACTATAAGTTACTGGTTTCTAGTAAATTTATTTGTTGTACTATGTAAGGCGCTGTGGAACCCTTGTGGCACCATATAAATAAAGGATGATAATAATAATAATAGGTGTTAGGTTCCCTGGTTCCTTTGCACTAAATCCTTATCCCTTATTTCCTATCCCTTTAAGCCACACTTACCTACTCTCCTGGAATGTCTGGAGCACTCCTGAATATTTGGGGAGCCTCAAGGACTCCTGGAAAAGTAGATCATACTCCTGCATCCTGCCCACTTCCTGGTGAAATGAACAAATAGGGTACCATGACGCGTTTCTCAGAGGAGGCGGGACTAATGGGCAGAAGCACCACCCCTAACACCGATTGGCTGCATCTCCCCTCCAGCAACTATGTTTAAAGCCAAATACTTTACTTAATAGCTATCGGCTGGGGGGAGGTCTTATAACAGCCAGCCAAAGAGGGAAGCTTGTGACTGACGGGACGCCCCTCCCATCCAACTATACGCCGTCCTCTGCAATCAGGATAGCTCTTCTGCTGTAAGGTTTCCTCCTCCTGACTTTTGTCACCTTGATCATAAAAAATCCCACCCCTTTAAAAATGCCATATATGTCCTTCAGGTATTTGTTTCCAACATCCAGTCAAATGAGGCTTAGGAAACAAACGGTCTAATTTCAGAGTATTCTGTTGTCTAGAGAAAGACTGTTTAGCTAACAGAAGGCATTCAGGACGAAAAGAGCGACAGAAAAAATGCACTGAAGTAATTAAGTATATGGCAAATGAGGATTTAAGTAGCAGAAAAAAAGGATTGAAGAAGCCAACAGAACACTGACTTCATAGTTACCCCATCTATCACCAATTACTGACTCCATTAGCTCCTGGAGACAGAGTAAGGGAGAGCGATATATCTCACAGGAGATGGGTCGGCAGCGTCAGTGATTTTTGTATTTTCAAAGACGTGAAATTCTGTTATCCTTTTACATGGAGTCAAATCCCTTACCCCCCCCCCCCCCCCGTTAAAAAAAAGCTAAGTGAAAAAAAAAAAAAAACTCTTGGCCAAAAAATGATTTACTTGACCCTGTATGGGGAGAACCAACAGCAAAACCTCATTAATTCCACAGGTCATTCTGGAAGACATTAATTTGGTTTGGAAGCTGAGTCACTGGATCTTTTCCAGACACAGAACAGAAATTATGAATTCTCTGCAGCCAGAGAAAAATATGTCCAAATCACTTTCTGAATAAATCAAAGTGACAGAGCCTAAAAGAATAACATGCTTAATCAGGGGAATTATGGGACCTAATAGACAAAATAAAAAATAAACTAGAACACACTTTTTTTTTTTTCTTTTTTTTTTTTTAAAGAAAATCAAACTATTATTCATTGCCAGGGTACTAGAGCAGATTATTAAATCCCTGCGTAAAATGCGAGAAGATTTCTTTATGGGCAAATCATGACTATTCATCCTTTCGTTAAGTACGTTCAGGCTGCAATGTTTTCTCTGGGCGGCCAGTTATTCCTCTTAGTCTTTCGCTCTCATGCGCACAGAGAATAAATGTAAAAATGATCCATCAATTTTTTATTTTTTTTTATGAGTCTTAACCTAGAACTTGAATTGAAATTAGAGAAATTATAGAAACTGGGCAGCCAGCCATCAGCAGAATCCATCCTTTTATAGGACACATAAATTCTTATTGGAAAAAGTAATTTATGGTCACTCTATACATAACTTAAATCTCCCAGGCTGTGATATGTATTTATTATGGTATACTGGATGTACGTATATATGTCCTAATAAGTCGCTACAGTGTATGAGCAGATTTGTACAGGAAACTCAGCCGAGGATGCTGAATAATTATGGGGCCTATGTACTAAGCCTTGGAGACAGAGACATAGTGAAACAGAGATAAAGTACCAACCAACCAGCTCCTGACAATTTTTCAAACACAGCCTGTGACATGGCAGTTAGGAGCTGTTTGGCTGGTACTTTACCTCTGTTCATTTTATCTCCATCCAGGGGGTATATTTACTAAAGTGGGAGTTATTAGAGGTGGAGATGTTGCCCATAGCAACCAATCAGATTCTAGCTATTATCTTCTAGAAGTTGCTAGTTAAATGTTAAGTAGGATCTGACTGGTTGCTATGGGCAACATCTCTACTTCTAAAACTCTCACTTTAGTAAATATACCCCCAAGGCTTAGTAAATAGACCCCCTAATAAGTCTGGTAACGCCAGAGCCATTGCAGGGCGATAACGCACCCTGGGCCGGTCTTGCCCCCCATACATGTGGCATCATGACCTGTTCGCGTAGTTGCACACTGTGGAGGTCCACACCGAGACGCATCCAGTAGCCATATTGATTGCAGGTGGCTGAGGGTGATATTGATGGTTGCTAGATAGCTGCTTCTGATTGGCTGAAGCGAGTGAGTGCTTCCTTCATTGTTCGTGCACAGATTATATAATGTTATGGACACATTTATCTGTGACTTTATTGCTGCTCACATTGGCACACGAGAAGGACGATTAGACCTGCTGTATTATATAGGATTTTTATTACATTCACAAATAACAGTGAATGCAGTTTCCATGATCAGAATAAATGATAACAAACCTTCGTTCTGCTTATGACCTGGTTGGGTATAGGTGTATCTGGGTGTAGGTACAACTGAGTGTGAGTAGGGTAGGGGTGGGCAATAAGTGGACCCCCAGGTGTTGTAGAACTACACATTCCAGCATGCCCACCCCCAGTGTATAGGGTGGGGTGCTTGGATGTGTGTGTTAATGAGTGCTGACAGGGTTACTGTTTGTGTGGGGTAATGAGTGTTGGCATGGTGTGCTTGTGTTAATGAGTGCTGACAGGTTTAGTATGTGTGTGTGTGTGTGTGTGCGTGGTGGGGGGTTAATGAGTGCTGGCAGGGTATGTGTGTGTGTGTGTAAATGAAAGCTGGAAGCATGTGTGTATTAATGAGTGCTGGCATGGTGTATGTGTGTGAGGGTTAATGAGTGCTGGCAGTGTGAGTGTGTGTGTAAATGAGAGCTGGAAGCATGTGTGTATTAATGAGTGCTGGCATGGTTACTGTTTGTGTGGGGTAATGAGTGTTTTCATGGTGTGTGTGTTAATGAGTGCTGACAGGTTTAGTATGTCTGTGTGTGTGGTGGGGGGTAATGAGTGCTGGCAGGGTGTGTGTGTGGGGGTTAATGAGTGCATGGGTTATGAGTGCTGGAAATGTGTGTGTGTGTGAATTAATGAGTGCTGGCATGGTTATGTGTGTGGGTTAATGAGTGCTGGAAATGTATGTGTGTGGGGTCAATAAGGGTGAGTATGTGGGGGTTAATGAGTGCTGGCAATATGTGGGGGCTTAATGAGTGCTAGCAGGGTGTGTGTGGGAGGGGGGTTTATGAGTGCTAGTAATGTGTGTATGGGTTGAGTGCTGTCATGGTAGGTGTGTGTATGGGTTAATGAGTGTTGACCATGTTTGTGGGTTAATGAGTTTTGGCAGTGTGTGTGCATTATTAAGTGCTGTCAGGGGGAGTGTGTATGTGTGTGTTTGGGGGTTCATTGGTGCTGTCATATATTATGCCACAAATGTGTGGTATAAATATGTATTGGGGCACTGATGTGTCGCATAATGCATTGGGTGCACAGCTGTTTGATATATAAAGCATTTGGGGCACATATGTGTGGCATATGCACTGGGGTATTGTGTGGCATAATTATGAATTGGAGCCACAGCTATGTGGCATACAATACATTTTGGGCACAGTTGCGTGGCATATTATGAATGAGGGCAGTGTTATGAGGTACATTATGGGGCTCTGTTGTGTGGCATATTATGTATTTATGGCACAAATGTGTGACATATGTATTGGGGCATACATGTGTGGCATATTATGTATTGGGGCACAAATGTGTGGCATATTATGTATTGGGGCATACATGTGTGGCATATAATGTATTGGGGCACAAATGTGTAACATGTTTTATGTATTGGTGGCCATGATGTGTAGCATAACTAAGTAAGGATACAGATGTGTGCCATTTTATGACTTGATGGCAATGTTATGAGGTACATTATTATTTTTGGGTTCTGCTATGGGGCATATAAGTTGGGGCATTTCTGTATAGTATATTATAAATGTGGGACACTGTTGTGTGACATATTATAAATTGGGGACACCAATGCATGGCATATAATGAATTGGAGGGTGCAGAGGCAGTGGGTAAAATGTTACCTAGGTCTCCCATAAACCTTGCACCAGCCCTGGGTGCTTGGAGAATATACACATAGTACTTAAAAAAAAAGCCAGTATATAATTTTATTGGTAGGGGCCTCCACAAGTTAATTGCCAAGGGGGCCCACAAACCTTAATCCGGCCCTGTGGCCCCATACAGTAGTAGTCATTGAGAAAAATAATGTATTATAGAATAGAGGCATAAATCCTAGTGAAAAGTGCCTTTGTGCAACTTTCACTTTAGTAAATATATTTTTTAAAAGTGCCTTTCTTCTCCTGCACAGCTTTCATAAGGTTACCCTGGCCCTGATTCATCACGTGGGGCTGTCCTTTGTATATTCCAATATGAATAACAGACTGCAAAGGTAATGTAAACAGTATATCCATTAGCTACAAGAGATTATCAGAACAGAAAACTGCTTATTTAGCACTTAAGAGTTCCAACTTCTGCAGCGCTGTAACAGGTCAAAGCTGAGGTTCAAAAGGTTGGAGACGCATTCAGTTATTCAACGTTACTTCACCATATCCTAATGCCAAAATGATTTGCATTCTGTCATGTGTTAAAAACGTTTACGTTATACTGATGGGACTTGTATGTATACATTCCACACATTGTCCAACAATCACTGGTGCAGCCTTTTACAAGATCCCCAGATAAGAACAATGCATTTCCCCAAAATCATTCTCTTCTTCTGTTTTCAGATTTGTCACAACAAAGGCAAAAAAAAACCCCATGATGAATCATGACGGGGTTCCTGATTATCTCTCACCGCAAATAGGCTGTTACAGGAAGCTTCTCATTTTATTACCACATATTCTGTAAACTGAGGTTATCAAAGCTCAACGGAACACGCATTAACACTGGACATGCCGCCATACTGAATCAATAGCCGAGCGCCAGCAGGAGAAAGCCCCTCTAGGAATAAGATGGAAGAGCCATGACCATACAGCTCGCCCCAGTCTGGTAAATGGGGTCAGGAAGCCATTTGGGTTGGTAAAGGAAAGTAGCACAAGGCTGGGAGACAGTTGTTAGTGAGTGGTTGGGAGGTGGAGGAGGTGAGCAGTGGCGACAGGGCTGGGTTGGGTAGATAAAAGGAATTTATAGCCTGTATTCTTCAACATATTGTTTCAGTCCACAAAATAGGGTTTTGGTGTATTTTGCCGACATTCATAGTGTTGACATGAAAATGTCTACATGGGCATAATGTCGACATACCTCATGTTGACACTGATGACATGTTGACAAAGCTCCTCTGGTGGTCAAGCAATGACTTTCCTGGTCCGACGGCTCCAGAGGTGACTTCAGGATGACTTCTGGTGGATCCTGCGCAACTTCCGTAGGAGAGGATAACTAATCCTAATCTCTAACCCTCCCCCTAGTGCCTTACCCTAACCTCCCTTCTCACATCCTAACCCTACCCCTCCTCCGAGTGCCTAACTATAACCCTCCCTAGCCTAACCCATCATTGATGCAGTTTAACCCCCCAATCTAGTGCCTAACCCTACTCCTAGTGCCTAACTCTAACCACTCCTCCCATAGCTAGACCCTAACCTCCCCTCCCTTAGACTAACCCTAGCCTATCCCCAACTATAACCCTACCCTCCTGTAGCCTAACCCTCCTCCTAGTGTCTAACCCTTCCCTTCTCTAGTCTAACCCTCCTACTAGTGCCTAACCCTAAGCCTTCCCTCCTGTAGCCTAACCCTCCCTCTAGTGTCTAACCCTTCCCTCCTGAAGCCTAACCCTCCTCCTAGTGCCTAACCCTAAACCTTCCCTCCTGTAGCCTAACCCTCCCCCTAGTGTCTAACCCTTCCCTCCTGAAGCCTAACCCTCCTCCTAGTGCCTAACCCTAAACCTTCCCTCCTGTAGCCTAACCCTCCCCCTAGTGTCTAACCCTTCCCTCCTGAAGCCTAACCCTCCTCCTAGTGCCTAACCCTAAACCTTCCCTCCTGAAGCCTAACCCTCCTCCTAGTGCCTAACCCTAAGCTTTCCCTCCTGTAGCCTAACCCTCCCCCTAGTGTCTAACCCTAAGCCTTCCCTCATATAGCCTAACCCTCCCCCTAGTGCCTAACGACCCCCTAGTGCCCAACCCTAACTTTTCACCTCCTGTAGTCTAACCCTCCCTCTAGTGCCTAACCCTAACTCTCTGCTGCCGGTGTGTGAATTACATATTGTGAACATGATGACATTCTGCAGGTGCCGACATGTTGCAACAACAAAAAAAACCCCTTCTATGGACATTTCAACAACAACATTATAACTGTCTTCCCCTGTCGTGTCAAAATTATGAACGCCAACATTGTAAATGCCGACATTATGGCTACATCCCCACAAAATAACTGTCTCTTTTTTATCTAGGTGTCAGGTGCATCTTACAATGAAAGAAATTGTACTTAAATTCCTGTAACTGCATCCTGGGTCATTATGCCATATAACTTGTACCGAATACCGATTATACGCATAAGCAGTTTCCAAAGAAGGTGATGTCTGCAAGCCAGTAACCTCATTACATCTGTTACCATCTATACACATGTTCCTGAAAAGCAACTAGGGCCCTCATTCAGAGCCGCTCGCTAGCGGCAGTACGCTCGTTCCGAGCGATGTTCGCACATCTGCGCATGCGTACGGTTTTTAGTACGCATGCGCGAACCAGTCAGTGGGGCCGAAAATCGTTTGTACGCTATATAGCGAATGCCTGCTATTTTGAGTGACAGAATGAGGCGTATGTGGGTGGTAACAGGGGAAGGTGCTTGAAAACGGGGAGTGGAAATCCGATCGCAGGCGTGCTTAAAGGTCAAAATGGGCGTTTTAAGGGAGTGCATAATTAATACAGCAGCGTCATTGACCACGTCACTTGGTTTTTTTCAACTCAGAACTGCTCGCAAAATAGCGGTTGAAAAAACCAACCACAAGAATAGCGAGCAGTTCATACGCTGTACGATGTACTCGATTAATCTAATAAATAGCGGACATGACGTATGGTGCGAGCGGCCAGGGGGCGTTTTTATCAAATAAACGAGCGTATGTTTTGCGCGCTCGTTCAGACTTAGAGGTGGGAACAGACTGCAATTTGCGAAGGGATCATTTCAATAGCCACCCCTTGTTTTTGAACGAACTACCGCAAATAGCGAACGGCTCTGAATCAGGCCCTAGGTATATTATTTACTAAAGTGCAGGTTTTTAGAAGTGTAGATGTTGCCCTTAGTAAATAATCAGATTCTAGCTATTATTTTCTAGAAGGTGATAGCTAAATGTTAAGTAGAATCCGATTGGTTGCTATGGGCAACATCTCCACTTCTAAAAACCCTCACCTTAGTAAATACACCCGTATGTACAGCTGCCTAGAGGGGAGTAAATGGCCGCTGACGCTGCGGAAATAACCTTTTACTTCTGTCACTACTTCAATGAAATGAAGCTAAAAAATTAGTTGCTACAATGAATATAATCGGGCAGCAAGAGAGTGTGGCGGAAAGGCCCAGGAATAGCGGAGTGTCACTTCACCGCGCCGCACGTAAATATTTATCTAATGTTTATTCCAATTGTCAGGGCAGCTTGATGGATGCGGCCGTTAATGAGGCGTACAAGTGATACGACGTCTAGATTAGGGCTGGTTGTGTTCCGCTACCTCAGTCAGAAGTGTAGAGGGACACGGAAACCTTTTTCACTTCTCAGCAGAGTGTGTCTCCCATTTGTCACAGGTCCATTGTTAGGTACCAGCGATACGTCAGCTACAATC
The DNA here is from genome assembly GCA_031769625.1 of Taudactylus pleione. Lineage (NCBI taxonomy): Eukaryota > Metazoa > Chordata > Amphibia > Anura > Myobatrachidae > Taudactylus > Taudactylus pleione. Next base: position 871,995 of record JAUIMM010000927.1, read on the forward strand.
CAAACGCTCCCAATAAGCCAAAGGGAAACAATGGCAGATACAGGCTTTTATCATCTTACACAAAGACACTTATAATAGATGGTGGACAAGACGACATCCTGTACCATAATGACTGGTATTCCCAGCATAGTGTGGCACGTTTCCGGAAAGCTACTGTAATTGTAATGGTGCCTATCAGATAAAATGACACAACTTCTATAATTCAGTGAAACTTCCAGTGTTTATGTTCTTCATTCCTCATACTTTCATTATGCTGGATATATACATATTTGAAAAAAAAAAGGTACAAGCGCTGACAACTGTCCTTCTGTTTTGTATCCATGTAGTCATTTATATTACCATGAACCTGATGCCATGTATAATAAGGGAACTACCCATGCTTAGGGGTTTATTTACTAAGCAGTGTTGGGAGACAGAGGCCCTGATTCAGAGCCGGACGCTCTTTCAGAGCACTCGATCTGAATCAGTGCCCTCCCTCTCTTTTTTTAGAGCGGCCTCCTGGCCGCTCGCATAGCTGCGGGTGACCACCCACAGCTATAGCGAGCGGCCAAAAAGATAGTCGCGATGGTCAAGACCATCGCGACCATCGGGCTTGTGACGAGACCCTTGTGGTAGGGTCTCGTTGCCGCAAGCCCTGGAGTGCTTTTGGCTCTATCAGAGCCAAAAGCACTCCCACTGATATCATTTGTGATGTCAGTGGGGCCGGCCCCAGACGGTAGGCGTTCCCATGGGAACGCCTCCATCTGGGCAGCAACGCCCCCCGGCACACCCACCAAAGGGGGCGTGCTGTCACTCAACATCGACAGCACGCCCCCTTTGTAGCGAGACCCATAGCGACGGCTCGCCCGTCGCTATGCGGGTCTCGCGCTTGCGCACGACCGAGCCGGCTCCCTCATGCGCATGCACACTTGGCCAACATCGACCTGCTTGCGAACGCTCAGCGATCGCGAGCGGGTCTGAATCAGGCCCAAAGTGAAAAGTGATAAGGTGCCAGCCAATCAGCTCCCAACTGTCATTTTTCAAACACAGCCTGTGAGATGACAGGTGAGAGCTGATTGGCTGGCACCTTAACACTTTCTTATCACTTTTCACTCTGTCTCCTAACACTGCTTAGTAACTAGACCCCTTACCGTCTTCACTGATCTGCTCTCTGGGAGATCAGGTGAGGGGGTGCTCAAGGTGGAAGGGGCGTGGCTTTATGAATCACATCATAACGGCTACGCCTGCCTCTATGTTTTACTGCGATTCCTGGCGTTTTAACCCTCCTCTTCGCCCACTTCACAGAAGAAGTGACGGGATGATGATGATGGAAATTCCGGTCAATATAGTTACAGAGTGCAGGCTTCATTCCTTGTAATATAGATGTTGCATAACATCACTGCGGGCAAAGGTGCACGCTACTGTACGTCGATGCAGTATGCAAGCGGACGGTATTTTAAGTCTGCGCATGCAACCGCACATGCGTCCCGATGACACAAACATCTTTACCAGTTTCAGTTAGACAAATAATTTTATTTTTTCACGGTTAGAGTGTCGATGCAAAAGATATACAACGATTGCCAGGGATACGATTAAAAATATGCTAAAATAGTATATTTTTATGATGTGTGCGCCATCATAGGAGGTGCCTTTAGGCAAAAGCCCAGCCCTCCGATCTATCCTTTAGCAATATTCTCTAAAATTAAAAACACCTAATTGCTATTAAAACCTATTTGGCTACTACATATTCATACAGTACTATATATATATAATTTTAAATGTAACTTTTAATGCAGCCAGTAGATTTATTTCAGTAGCTCCATGTTTCTGGGAAACAGTAAAACATTTTGAGCCTGTGAAATGTTCTCAGTGATCTCCGTTTGGTTTTGAGCCTGTTAAGTTTTATAGAAGCCTTAATACAGCACTTGTTGTTTCATTTCGGAATCTGTGAAGCCCGCAAGTTGCCCAATTTCTTTGCCAAATCCTGACTTAGAGTTACAGATTTATTACCAGTTCCAATGTAGTTAATATTTTTCTTGTTGTGTGTCCATAAAGATTGGCATTATACATAACCCACAGTGACTCTTGTTAGAGAAAAATATTGTGTTCACCTAAATCTTAGTAGAATTATAGCACATGGACCGGGCACAATGGTGTACTTAAAATGAAATCATTTTTCTTCCAGTTAGTACGTTTATTACATTACTCGTTTTATCTGGTAGTAATTAGTATGGAGAATGAGCGGCTTTAGAGCTGGCAAACTTCTGACCATCTGCGTCATCTTAGCGCGAGGGGTACAGGAGCCCTCTATGAAAGAGGCAATATATGGTTTTGTATAACCCCACCACATGCAGCCGTGTAACCAGAGCAGATTGGTTTCTGACATAGGAAGATAGTGAGGTACCCCCAGAGCCGTAACTAGACTTTTTGGTGTCCTGTGCCAGAAAGAGTATTGGCGCCCCCCTCCCTATTTTTTAAATAGGAAGATAATACACGCGTAAAAGAGCCATGGCCTCTTGGGGAAGGGCCAGGGACGAGATAGGGGAGGCCGGCAGATGCTGTGGATCAAATAAGAAGAAGCTACAAGCAGGACTGCCGAGAGTCGCGGCGGGCAGGGTAGAAGGGGGCGTGGCCTAATCGCGGAGGCGTGGCCACTCCCCCTTCGAGGAAGACAAAACAAGTTTTGCAGCACTGCGAAGCAGCACTGCGCACTGGGGAGGGGGGCGCTCTGAGCTCCCTCAGACTGGCACATAACCAGTGGGGAGCGCTATCAGCTTGATCGCTCCCCCCACAGGCGCAGGAGACTACTGTGGCTGCTTCTTAGCAGCCGCGAGCAGTCTACCAGTGCAGCCCAGCACACAGCAGCATGTGTGAGAGTGGGGAGCCGTACCGGACCCGGGCCCCCGCCAAGCCCCACCAGCAAGCCCACTCCCTCCCCCCTCGGTGCCCCTGGCTACAAGTGAGAATGATAATAAACAGAAAATTGACAGGCCCAAACAGCGCCTTCTGCCCTGCAGTGCCCCGTGCCATGGCACTGGTCGCACTACCCTAGTTATGGCCCTGGGTGCCTCTACACCCTGGGCCATCATACAAGACGTCATGACATCACATAACAAGCACAAGAGAGCACTTGGAGTGGGAATGTCCTAAGGTGCCTCTCCAGGATGCCATGGGGCAGCGACCATGCCATTCCCTTGGCCTTGCATCCTGGTTGGCGGCACTGGATGTACTGTTTTTGTTACTTCCCTCTTATAAACCATTAAGGTTGAACTCCAACCCTAGTAAATTGTTACTGCAAACCCCCCCCCCTTCCTTCCTAAACTAAAAGAATGGCATATATCTAGTGCCCAGTGTGGAGATACCCTGTGCCTCCATAATGGTTCATACTCCAGCTACTACCAGGCTCATTTTTAATTTCAGTGCTCACTTATACCGGTAACGGTAAATTGATATCAAGCTTTGTTCCCGCGTATGAGAGGCTTTTGTGGAGCCAGGCTAGCAAGACCTCATTGCTCCCCCCAAAAGCCAACTTTGTGCAGGGGTTGGGTGCTGGGGGAGATGCTAAACAAAGTGTGCGGAACCGATGCCAAATACTTCTCACAGGAGAGGAAAGTGGCACTCCAGCTCCTCCATGTTGAATATGAATTATAGGAGCTGGGTCAAACATGTGCCCCTGAGGTTCTCGATGGCGTTCTTGTTCATCACACTGACTCCTTGCGACAACTTATATTTGAGCTGCATGTATTTATATATTTATTTGCTTTTAAAATGTAAAATTCTTCTTTTGCTAAATTAAAAAAATAAAAAACTTTGCCATATTTAAACATACAGTCAAACCTCCTAGCCGTCCTGCTTTTGGCAGGATAATCCTGCTTTTTGGGTGCTGTCCTGCGTCCCACGTGTGTGTGTGTGTGTGTGTGTGGGGGGGGAGTCTTCTCTCACCTGCTGCTCGACATAATGCAACATCTAACCATTACAGAGAGGGACAAGTGGAGGTGGATACAACCCCATATGTGAAGCCATGCCCCTATATCACTAAGCCACACCCCTTTTGGTCACATGCCGCTGAGTCTCCATCTTCCCTTCTCCTGCATATTGGGAGACATTAAATAATGCACTACATTGCCATAGACAGAATAAGGTATAACTTTGCCATAATTACAGTAATATTGCAGAACAGGGTTAGAGAATATTAAAAAAATGCATCAAATTATACCTCCTTTTCTCTTTTCTTATTTTTAAATTGCAGGTTAATCACAAATGCGTCAGTCACCATCTAGGAGGTCTTAAAAGGGACATATAATATGTAAAAAGTCACTTATTGTCAGATGGTTCCAGACACTGGGCCTGATTCAGAGCCGGACGCTCTGACCAGAGCACTGGCTCTGAATTAGGGCGCTCCTACATGAAAATGGAGCAGCCTTATGGATGCTCGCATAGCTGTGGGTTACCACCCACAGCTTATGCGAGCGTCCATGATCTTGACCATCGGGCTTGTGACGGAGACCCTGCGGTAGGGTCTCGCTGCCGCAAGCCCTGGAGTGATTTTGGCTCTATCAGAGCCAAAATCACTCCCACTGACATCACTAGTGATGTCAGTGGGGCCCGGCTTCAGACGGTAGGCGTTCCCATGGGAACGCCTCCATCTGGCGGCCACGCCCCCGGCACGCCCACCAAAGGGGGCGTGCTGTCAATCAAAATCAACAGCACGCCCCCTTTGGTGCGAGACCCGGAGCGACGGAAAGCCCGTCGCTAGCCGGGTCTCGCGCGTGCGCACGACGGAGCTCCCTCCATCGTGCGCATGCGCAGTAGGGCACCATCGACCCGCTTGCGAGCGTCCTGCGCTCGCGAGCGGGTCTGAATGACCCCCTCTGTCATTAGGTGGTATAGGGCTTCTCTTCTGTCGAATATATAGTGTCCCAATCTTCAAAAGCCCCTGTATAGATGTGTTCCTCTGTATCTAGGAGACCATACATTTCTGATGTTGTACTTTGGTTATAATTACAGCAGCAGGATAAAGGAAGAAGATAACATTTGGAAGGAGAGAAGGTGACAGGACGACATAAAGAAACCTTTATATGACTGCAACAATATATCCTACTGTGAGTTTGGGTACACCCATTTTTGTATCTACTATATATCCATGAGGATTTAAAGCTTACGGGTTGTTATAGAAGATAAAAGATACCTTTTTTGGGTGGTTTATATCCGTTTTAACGTGAGTATGGTACGTGGTTGATTTGGAATATTTGAAGAGGAGGATTGCTATATAGGACTTATTTATCTGAGAAATACTGCACTATCAGTTCCCCCTCTTTTCTCTTCCTTCTTTTTGAGGAAAAAACTTTGAAGCATACAGCATCTTTTTGAAGATTGGGACACTATATATTCGACAGAAGAGAAGTCCTATACCACCTAATGACAGTGTCTGGAACCATCTGACAATAAGTGACTTTAGTTTTTACATATTATATGTCCCTCCTAAGAGCTACCTATTGTCACGACCAGGGTCTCTCGGCATGGTAGTCGACGGTTAATACCTGTGAGGACACTATGGCGAGGGGCGTCTGGCGGTGGCGGTGGTGCCTGGCGAAGAGCATTGGCTGTGCGTGGTTCTGTTGGGGCATACTGTCACTCTGGTCTGGTTAGGCCTGGGGGTGCTTCCATTCCGTTCTGGCATGGGCGCTGCCATCTTGTCTCTGGTCAGGTGACCTAGTTGCCCTATCCTGTTGTGTCACATGCTCCTCTCTGACCATTCACGGCTGTGCACTGGGGATTTAAGGGAGTTCAGAGCTCCCTTGCATTGCCAGTGCAACGTGTTTCTCTGCGAGAGCTGAGAGAGAGTGTTCCTGTGCTTAAACCTGTCTATTGGATTCATTGCCTAAGCCTGCTTTTCCTAACCTGCTCCAAACCCTGCTGGATTCCCCTACCTCCTCCATCTACCTTTCTACCTGCCTGAGTACCTGAACCTGCTGTTTCCCTGCACCTTGTTTCATTTCATTCCCAGCTGGACTTCACTACCTCTGTCTGCATCAGCTACAGCTCACCATACCTGCATTCACTTACAGCTCATCAAGCCTGCATTCTGTTTTAGCTCACCATACCTATACTGGACTGTTCTGCCTGTCACTACCTGGACATTTGTTCATTAACCCTCACAACAGTTATCAAGTGCACTTTAGTGCTATACCTGGACTTTTGTTTGCCACTCCCATGTCTTCTCAGTCCCTTATTAAAAACCCCACTTTTTCATTTAAGTCTGCTCCTGTGTCTGCTTCTATCACCACCCCGGGTCCACAACAAATACAGAACCTAACACCTATTTATGATCACTATATTATATTATTGATTTTATTGATTTTATTATTTGCTGTGCGCAGTGTGGGGGTACTTATTTTTTTTTTTTATTATATCCTCTCTTTTAGCACCCATATACTGCTGCCGCTAGTGTGTGCATTTAATCCCTCCCATATTTTTGTCCAACCATCTAGGAAGGAGCAACCTTGGGAGGATGATGCAAAATCAAGGAGACAGCTTGTAAGTCTCCAGCAATAATTGTGCAGGTTATGAAATTCCCCTCTGGGAGATCCTAGAGATCCAACTGTCCAGTAGAGTGGATGGAGACATTTATGTCATCGTGTGCCAGTCAACGCTGCCCAATGTCATGATGGTGTGCAGCACTCAGCAGGAGCTATATATCTACTGTATGGATATTTTTGCCCTTTGTGTTTGCCACCTATTTGCCTGCTTTGACATATTTTAGGACTTCTCCACCCAGGCCATGTCCCCAATTACATCAATCCCCAAATTCAGTGATGTTGCAAATTTCCCGTACCATCAGGCTATGCCCCCCAAGCTATTGAGAGAGGATTATCACATCTCAATGATAGGCTTTATAAGAAAGAGAAAAAAATAATGGATCTGTACTGTGCAGTGAAAATGGCAAACCAAATAATTAGATAGAACCAACATAAAACATATATTTTCAGTAGACAGTAGAGATGTGCGGGTCCAGTTCTTAGAGAACCAACAACAACCAAATGTAGGGGTTCCGAGTCTGAGTTCGGAATCACTTTGGGTTACCGAGTCAAACCGAGTCCCGGTTCAGATCTTACTGCGATTCGGAACATAAAAACCGAACTCGGGTGTTGGATTGCATGCTAACAGGTCAAAATTCCGTCATTTTAGCTGGGTTTTTTTTTTTTTTACAGATCTAAAATCAAAACACAAAGGAGAATCTGGATCCAAAACCAACACAGGGATCGGTGTACATCTCTAATATATATACAGTAGGGCAGGGCCGTAACTAGGGTAGTGCGGCCGGTGCCTTAGCACAGGGCAACGCAGGGCAGGGGGCGCTGTTTGGACCTGTCAATTTTCCTGTTTATTATCATTCTCACTTGTAGCTTCCTCTTCTGTTATCCCCAGAATCTCCTGGCCTCCCCTATCTCTTCCCTGGCCCTTCCCCATGAGGCCATGTCCCTCTCTCAGGTGCACTATATTATGTCCCTATTTATCCCCAGCATCTCCTGGCCTCCCCTATCTCTTCCCTGGCCCTTCCCCATGAGGCCATGGCCCTCTCTCAGGTGCACTATATTATGTCCCTATTTATCCCCAGCATCTCCTGGCCTCTCCTATCTCTTCCCTGGCCCTTCCCCATGAGGCCATGGCCCTCTCTCATGTGCACTATATTATGTCCCTATTTATCCCCAGCATCTCCTGGCCTCCCCTATCTCTTCCCTGGCCCTTCCCCATGAGGCCATGGCCCTCTCTCAGTGCTCTATATTATGTCCCTATTTATCCCCAGCATCTCCTGGCCTCCCCTATCTCTTCCCTGGCCCTCCACCATGAGGCCATGGCCCTCTCTCAGGTGCACTGTATTATGTCCCTATTTATCCCCAGCATGTCCTGGCCTCCCCTATCTCTTCCCTGGCCCTTTCCCATGAGGCCATGGCCCTCTCTCAGGTGCACTATATTATGTCCCTATTTATCCCCAGCATCTCCTGGCCTCCCCTATCTCTTCCCTGGCCCTCCACCATGAGGCCATGGCCCTCTCTCAGGTGCACTATAGTATATCCCTATTTATCCCCAGCATCTCCTGGCCTCCCCTATCTCTTCCCTGGCCCTTCCCCATGAGGCCATGGCCCTTTTTCAGGTACACTATCTTATGTCCCTATTTAAAGAATGTGTGTGTGGGGGGGGAGATGGGGCGCCAATGCTCTCTCTGGCACAGGGCACCAAAAAGTCTAGTTACAGCTCTGCTGTAGGGTTAATGTTCATTTTTGAGATTAGGCAGCAATAACTGTTAAGCACCCATAGGGAAACATGTGCTGTGTTTTTGATAACCCGAGATCCTACTGTATGTTGAAACATAGAGGAGCCTTCATTTTGACTCACACAACTTTATTGTTTATCATCCTCAGGTATAACACTGATGAATTCTACTTGCACCCATAAACTGTATTGCGGATATTACAAACATATGACAACTTCATATCACTTGTGTACCTATTTATCACAAGGATGCTACACATCAGCCAGCCGTACTGTGCATTTCATTTTGTTTCTCTTTGAGCTTCTATACAGAAAAATGAAAGCACAATATCGGAATTATCTTCGTAGCATGTGGCCAGTGTGCTATAAGGGATATATAAGAAATCCTCGGTCGGCCAGAATTTATACGTAATCTGCGATCGGGGATTATTGATGTGATCTTGCTATCTTGGTGCATTCTTGTGTATAAAATGGGAAGAAGAAAGTGTTACAAGTGCAGCTGTGACTGATTGAACCCGTATGTTGGCTGTTTCATGGAATTGGTCACGTCTATCCTCTGCTGATAGAATCATAGACATTTGCAGACACTTCATGCATCTAAGAAGAATGAAACGCGTTATGGGTGATTTTTAAAGAAAGGAGTTCAAAGCAGAATTATCCTGATCTATAACTTCAGAGACTACAAATGCAGAGTGTGATGAGATGAATGTGGAAATGACAGCTGTATAAAGTCTTTTCAATCGCACACGTGCATATAAACTGGTGACACGTTCGGGGCTATAAAAACCACGTCGGGTTCGGATGTGAACTGTTGGGCGACTGCTCATTTGATTTTTATCACCTGCTTCTTCTCAGCCGGAACAAACTCCTGACCTGTTATATATCACTAATGATTAATATCAAAAGTACTTTCTATGGTCCAGTTGCACAAATTAGACCCATTGTCCATTGAAACCGACGCGTTTTGATTTGTGAATTATTTCATTCTCAAATATACAGTATACATGCTAGCTGGGATACCTGGCATTGAGGACTGGACCCTGAAGTACACCTGCAGCCTCTATCTGTTTATATCGTCCTCGCTTGTAACTCCATTATATTGATCCTGAAAAGAACCCAACTGTTTGCTAACATGCATGCAAACAGTGGCGTAACTACTGTGGGTGCAAGGGGTGCAGCTGCTATGGTGCCCGAGCTGCCTTTCTCGCCTGCAGCTCCCCCTGCACCCAATCCAGTACACAAGGTGGGCAAGTCCAGTCAGGGCTGCCGAGGGGGGCACAGGTGCCTGTGGTGTTGAATTGGGGCCGGCCCGCCAGCGGATTACAGCTGGCGCACTGGCAGGAAAACATGGAGAGACAGCGCTGCCAGTCGCGAGGCAATCAGAGCTCGCAGACCGGCGGCAGCCAATTAGCAGTGGCAGCTACTAATTGGTTGCCAGTCCGTGAGCTCCAATTGGCTCACGACCGGCCCCAGATTCAAATTGCACTGGCGCTGTCTGTCCATGTCTACCGCTGCCTGTCAGTGCACAAGCTGTAATTAGCTGCACCAAATGCACACCTACTGGATGCTGATGGCACACAGGGGGAGGCAAGAGGCTTCTGGAGGGACATGGGGAGGTGAGTTGCTGAGGGGGCATAATGTGTATAATATGTACTACTGTGTGGCATAACCTGAATAGGCTCTGTGTGGCATAACATGAATGGGCTTTGTCTGGGGGAAATTGTATGTGTTTTTTTTTTACCTGGGGGGGCTCTTAAGATCTTGCTATGTGGCTCATAAAGTTCTAGGTATGCCCTTACATGCACAGACAGAGGGCTGACTAATATACATCATCACTTTAAAAAGTACTGTTGATTTAATATGAACAGCATAAAGTTTGACACTTGCTCAGACTGTGAGGTAAAATTATACTTTTGTAGCTTTCACACAGGTATTTGGCAGACTGCCAATTTCCACTGGAGCCAGTTCTAAAACCTCTATAATTTAAGAGTGCCCCCATTTTTAGGTATTGTGTGACAATGTGTGGTGATGACGAAGTTCAAACCAAACAAAAACCTAATCCTGGTCAAACTTACACCATCATGCCATATTTGGCGGAGCTAGGTCCAAAAATATGGACATGCATAAAGGATAAATAGACAGACACACTTTGCCGCTTATTATATATATATATATATATATATATATATGGCAAAGAAAAGCAGATGGTGTGCAGGAGACCCTCATTCCAAAAAAGGAATCAGATACAGACTCCAACTGCCCAAAAAAGAAAAAGTCTAGAACAAAAAGAGGTACGAGAGGAGGAGAAAGGATAAAAGGTCAGAAAAATGTACAGGTAACAGAGAAAATGGCATATATAATTTATCGCAACATATTCTAAATAAAGATGAAGTACAAGTTTTTAAAAAGGACCTATCTTATGCATCCTCATATAACCCCCTCCAATTTTAATCTGTTCATTGATGCTAATAAATAAGTTTGAAATATGGCCCTTAAGAGGCATTTCTTAAAACAGGATAATAAGTCATCAGCGATCGTAAAGAACTATAATAATCAAAGTTTCACGAACCTTAAACAAAAGTCAACATGCTATCCAATTGAATCAAGACAGAATTACAGAGAAACATTATCTGAATTTATAAAAAATACTTTGATAAGTTATGCAATAACAAGGGAAAACAAAAATATAATTTAATGAAATATGAAAGAGATGCTCTAGTCAGCTTAGAAAATAATAAAGAACTTTTTATCAAATGTGCAGATAAGGGAGGGGGGGTTGTTCTGATGAATAGAAAAGACTATGGGGGTCATTCAGACCCACTCGCGAGTGGCTGTCCACTCGCAAGTGGGTCGATGGTCCCCACTGCGCATGCACACGACGGAGGGAGCTCCGTCGTGCGCATGCGCGAGACCCGACGAGCGAAGGACTTTCCTTCGCTTGGAGTGTCTCATCAAAGGGGGCGTGCTGTCGATGGTGACTGACAGCACGCCCCCTTTGGTGGGCGTGCCGGGGGCGTGCCTGCCAGACGGAGGCGTTCCCAAGAGAACGCCTACCATCTGAAGCCAGCCCCACTGACATCACTAGTGATGTCAGTGGGAGTGATTTTGGCTCTGATAGAGCCAAAATCACTCCAGGCCTTGCGGTTGAAAAACCCAACCGCAGGCTTTTACTCACAGTTCCGATGGTCGCAATGGTCAAGACCATCGCGACCATCATTCTGCATGCTCGTATATGCTGTGGGTGGTGACCCACAGCTATACGAGCGTCCAGGAGGACGCTCCATATTAATGGAGGTGGGCCCTGATTCAGGGCGAGCGCTCTGGTCAGAGCGTCCGGCTCTGAATCAGGGCCTATGTCCAAGAGGCGCATAGATTAATTGAGGATGAAGAGATGTATTCAAGTCTAAACAATGATCCAATCAAGAAAATGGTATTAGAGATATGAGATATACAAGATATATATATAAGATATACTAAGTAGAGGTCTAACGATGGGTGCTATTAATCAAAATCAATATAATTATCTAAAAATTGAGAATCCAAGGATTCCTACTTTTTATTTTATGCCAAAAATTCACAAGAGGTTGACTAACCCACCTGCACACCCCTATTGTGTCTGGGATTGGGTCAGTAACCTCCAAAATATCAGAATTTGTAGACATTTATTTAAAATAATATGTGAAAAAAGTACCCTCATATATCCAAGACACGACCCACATCCTAAAAATACTTGAGAACTTTGAATAGAAAGAGAACTATAGATGGGGTACAGTTAACGTTGAGTCATTATACACTAGTATTCCCCATGAAAAGGGGTTACAAGCAACAGAAAGATTTCTAGAGGAGGATATACTTATAAGTGAAGGAAAGCGAAAATTTATTTTGGAGTATATTTATTATATTTTAAAAAATAACTACTTTAGATCTGAAGACAGGTTCTTTATACAACGCTGCTTGATGGCGATGGGACCGCCCTTTGCGCCCAGTTTTGCGAAGTTGTATATGGGCGCATGGGAGTGTGAACAGATAGAAATGAACAATCCCTTTTTAGATCACTTTACCCTATTTAAAAGATATATAGATGACATCATTATTGTCTGGCAAGGCACTGAGAGTGATTTTAATTTATTCTTGGAGTATATGAGTAAAAATTATTTAAACCTCAAATTCACTTCACAATTCAAAGACAAGAAAATCGATTTCCTGGAACTAATATTAGATACATCAGGATATGCACATATACATATATAAAACAATGTAGATAGCAATAGCTATCTGCATTATAAAAGCTGCCATTTAGAAGTTTGGAAACTAAATGTACCATTTTCTCCAATTGCCAGAATCAGTAGAAACTGTTTAGAAACTGAGAAATTTGATGAACAAGCTAGGATTTATGACGAAAGATTCTTAGAGAAAAAATATCCCAAAAATCTTGTTAAGAAAAGCATACAGAAGGCTAGAAATATAGAGCGAATAAAATTTTTAGAATATAAGGATAGAATAGAGGTTAAGAGTGATGAAAACGTCTTTGTTCTGTTTATAACTACGTACTGTATAAGAACAAAGAAAGAAATAAGAGAGATATTAATTAAATATTGGGACATTTTGAAACTAGACCCCTTTCTCCAAAAAATAATTCCCGATAGACCAACTGTATTTTTTAAAAAAGCACCAACAATAAAAAGTAGGTTAGCACCAAGTAAACTAATTCCTAAAGTAGAACATGATCCAAATAATTTTCTGGAGAACCTAAAGTGATTTTATCCATGTACACATTGCAAAATGTGCCAGTATTCTAGTAGAGACAGAAAACAATTTTCAAAAATGGATAACACTAAAATAAATACAATTAAAAGTAGGAGGAATTATTGAACTACGTCAGTAATCTACATGACTGAGTGCAGGTGCGGTAAAAAATATATCCGTAAAACAAAACGACACCTAAAGTTACGTATCCTAGAACATACGAGGAATATCAAAAACAAAGTTTTGAATCACAGTGTCTCCAGACATTTTTTGGAGTGTCAAAATTAATCTCTACAAGGTTTCTCATTTAAAGGTATAGAGCATGTAACCCTAGACAAGAGAGGGGGCGATTTATATAAAAAACTGGCCTATATGGGAAACCTTCTGGATACACTCTCTTAATACCCTGTTTCCTCACGGATTAAATGAAGGATGTGACATAGTGCCCTTTTTGCTCGACTGGGTACTGTATATAGAGAAGCTCTAAAATGTATGTTTGGATGGTTTATATCCAATAAGTATTATAAACATTATAGAATGTGCTGCCTCTACTTGTAAGCTATTATATAATGTCCAAATAATTTTAGATCTAAAATAAATGTGCTTCTAATGTCTCTCCAACTGCCTAACGTTTGCCTGTTTACTTCCAGGTGCTTTCTAGATATTCATTCTCTCTCTTTCTCTCTCTCTCTCTCTCTCTCTCTCTCTCTCTCTCTCTCTGTATATATATATATATATATATATATATAATTTTTTTTTATCCTTATAACTCCTAGTAATACCTTTTTCACTGGAAACTATGAATTAATTCTTACTGGAACTATAGTGGTACAATGTAGAGCCCTTGTAAATGTAACGTGTCCCAAGTGTTCTATGTATCTTTTCAGTCATTTGATGTATTTCTGTAGATGTATTTATATATCCAACTGTTGTTATAGATATGTATTCTTCCATTAATACATTGAGTGTAATGCCAATTCCCAATATATGGTCTGTCTCTGATGACTATAAAATAGAAATATTAAACTAGAATTATTATATAAAAATGTCTTCTTCCTTAAATAAGGACTTATGCTGCAAGATAATGGCGCCTATGAATTAGAATTTCCTAGGGGAAAAAAAAACCCTATCAAGATGGCGGAGCTCTAATTAGGGACAATATAAACGGAAGATTGTAAAATCTCTAACTGTGAATGAAATGTGCTATTTTATATATTATGAGATGTTTTTAGTGATACAGTGCTGTGTTGAATGTATATAATGAAATGGCATCAGCACCAAGCGTTTAAAATTTTTTAAATATGTATAATGTTTTAGATAGTATAATAATTGATCCATGCTGATTGGAGGAAATATTTTGAAATTCACTATAAGACTAAATGCGTTTGGGGCGTGGCTTGGTGACACCACAACGCCGCCCACTGTGAGCGATATCGAGCAGCCAGGAACCGGAGCCAGGAGAGCGGACGCTACTTGTTTTCAGCTTACAAGTACTGCGATTATAACACTAGAGACTTGGGCCACTGATAGTGGAGCTCAAAGGTTCATTCGGCTGATTGATGTGATGCTGATTATCTTTTATTATGATGTAAGTTACTATGGGCCGTATTCAATTAGCCGCGATAAGTCCGCATCCACGGAAAAGTATCGCGGTTGACGTCATTTCGCCAGTGAAAACTTATCCCCGTTTCAATTCCAAAAACTATTCGCCGGTGCGAGAAGTCACTGCATTGGAATAGGTGAAAAAGATTCGCCTATGAATAGCAGTCGAAAAAAAGTGCAGAATTGTGGTTTTGGGGTGCAAAGCTGCGGGAACCACCCTGCACCCTTGGGACAGCCCCCCCAAAGGTAATCTGCATCAAAAAAAGTTTACAAAAGCATTTAGATGACCCCCAAAAAGTACTTTCGTTTTGGGGGCAAAAAAGTTCAAAGTTGGGGGACAAACATAAAAACTAGTGAAATAGACTCCAGGGGGCCCCCAAGTATGCCCCAGGTGTTTTAAAGTTTGCAGGCGCTTGCGGTAGGTGGATTTTTTATGATATTTAACACTTCACTTTAGCAACTTAAAAATATGCTAACCCCCATTTTCATGTACCCCAATTTTGCTGGGACTGCTTATTTTGAACAAAAAAGCTTACAAATGCAAAGACGCAAAATAGACGCTTCTGAGAGCATATAAGTACCCCAAATACCTTCAGCAGGGCTATTCGCGGGTATCTACAATGATCTCCAATGTCAGACCATCTTTTGGGGGGTGTCAGCCTCATTTCCCCAAATCTGACAGTACTTTTCGCATATTACAGTTTCGCCGGCTCCCGTTTTTGCTGATTTCTAAGTGAATACGGCGGAAAATGGGTACGCGCGTGATACTTTTCCACATTGAAGACCAGCGAAGTGGTCGAAAAGTACTGCATGCGAAAAGTACAGGACTTTCGCCTGGAATTGAATATGGACCTATATGTGCAGCAACTAAAAAGCTTTGGATTTTAAAACTCACTTTGGGGCGCACCTTCTGCTTTTCTTTGCCATAGAATATTGGAAGTGACTCCTGAGGAGAGGAAATGAGGTTGTAAAGGGAGCTGTAAAAAGTGATATTACTACACGTATTGGAACTCACTCTCTACTAACAAGAACTAATTATATTAACTAACATCTGCACTTGGTGATATATGTTCTCCTTTGTGCTATGGATATGATATGGATCAGCGTCTTCCCCAAAACACCCAAATCCAGTCGGTTGTAAACACTAAAACAGAGACAGGGGGCACCACATAGTACTTTAAAAGTATAACAGTTTTTATTGCAATCTTCCCAATAACCAATTAAGCGTACCAGAAAGTGCTGTCTTACACCACTGCAAGTGTATACAGCATACAACGACGTCTCCCAGCGGCTCTCCGGGAGCCCCGGGGCGTGGTTTGGCATTTGAGATTGTGGTCGGAGGCACCTTCGTTCTATGCTGTATACACTTACGGTGGTGTAAGACTGGCCTTCCTGGTACGCTAAATTGGTTATTGGGAAGATTGCAATAAAAACTGTTATACTTTTAAAGCACTATGTGGGCACCCCCTGTCTCTGTTTTACTTTTTGTGTTTACAACCAGCTGGATTTGGGTGTTTTGGGGAAGACGCCGATCCATATCATCTTTGGGATCTTTGCTTTATTCCACTATATAGGAGGAATTCTAAGTGACTATTACCCAATAATTTGTTTGAAACAGAACATTTCTCTTGTCTCAAGGACATTTGGTATTCATTTTTTGAAGCGCACTGATTGTCTTGTTTATATATATATATATATATATATATATATGGCTATAAGGACAAAGTCTGATCAAGTGATGAAACGCATTGGCTGTGGCTTACCCTATGGCCGTAGTGTGTATATATATATATATATATATATATGAAATATATATTGTAGAGTATTATAATATATACTGACATAAGTAATTATATATTTGCCAATTTAGCCTTTATAAACATATTGACTAAAAAATAATCGAAAGTCCCTCGAGGTTTTAGAATTTTAAAAGCTCCTACATTACGGTCTCAAAATGAGAAATTCATCAAGACATGTAATTCTTGATGAATGTAATATTAATCTTGTGTCTCTTTTTGTAAGTGAAAGACAAAAGCAACTCATACTGAAAAAATTGAAGCCCAATTGGATAATCCTAACACCGTATTATAGTGGCCATTGCGTCACAGGAATAACTCAATGGCAAAAATATTTTACACAACTGAATAAGTGATTTGACAGCACTTATTTATTCTATCCAAGTTCTCCCAGCTGCTATCTATAAATAAATGGTTAATTTTTTTTGTATCCCTTCCCGTTGTCAACTCATTGGAATTTCTCTCTCGTCATCTTGCCCTAAGTGTGGCAGACCCGAGGCTTCTTTATATCATTGTTTCTGGGACTGATTCTCCATGAAAAAGTTTTGGCTTCAAAATAAATTATTTGCACTTGTCAACTTCATAAATTCTTTGCCATTAATGTCTGAATAGGCTAATTTAGGCAACCTTAACACTCAATCTAGAATTTCACCGGATTGCCATAAATTACATCTAATATTCTCAGCTGTGGCGAGAAAATTTATTCTCCAGCAATAGATACATGTATCTCCCCCTTCTATACTGATGTTTAAAAATAAATAGTTTTATATGTTCAAGATGGACTTGATGAAAAGAATATTACATAAGGAAATAATAATTGAAAAGTTTTTTTTTGTTTGGTAATTTTTTATTGAAACCTTCCACACAGAGATTAAACAACAAATCCACAGTTGTTTTCGCTCTACCTTATGGTATGAGACTAGAATGTGTTTTTATTTACCCTCCTACTTAAATCTGATTTTCAGTATGTTTATTACTTTAGTTGGGCTGTAGGCGATTTCCTGATGCCCCCCCTTTTTTATTTCTAGTGATCCACAGGTGATTTTACCCCACACCCTACCTTCCATACTTCTATCATAATTTGTTTACTTATGTTAATACTAGTACAATGTTGGAAACATGTATGTTAATACTAAAATATTGTAAAATATCTTGTATTGGAAACCCTTTGTCCATATATGTTCCCCCACCTTTTATTATTTTTTATTATTGTTATTATTCTGTACATAATATTTGTAAAATTCAATAAAATAATTTTGGGAAAAAATAAATATCTGTTGGTCCTAATAAAGATATGGAAGATTTTAAGGAAGAAGTTAAATTGATTTAGGGAGAGTATCAGTAGAAAAAAAAACAAGATAGAATAAGAAATTGGAGCAATTTTAAGGATAATTATCCTTCTAGAAATAATCATTTCTCTATAAGAAATAAGTTGATTGCAGACAAACTAGATTTTATTCTACAAAACATGTAAGGTTTAGTAATCAGACTAGACATCTAAAAGATGGAGAAAAATGTGTTCAGATTTGTTGCTACAGTATCAGATAGAATTGCCCTAGAGTAACAGATTTTAAGTGTTTTGATCTCCCTCCAAATCTCCATCCAAATCTCCTCCTAAAACATGGTTCAGATAGTACCTAGAAGTGGAGGAAGAAGAAGTAGAAAATTCTCCAAAAAGAAGGATAGTTTGGAACAATCATTAGAAAAAAAGGCTGGGGATATTCAACATCTTTTCAATAGCATTATCCACAGTACAAACAACATTATTAGAAAAAATGGCTTAAGTTTGCATAAGATCAGCACATAAATAAATTTGACCTTTTTACCTTAATAAATATAAATTTAATCTGACAATTCAATGTCACTTCTTGAAAAACCCAAACCCTAGATTGGATTACTGTCCTAAACCATAATCATCAGTATCCCTTACATCTAAATAATATCTGATGGAATATAGTGGCAGCAATGTTGACATTATATAATTTAGTAAAAAAAATACAAATTGAGACCAAACAGTTATACAGGTAACTTAACCCCAAGAGAGCTTTAGCATTAAAAGCATTATCTAAAGAGGAATCTACAGTTATAAAAGCCCCGACAAAGGAGGCGGAGAAGTAGTACAGGCATATTGGGAGATGTTAGTACTTACTGTATATAGAAAAAAATCTTCTAAAGACCCTACATTAGAATTCCAGGCAGAACTTTATAATCTACTTTTCATTAATCCAGAAGAGTTTAATTTTCATTATGTTAAACATTCTAAAATAGCCACTTTTAACATCTGCAACATTGCATAACATTTTTTATTGACCTCCCAGAAGACCGATAATTTCCAGAATGGATTCTTTATCAACGAAATGATTGCACTAAAAAGATTTAAAACTACAGCCCTGTTAAGTCTCTTCTTATATTTAAGATTTTACAGATCTACTTTGAATTCTAGAAGGGCTATCATGGGAAGATAATTATCATTGGATTACTGTAGATGCTCAAATTCTAGTCAACCATTCTGCATGACAAGGAATTATATGCTATTAAGTGCAAACCCCACTCTTTGACCCCACTCTAGAAGAGAAAGAAAAAGTTTTTATTCCAGACTGTATTACTGTAATTTTAAAATGTAATTTCTTTAAATTTGTTAAAGATATTTTTAAACAAATAAATGGCACAGCCAGGGGCACTAATGGCCTATGCCAAAATGTTTATGGGTTTGTAGGAACAGGAGTCCATCTATGATAATAGTACCATTATAATTAAGGTTAAACTATATAAGAGCTACATAGATGATTTAATTTGTGATTATAACAATATAGAGAATTTATTAGAACATTTAAATAATAATTATTAAAACTTGAGATTTACTCACAAATCTAGTAACAAAAGTATTGATTATTCAGACATTCTATAGACATTGATGTGAATAATAAAAAAATCTGTACCAGCTCATATTTTAAAAATACAGACACTAATAGTTTTATACTCTCTACCAACTGTCACTTGAACATTTAGAAAATAAATATTTCTTATTCCCAGTTTTTGAGAATTAGGAAAAACTGTTCCCAAGACATAACCTATAAAGATCAATCCCATTTTAATAAATCATAGATTTTTAAATAGAGGTTATTGTGAAAGGAAATTTGAATGTGCTACAATTAAAGCTAAATTGAGCAATAGAATGGATTTATTAAGAGGCACATATAAGAATAAGAGACCATTTATTACACAAGACAATGTAGAACATATCAAAAATCAAAAGAATTCTTAACCGACACTGGAATATTTTACTTAAAGATTATACTGTAGGTCCTCATTTGCCATCAAACCTCAGATAATTTATAAGAAAGCAAGATCTTTAAAAACTATAGTAGCCCCAAGTAATATAAAAATTCATACTTCGACAAGAAAAATAATAGGCCAATATTGAACAACAAAGGCTCTATACCTTGCAATAATTGTAATTTTATTGATAACAAAACCTTTTTCTTTTGCATTAGAAAATGGTAAAATATAGAAAATTAAAAATAAAGTCACTTGTAGTACTCCATATGTAATATACCATGTCAAATGTGGATGTGGTAATTACTATGTAATTAAAACAGAAAGACTAAAAAATAATCTATATTCAAAAGCATTTAAGGCATGTAATAAAAAAATAATAACCGTAGTTTACCTAGACACTTTACTCAAATATGTATATCAAATGCATATATATTAAAATTTATGTTTACTTTGTATAGAACATTAAATCCCTTTAATCATCATGATAGGGATTTAATGTTCTATAATAAGCAAACTTATTGCATTTATTAGATCCTTTAAACCCTTTGTAGGTTTAGATATTGTTTGTTTCTTTTTTTAACTATTTTAATTTTTTATATTTTCTTAATTTTATTATAATTTTTTTTGTATTTATTTTAATAGATTTATTTTTGTTTACACATATTTAATTATGCATCCATGTATTTTGCATCCTGGAGTCCATTGCATCACTTCTGGTCACATGATGGAGCGACATGACTGGTGCAAATTGTAAACAAAGCATACTGGACCCTAGGGCACACTTGTTTACATAAATTGAAAGCATTCATATTCCTTTAATAAAAGTAAAGGATGCTAATTTGGCAGTTGCCCCTTTTATATATCACTACCCCAGAGATACATTCAGCTTTAATATGGGTCTATTTAACAATGGGCATTTTTGGGTACACAGTTTATGTCATTTAAACCTACTATTAATGTTGAGGTTCATTATGAATTAAATTAATAACAAATAATGTATTAGTTTTTCATTAGAATACTCTATATATTTATTTGGACATCAAACAAATTGTGACACTTTTTAAAAGCATTTTTTATGTTATTGTCTGCCATGTTTTTGTAGCTTTATTGGATATGTATTATTGCTATTTTATTGTTATTTTTATTAATATTATTGCAATATTGTTGTTAGGAGTCAAGGTGCTGATTTTCATAGATATTTTTTGATTGATCCACCAACACCTTTGTTCTTTTAAGCACCTCGATGCTGCCACACACCCAAGGGTGTATTTATAATGGGTGCATGGTGTGCAATGCACACAGGCCTGTGGGTCCAGGGCACACCCTGCACCCATATTATACTTACCTTTCTGGAGTCCCACGTCAGTGCCGGTGTTAGCGCTGTAAAAATGCATGGAAAATGGCAGCAGCAGCCATTTTCCCGTCATTTTGCACATGCGCAGTACAGCAAAAATGGCCACAGTGGCCATTATCCTGGTGACCTGAGCATGCGCTATAGACTCTTGGCACACTCTAGTGCCCAGAGTCTATCAGTGCAGCACTGGCCACGCTGTGCTCAGTGCACTGCCGGCCATCGGACTGAGAGGAGGGGGCCCATGAAGGAGACTGAACACGGGCCCACTCCTCTCTTGAAACGCCCTTGCACACACCACATGAACTACATCTCTGAAGAAGTGTGTTACAAAATGCATTGGGTGGTTGATTCTGTTATCCTGTCACCGCCCATCTTGGAAGAACTACTACCATTGGAGTTCCCACTCTTTGAGTGCTGCTGGGTTGTGCATTCCATCTTTTCCTTTGGATTTAGTGAATTATTTTTGCTGACCATTTATTTTGATTTAACATGTATGGATTTTTAAACCATTTTTTTTATTTTTTACTATTTATTTTTTATTTAAAAATATTTGAAATAGTATGTTTTTCTATGGTGACATAACAAATTTCATGACACTTCATAAAGAAAGAGAAAGTGCTATTTAACTTGCAAGAAAAATATTAAATTTATTTAAAAAAATATTAATAATAAATAATCAAATAAAATTATATATACATATAAAGACAATAATTCATATTACATTCACAATATATTACTGTATTCAATTCATATGCTAATTTCTTTCAGCTAATTGCTTTCAATATGTACAGTATACATATTAATTTCCAACAGTCTTTAGGATGACCTACAAAAATTCCTTTTCCCAACTGGTTAGTTGATATTTTCAGCCAGCAAAGGAAGAATTGTTTAAAAAAGCATGCTTATTGTGCACAAAAAATATTAAAAAAGGCCGCTTTTATTGGTTAATATGCAGTCACTTTGTAACCATGAACCAACAACCAATATCCTTTTCCCAACTGGTTAGTTGTTAATCTGCAATTTAGCTATACAGATACCGTGTGATTTCTAATAGGTTCCTTATAGTAGCTGTGTAAGGACACCATCCAGACTCCCAGGGAGACAGCTGATCACTTGTGCCTCCTGCTGCTGGTTACAATACCGGATCATATAGCCAATCTGGAGAGAATTATAACCAGTGTATGCTCTTTTCCTGGGTTTTGATAATCAGTTTAGAGCTCCAACTGTGCAGCTTCCTGTGGATAATGGGGATAATAATGCGTTTCTCCGCCTATAGCGTCAGCGTCTTCCTCAGATGCTTCCTCTTGTGATTAATTAATATAGGTACTTTGTACCAATATTGAATGCTTGAAGTACATTTGGAAGTTTTATCACTTCCTTATTTATCTGCTATGATTTTTTAATCATTTCTAATTAAGTGTTTAGTGTTTTTTACCAGCGTTGTGCATTCTGTGCTATGAATTTGACATCTACGGCGGGTTGCCAGGCAACCATACACATCCGTCTTATGATTGCTCATACTGGAGGCACCAATGAGTGAGGTTATTCTGATGCGGCGCATGTTCCCAGCGCGCTTCGGAGGGCAGCATGCACCGGTGTACTCCAGGTGAGTTACATTAAGTATTAATGAGATTGAACAGTGATGGTATATATGTTTGTTTGTTCTCACATTGTATGTATCTTGTCAATGATGATGGGGTGACTCCCGAAATGTCGACATATTAAAGCACTTTTTATAGCACCTTAAATAAAGACTCCTGAGTGCCGCCTATATTGGTATGTATGTATGTGTATATATGTGTATATATATATATATATACCAAAATTGTCCCGCACTCTCAACTCAAAAGTAGACGACGATGGGGTGCTTCCAAGGATCAATGAATCCCATAGATATGCTTGAATTTCCAACCAATGGAGGGAAGCACTCGCCACTTTAATTTTAATAATAAAATGTATTCATAGTCGATTTTCATACTTAAATGGATGCGTCTATGTTCTGGTCAACGTTTCGGTCCTTCGCCGGACCTTTATCAAGACCTCATCCAAAATGCACATATACATATAATCATAGACAAGCTCTGTGAAGAAAAAATAAAACATATTGACATGTCTAACAGGCTCCCTTCAAGCTAAAAACACAATACATGACCAACTAAAGCTTATGTATCCAAACATCAAAGTGCATGCATATACCATCTATATACACACATATGTATTATGGTTGATTAGGAATATACACCCATGTGTATCACAGGACACTCATAACTCTAGAAAAACAATAAATAGTGTAAGAGGAAACATTCCCCAAGCTTTACCCTCATACCGGAAACAACATTCCCAGTGCAGAAAAAAATGTACCTCATGTATCCATATTATCTCAATGAGGCCATATATAACATGGCATATTGGAGATATTATGCCTGCAAAAAAACAAGGAGACATATGACCCAAATGGTCAGCATGAATCGCTGCTCATATCAGCGGAATTGCTCCTGCCTCTTACCTTCACAAACTATCAACCAACATCAATAAGAAACGGAGTACATCCGAGCAGTACAGGGAAAACGAGTCGCTCAGCCGTTGAGAGCTGGCGTTCTGATCCTCCCTAAAGAACCCGCGAGGCCGGAAGTGTGCGGTCATGCACCGACACTTCCGCGTGCCAGGTGACACGCACGCTAAAAATAACCACCTGATTAGAGCGCCACATGATTTAATGGGCGTGGTCATACTGACGCGCACTTCCGC
This sequence comes from Taudactylus pleione, assembly GCA_031769625.1. Classification (NCBI taxonomy): domain Eukaryota; kingdom Metazoa; phylum Chordata; class Amphibia; order Anura; family Myobatrachidae; genus Taudactylus; species Taudactylus pleione. Next base: position 895,773 of record JAUIMM010000927.1, read on the forward strand.
GTGTCAACATGACACGCATATTTACACGTGTATCCTAGGTTACCGATTTAATAGATGGACCATGCCTAATGTCACACCGATACAATACAGCTCTGTCATGGTCATAAAACCAGAGTCAGAGACCTGAAAATATGGGATTTAAAAATACGGGAGCCTGTTTATACCGTGTCAGTATGCCTGTACAACACATACCATAGACATATAAAGATGAACATACAATACATTACATCAACATATAGGAAATTTTATACATAGAGAACATATATGTGGACAACGTATATAGAAAAAGCCATATATCAAGTACATAAGAGTAATAATTATGACATTAATGGTGCAAAATAAATAATTGCCATAAATCTCATTAGAGATATAACTTAAGTCTCTTATTAAGACCAACGCTCGAATGACCAATGTTGGTATTATCCCATATAATATTGCGCAATGGATGATAAACCATTGGGTAGACTAGTAATAGCCATAACTCTACATATAATATAGAATTATCAAAATAAAATTCATACACCCTCAGTTATGATGTTCCATCCATGGCTACAAAATCTCAAAGGAAAATGCATAATTCAAAGAAATACATTCAGTGGATTGCATTCATTTAAACCTCTAGGTATAACTGTATCTAATTCGTGAATCCAAAAACTCTCCCTTCTTCTCAAAGTGACCAACCTATCCCTACCTTGTTTGGGTGGTATCCAATCAATAAGTTTACATCTTATAGAAGCTGCTTGATGTCCCTTCTCTATAAAATGCCTAGCCACCGGTTTATCACTGGAACCAGCTGAAAGAGCAGCTCGAATGGACGCTCTGTGATTCGCCATTCGGTCTCTGAACCTCCTAGCTGTCAATCCTACATAATAAAGACCACAAGGACATATTAAAATATATATCAAGTGATCTAAAGCACAATGTAGTCTATATTTAATTTTTATTTTTTACGACCGGAGTGCGGATGAGGGAACGTGGGTCCAACAATCATTGAAGCACAGGTTACACAATTGCCGCAAGAGTAACTCCCAGGTCTTTGTATCCATTTAAGTATGAAAATCGACTATGAATAAATTTTATTATTAAAATTAAAGTGGCGAGTGCCTCCTTCCATTGGTTGGAAATTCAAGCATATATATATATGGGCTTCCAAAAAGCGTCAATCAGCAGACGGATAATGTAAGTGAAAGTGTCACTTTCACTTACTTTATCCGTCCGCTGAGTGACGCTTTTTGGAATTCCATATCTGTACCTACAGCGGGCACCGCGGCACATTGTCCATACGGAAGGAATGTGCTGGGTCATTCAGTGACTATATATATATATATTATAGATTGATAATGTGCGCCAATAGTTCTTTTTCAAAATATCAATGTACCCAAAGCACACAGGGGTGGTAAAAGGTCTCTTAAACTCTGGGGACTTCTGTTTTCATTCTAATTGGAGTGCCGTCAATACTGTGTGTTTATATATATACAGTCAGGTCCATAAATATTGGGACATTGACAGAATTTTCATATTTTGGCCTCTATTCACCACCACAGTGGCTTTGAAATGAAACAAAGAAGATGTGCTTTATCTGCAGACTTTCAGATTTAATTTGAGGGTAATTACATCCAAATCAGGTGAACGATGTAGGAATTACAATGGTTTCTATATGTGCCTCCCACTTTTTAAGGGGCCAAAAGTAATGGGACAAACTAAACAATCCTAAATCTAACATTCACTTTTTAACACTTTGTTGCAAATCCTTTGCAGGCAATTACAGCCTGAAGTCTGGAACGCATAGACATCACCAGACGCTGGGTTTCATCCCTGGTGATGCTCTGCCAGGCCTCTACTGCAAATGTCTTCAGTTCCTGCTTGTTCTTGGGGCATTTTCCCTTCAGTTTTGTCTTCATCAAGTGAAATGCATGCTCAATCGGATTCAGGTCAGGGGATTGACTTGGCCATTGCATAACATTCCACTTTTTAGCCTTAAAAAACTCTTTGGTTGCTTTTGCAGTATGCTTCGGGTCATTGTCCATCTGCACTGTGAAGCGCCGTCCAATGAGTTCTGAAGCATTTGACTGAATATGAGCATATAATATTGCTGGAAACTTCAGAATTCAATCTGCTGCTTTTGTCAGCAGTCACATCATCAATAAATACAAGGGAACCAGTTCCATTGGCAGCCATACATGCCCACGCCATGACACTACCACCACCATGCTTCACTGATGAGGTGGTATGTTTTGGATCATGAGCAGTTCCTTTCCTTCTCTTCTCTTCCCATCACTCTGGTACAAGTTGATCTTTGCCTCATCTGTCAATAGGATGTTGTTCCAGAACTGTAAAGGCTTTTTTAGATGTTGTTTGGCAAACTCTAATCTGGTCTTCCTGTTTTCCATGGTCTTCCATGGCCTTTTGGTGTTGCTGAGCTCTCCGGTGCGTTCTTTCTTTTTAAGAATGTTCCAAAAAGTTGATTTGGCCACACCTAATGTTTTTGCTATCTCTCTGATGGGTTTGTTTTGATTTTTCAGCCTAATGATGGCTTGCTTCGCTGATAATGACAGCTCTTTGGATCTCATATTGAGAGTCGACAGCAACTGATTCCAAATGCAAATGTCACACCTAGAATCAACTCCAGACCTTTTACCTGCTTAATTGATAATGAAATAACGAGGGAATAGCCCACACCTGTCCATGAAATAGCTTTTGAGTTGATAGTCCCATTACTTTTGGCCCCTTAAAAAGTGGGAGGCACATATTGAAACTGTTGTAATTCCTACACCGTTCACCCGATTTGGATGTAATTACCCTCAAATTAAATCTGAAAGTCTGCAGGTAAAGCACATCTTGTTTGTTTCATTTCAAAACCATTGTGGTGGTGAATAGAGGCCAAAATCTGAAAATTCTGTCAATGTCCCAATATTTATGGACCTGACTGTGTATATACAGTATATATATATATATATATATATATATATAAAGCACTCATCCACGGCACTCACCATTCCTAGATTTGGGGTGCAACATGCTCGTTCTTAAAAAGGGGCCGGATATTTAAATTGAGCACTCGCTCTTTGCGGTGTGTTGACGCCTCTATGTCTGAGCGAGCATTCGAAAAATGCGCTCGCTATTTTGCAATGAGGCCCCTTTGCCGTTCGCATCATGCGTCATCTCCGGTTTTTATTAGATTAATCGGGAACATCGAAAGGCATCTGAACTGCTCGCCAGTGCTTGTGGTAGGAGTTTCTTACCGCTATCACTGCGAGCAGTTCAGGCTAAAAGACAACCAAGTGACGTGGTCGATGACGCTCCTTTACTAATTATGCACTCCCATTATACGCCCTTTTGACCGTTTGGCACGCCTGCGTTCGGATCTCCATTCCCCCGTTTTCAAGCACCTTCCCCTGTTACCACCCACAAACGGTACATTCAGTCAATCAAATTAGCAGCCCCTCGCTGTTTTACGAGTGCATGATTTCCGACCGCAATGACTGGTTTGCGCATGCGCATCACGACCCATACGCATACGCAGTTGTGCGAACATCGCTCAGAGCGAACGAGCGGACGCTTACGAGCAGCTCTGAATCAGGCCCGGTATGTGACCACATTGTTTAAATAGAAATCACAGGGGCTCTGCACTCACCATAATAACTAATAATAATAATAATAATAATAATAAACATAATAAACAGTGGGGTTTTAGTTCATGAATTGATAAATGCATTTAAGCTTGCAGCCCATCGTCACGGGACCCCACTTTACTGCCTCACAAGTCCTCAACTGGCAGCTTCATTAAATGGTACCCGCAAAACACCAGTGTAAACGTCTACAGTGAAGAGGCGACTCCGGGATGCTGGCCTTCTAGGCAGATTGGCAAAGAAAAAGCCATATCTGAGACTGGCCAATAAAAGGAAAAGATTAATATGGGCAAAAGAACACAGACATTGGACAGAGGAAGATTGGATAAAAGTGTTATGGACAGACGAATCGAAGTTTGAGGTGTTTGGATCACACAGAAGAACATTTGTGAGATGCAGAACAAGTGAAAATATGCTGGAAGAGTACCTGACGCCATCTGTCAAGCATGGTGGAGGTAATGTGATGGTCTGGGCTGCTTTGTTGCTGGTAAAGTGGGAGATTTGTACAAGGTAAAAGGGGTTTTGAATAAGGAAGCCTATCACTCCATTTTGCAATGCCATGCCATACCCTGTGGACAGCGCTTGATTGGAGCCAATTTCCTCCTCCAACAGGACAATGACCCAAAGCACACCTCCAAATTATGCAAGAACTATTTAGGGAAGAAGCAGGCAGCTGGTATTCTGTCTGTAATGGAGTGGCCAGTGCAGTCACCAGATCTCAACCTCCATTGAGCAGTTGTGGGAGCAGCTTGACCGTATGGTACGCAAGAAGTGACCATCAAGCCAATCCAACTTGTGGGAGGTGCTTCAGGAAGCGTGGGGTGAAATTTCTTCAGATTACCTCAACAAATTAACAGCTAGAATACCAAAGGTCTGCAATGCTGTAATTGCTGCAAAAGGAGCATTCTTTGATGAAAGCAAAGTTTGAAGAGCAAAATTATTATTTCAAATAAATATCATTATTTCTAACCATGCCAATGTCTTGACTATATGTTTTATTCATTTTGCAACTTATTTGATAAATAAAAGTCAGTTTTCAAGTAAAACACGAAATTGTCTGGGTGACCCCAAACTTTTAGTTTATGCGAGGGGTCCTGTTTGTTGATTTCAGTTCGGCATCCAATACAATCATCCCAGCAGTGGCGTAAATTAATTCCCAGATGCACGGAGGCAAGTTATAATTTGGTGCCCTCCCCCGTCACAGACGTTGACACTGTAATGTAGCAATTCGCATGCAGACAGGCTATAGATAGACGAAGGCAGCAGCTGATGGTCTGACACGGAGCTCTCCACTAGTGTATGGTGGCTTTTCTGGTGCCATGTATTGGGCGGCCATGACGGCACACTCCGGGTAAATAGTTACAGCCCTAAGTGGGGTGAATATGTTGTGGACAATGGAGGAGGTGCCCCTTCAGAGCTGGAGCCCGGCGGCAGGAGCCTCCAATGTCTCCCATAGTTCTGCCCCTGCATCCCAGGGGTATTGTATACCAAACTGGTTAAGTTGGTTACAACAAACGAGAAAATGTGGTGAATTAGTACGGCGCTGTCACTACGCTGCTGGTTCAAAAGGGGGTAGTCAGCCCTCTCAATAGGAATAGATAATAGAAAAATAGAGATGAACCGCGCTGAGTGTCACTAATAGTGAAGATTACATTTTCAATACAGATTAGTGAGTAATACACATGGCAAAAAATATCAACATAAATTCTAACACATTTGTTATTCATGTAATTAATTTACGGCTTGGTTGAAATATCAAAAAAATGTATTCATAAAAAACATATTAAAAAACATTTTAAAACAAAATGTGAATCGTCAATAAATAGGTCCTTCAGGTACAAGCTGCATTGAGAATACCAAATGAATGTTGTATGGGTAAATTCCTTCAGTAGCACAGGGTAGGATATAGGTATGCAAATAAAGTATAAGGTGATTGGATGGAATATATCACTGATGAAAATTAGATCCGGATTAATGTCCAGCTCTTAGTATAGTTACCAGTCTCTAAAGGATCATCACGTCCTGAATGTATAGCAGATGTTGCAATCGGCGTGGTTCCAAAAGGGAAAAAGTCTGCTGGATAATAGTTGTAGATGCCGATCCGGAAAAGATGATAGATGGGTCCAAGATGGAAAGCAGTCAATATTGGGGAACGCCAAACGCGTTTCGATGTGGAATCACCCACACCTTCATCAGTAGCTGTATCCCCCATGTATTAATTTAAACAACAGTGTGTGTATCATTACAGGGTTCCGATCACGTGTCTAAACAATACCACGTGGTACTCTGAAATCAATGGAAACCAATATAATTTTGGTTGCATAAGTTCTCCTATAAGATGTGGATTGCTAACTAAAATTGGATATTTCCTTATTAACATCACATGACTGATGTCACATATTTGCGCATTGTGCGTTCCAAACAATGGAGAACACCGCCTCCCGTTTCCATTGGTTTCCAAGTACCACGTGGTATTGTATAGACACGTGATCGGAACCCTGTAAGGAGACACACACCATTGGTTAAATTAATACATGTGCTTAATGTTTACACCATGTGATCGGATATCCAGACGCAACACGATCGGTACTATTCATTTTATTAGTCTGTTTTTCTGATCTATATCTATCTATTTTCTTGTTTACAACCACGATTGAGGTGGTTAATTCATGCATGTTGTTTTCTAATGGTATAATATGTAATTCTAATTACTGCCTTGGTTGATTGTTTAATCCAATTTTTATCAGCTGCGTTCTATTTTCATCCAATTATGGGTATATAAGATTACCATTTCTCACTAAGGGGATACTGCTACTGACAAAGGTGTGGGTGATTCCATATTGAAACGCGTTTGGCGTTCCCCAATATTGACTACTTTCCATCTTGGACCCATCTATCATCTTTTCCGGATCGGCATCTACAACTATTATCCAGCAGACTTTTTCCCTTTTGGAACCACGCCGATTGCAACATCTGCTATACATTCAGGACGTGATGATCCTTTAGAGACTGGTAACTATACTAAGAGCTGGACATTAATCCGGATCTAATTTTCATCAGTGATATATTCCATCCAATCACCTTATACTTTATTTGCATACCTATATCCTACCCTGTGCTACTGAAGGAATTTACCCATACAACATTCATTTGGTATTCTCAATGCAGCTTGTACCTGAAGGACCTATTTATTGACGATTCACATTTTGTTTTAAAATGTTTTTTAATATGTTTTTTATGAATAAATTTTTTTGATATTTCAACCAAGCCGTAAATTAATTACATGAATAACAAATGTGTTAGAATTTATGTTGATATTTTTTGCCATGTGTATTACTCACTAATCTGTATTGAAAATTTCATCTTCACTATTAGTGACACTCAGCGCGGTTCATCTCTATTTTTCTATTGGTTAAGTTGGGAGTTCCTGTATCTAGCTGTACCTGGATCGTAGATTTTTTTGGTGGGCAGGAGGCAGTATGTGAGAATAGGAGAGTTTACTTCTGATGTTCGGAGGATGAGCATGGGGGCACCTCAGGGATGTGTCCTTTCCCCATTGCTTTTCTCCTTGTATAGGAACGACTGCACCTCTAGTGAACCATCAGTGAAGATATTGAAATTTGCTGATGACACTACGGTTATTGGTTTGATCAAAGATGGGGATGGAGCTGGATCAGTCGGCACTGTGGTGAAATCAGAATTATTTGGAGTTGAGCTTGCTGAAAATGGTGGAGATGATTGTTGATTTTAGGAAACATTCAGCGGAATGGGTATGTTTGACCGCCGGGCAAATGCCGACGCCAGCAGCCAGATGCACAAGATCCCGACAGCGGAGATAAGTTAAGTATTTCTAACCCTCTCCCCCCCTAACCCTCCTTTAGGGGTGCCTAACCCTATCCTCCCCCCCTAGTGCCTAACCCTCCCTTGTAAGTGCCTAAACCTTACCCCCTCTCCCCCTAAACCTAGGCCCCCTCCCCCTGAACCTAACCCTCCCGGGGGGGTGCCTGGCCCTAACCTCCCCCCAGTGCCTAAGCCTCCTTCATAAGTGCCTAAACCTAACCCCCCCTCCCCGCACCCTAAACCTAACCCCCCCTCCCCGCACCCTAAACCTAACCCCCCCTCCCCGCACCCTAAACCTAACCCTCCCGGGGGGGTGCCTAACCCTCCTCGGGGGGTGGCTACATATATACTTACCCCCGGTGTTGGATGATCAGTCCGGCGTCCTGTCCGGGTCCCGGTGTCTGGATTAGCATAGTTGTCGGCATTTCGATGCCTATGTTAGTTCCCTTGCCGGGATTATGCTGTCGGTATTGAGACCGGCGGCCATGCGTCAGCCGGTCTCATAACTGCATACCCATTCAGCTGTAGTGTCTCCACTAGGGCCGGCATTACCATTAGGCAGTATTAGGCAGCTGCCTATGGGCGCCGGCCACTAGAGGGCGCTGCTGAATCAGACTACCATATAAATATGAAGGATGTCTCGATTCATCTACAATCATCATGTTGCCGGAAACTGCAGGTGCAGTCACTGCTCTCACCTCTCTCTGTCTCAGTCCAGCTAGTCACATAGACTGAGACATTAAGCCTGTGCTGTAATTCTAAACACAGACAGCGCTCCTGTCCCCTGCTGATTCCTCCCCTCCACTTCCTGTTCCCTCACTCCAAGCCAGGCACAGAGCAGCTCCGCCCCCTAGGAGCGACAGAGATGAGGAGCCGGCCTGTGCTGGGGTGAGAGCTGCACTGCAGATTAATACTGGACAGTGACACACTGGTGGTAAGTGCAAAGTGCCTGTGTAACTGTCATTTACTTTTATTTGATATGTTTTGCAAACACATTTGTGCCACTCCCTCCCTGCTGCTGCTGGAGTCTCTCTCTCTCTATACGAGATATCTCTATCTCTCTCTCTCATTTCTATCTATGGGGGAATTCAATTCAATGCGCTATTGAATAGCGACGGGAGGGACTCCCGCAGCTATGCAATACACCGCGCTGTTTGGGCGCACTAAGGATTTCTTCTCGCACCCCCCTGGGGATGCGAAGAGAAATCCGACCAAAGTGCCGGGCGCGCGGCTGTTTTTCTGCATAGCGTGGCGCTAACAGCCGCGCGCCCGGCACTTTGGTCAGAGAATGCCGGTTACCGTGCCTTAACACCCTTGTTAAGGCGCGATGACAGCGATAAGTGCCATTCTCCGACCACACAGCGCACTGAATTGAATAGCTCCGGGAGCTCGCTCCTGGCGCTATTCAATTCGCGTTGAATTGAATCGCTCCCTATCGGTCTATTTATCTTTACATCGACTTTGCTATTTGGCTGTAATTTTTCAACAGATGCAGTCTGTACTATTAGGGGGCTGGAGTGAATGTGAGGGGCTGGGCAGAGGGTTTGGGGGTAGCATGGGCGGCATAGTGAACATTTGCCTCGGGCGCCTTTAAACCTTGCACCGGTCCTGGTCTCCACTGACTATGGCTGACGGTGTTGTATCTATTGTGGATTCTTTTACATTTTTAGATTCAATAATCTCGCAAGATTTAAAGTGGGTGCACTTGATGCATTATTAAACAGGGTGCGGCAGAGGTAAAAAAAATTTGCAACATCTTAGGAAATGTAGCCTTCCACAGGAGTTAATTACCCTTTTATTATTCAGCAACAATGGAGTCTGTGCTATGTTCTTGGATTATTGTGTGGTTTGGTTCAGCTAGTGAGCGTCATAGTGCCAGGCTGCAAAAGGTAGTCAGGACAGCAGAGAGGACAATAGGTAGGGACCAGGGCCGTAGCTAGGGTAGTGCGGCCTGTGCCATCGCACAGGGCACCACAGGTCAGGGGGCGCTGTTTGGGCCTGTCAAATTTCTGTTTATTATCATTCTTGCTTGTAGCTTCCTCTTATTTCATTTCCAGCATCTCCTGGCCTCTCCTATCTCTTCCCTGGCCCATCCCCATGAAGACATGGCCCTTTTTTGGGTGCATTATGTCCCTTTGAAAAATGAGGGGGGCGCCAATGCTCTTTCTGGCACAGGGCACCAAAAAGTCTAGTTACGGCTCTGGTAGGGCCATTTCTTCCACTGGGATTGTTGGGCAGTTGCCCAAGGGCCCGAAAATAGTAGGGGCCCACCAACCTGCCCCCCTACAGCCACGGCCAGTTGGTAAATTTCTGATATTTTTATAAGATGTCCGCCGGTGCACTGTATTCCGATCTAACCTCCCCCATCCCCCCGTAACAAGTACTCACCTCAGTCCCAGTTTCACTTCATCCGCCGGCTTCAGACCAGTCAGACAGAGTCTCTCTGCATGTGTGGGAGGTCTGATGGGCATGCAGGAGGGTTTAATTTTATTGACCATTTACATTTTTTTCCCATGAATGGGTGGGTAGGGGCCCCAGTGCATTGCTTTGCCCAGGGCCCACACTGCTATTAAGACAACCCTGACAATAGGTGCTCATCTCCCTCCTGTGCGGGAGCTGGATCTCACCAGGGTCAGGAAGTGGACTAGGAATACTGGTGTAGATGTATGAAGCAGTGGAAAGTGTGGAGAAGTGTGTCCATGGCAACCATTCTGCTCCTACCTATTATTTTATAGAATGTACTTGATAAATGCAAACTCAAAGCTGATCGGTTGCTCTGGGCAACTTCTCCACTAGCATATTTCTCCACTTTTTTCACTGCTTCATACATCTGCCCCATTGTAGGAGATCAGTCTCATCCTGGTCATGATTTGGTGCAATAGCTACCGTCAGGTATGCGATATAGCGCTCGGACTGTTATGACATCTAAGCATTTGAATTGTTTTTTTTTCTTTTATTAAATACTTGAGTGTGGGAAGCTGAACGGGTATTTCAAATTAGGATGATATACATTTAGATTTTCTTTCATATATCATTTATGTACTGTGATTGTGTATTGTGAATGGATGTATATTATATGTACTCGGCTTGTAGTAAACCGGAGTTAAATTCCTTGCGTATGGTTCTATACTTGGCTAATTGAGTTGATTCTGATTCTTCTGATACATATGTGCCACATAAACATAAAAAAGCTCATTTGTGCCCATCAAGTGTACAGTACTTCCCAAGAACACAAAACAATAAACAAGTAATTTAATGTAATAGACCAATTAATGTATCCAGAAGGGGATTGTATGAATGGCAAAACAGATGATGTGGATTTGGTGTCATGTTCATCATTGATGTTTTGCAGTTGCTCAGGATTTATACACAGGGTGTTCTATGAGCCTAATCTGATATTTAGTCCGGCTGTAAATTATATAGTTATACACAGGGTGTTCTATGAGCCTAATCTGATATTTAGTCCGGCTGTAAATTATATAGTTATACACAGGGTGTTCTATGAGCCTAATCTGATATACAGTCCGGCTGTAAATTATATAGTTATACACAGGGTGTTCTATGAGCTAATCTGATATACAGTCAGGCTGTAAATTATATAGTTATATAGTTATACACAGGGAGTTCTATGAGCCTAATCTGATATACAGTCCGGCTGTAAATTATATAGTTATACACAGGGTGTTCTATGAGCCTAATGTGATATACAGTCCGGCTGTAAGTTATATAGTTATACACAGGGTGTTCCATGAGCCTAATCTGATATACAGTCCGGCTGTAAGTTATATAGTTATACACAGGGTGTTCTATGAGCCTAATCTGATATACAGTCAGGCTGTAAATTATATAGTTATAAACAGGGTGTTCTATGAGCCTAATCTGATATACAGTCCGGCTGTAAATTATATAGTCATACACAGGGTGTTCTATGAGCCTAATGTGATATACAGTCCGGCTGTAAGTTATATAGTTATACACAGGGTGTTCCATGAGCCTAATCTGATATACAGTCCGGCTGTAAGTTATATAGTTATACACAGGGTGTTGTATGAGCCTAATCTGATATACAGTCCGGCTGTAAATTATATAGTTATACACAGGGTGTTGTATGAGCTTAATCTGATATACAGTCTGGCTGTAAATTATATAGTTATACACAGGGTGTTCTATGAGCCTAATCTGATATACAGTCCGGCTGTAAATTATATAGTTATACACAGGGTGTTCTATGAGCCTAATCTGATATACATGTGACACCCATGAAACGGACACCCCTAGGACTGTGAGGGGTTAATACCACTTTGGGCAAGGAAGGAGTTAATACATGTCTCCCCAGCACGTGTGAAGCAAGGGGACAGCTGGTGCTGATTGGATGAGCCTGGGTTGTCTCTCAAGCGGTGGGTGTGGTCAGGTGCACGAGGAGAAGTGTGGCATGCAGCACGAGGACAGCGGGCAGAGACCGCCAAGCTGCAAAGCTCTAGTGGAGTGTGGAGCAGCCGAGCCGGGAGCGTGGACGCCGGGGACCCGCGGAAGATAGACCGGGTCAGGTGAGCCACAGCAACGAAGAGCAGCACACCATTAAGGCGTCCAGCGCAGCAGCAAGAGCCGCTTGTGGAGGTACACAGCCACAGTGGCAACACGCAGTACAGGGTAATCATCCCCCCTGCCCCATACCACAGCAGCAGCCATCATAGGGTAACTTCAAAGCACCCTCATTTCAGTTATACTACTTATAAAAGAAGTCGCTGTCCTATTGTGATTTATAACTTTTTCTGCCAACCACAAGATGGCCGCAGGCCAACAGCAACAATTGCTTTGAGTTGCCATGCTGCCAACCACAAGATGGCCACCGATTAAGTGCAGTGTAGACATACAGCTCCAGCAGTGGAGAAGTTACATAGCCTTGCACCAGAGGTAACTACAGGAGTGGTGAGTGGAGGACTGATTGCACCACAGGCAGAGCTGCACTGACACTCAGTAGTACTGGACTCTCTCATACCTTGTTGCAAATAGCAGAACCTCAGTGTTACTTTCACTTTCAGTATATAGGAGTTATCTGCTTCACTGACCAAGCTCACCAATATTTACCCTGCATGTTTTCCGGATCACCCCAAGACTGTCCTATTTCACAGCACAGTGATTCTTTGATACTTGAAAGCTGGAATACACTACTGAAAGGAGATAATATAGCCCTTCAACCTGGGATAGAACTGCGGGACACTTTACAGTAACAGCTGTCTAGGAATATTGAATAACCTGATTGCCTGAGAATTGAATGTGCTTATAGAAGAAAAGTGGAATTAACATTCAGTGACTGAATTGCTGTACTGTGTACAGGACTTCCATATACACATTGGCGATTCTTCCCTCCCAGATTTAATACTAACAAACGTTACACTAAGTGGGACTAGTACCATGGTCAACTTAAACTGATCTATAAGAGCTCCACCAGCTGCAGCAGCGAAGACGGGTAGGAATACAGTGTTTTGTGTTTAAGGTCATCTGGACATTGAAACTGTTAGTTTAGTACTGACATCATTGCTGAATTGTTTTCTTGTAGTGTGCAACCGTTTGAGATAAGAATGTATGCTCAATACTGAATTCAACTGTGAATAGTAATGTAAAAGTTGCCTTACATTGTATGGTCATACTGCCGAAGTATTATTACACCAATCCGTATGGTGCCGTGCAAATGCCATTGTTTTTATGTGTAATCTCATTATTGATGTTTTTCCCACTGATGCAATACGAAGGCTGCCTCATTGAATGCGGAGTGTTATTTATGCAAGTGCCCTGCCGACTCTCTAATAAACCTGTGTTCACAAAATAAAAACCACAAGCTGCCTCGTCACCCCTTCATGTGCTTTCATTAATCTCACCTCTCCGTAAATCGAGTGAAGATTGAACCACAACACACAAGGTAAACTCTTTACTTACCACATAAAGTCAAGGTTACCACATACAGTCCAGCTGTAAATTATATAGTTATACACAGGGTGTTCTATGAGCCTAATCTGATATACAGTCCGGCTGTAAATTATATAGTTATACACAGGGTGTTCTATGAGCCTAATCTGATATACAGTCTGGCTGTAAATTATATAGTTATACACAGGGTGTTCGATGAGCCTAGTCCGGCTGTAAATTATATAGTTATACACAGGGTGTTCTATGAGCCTAATCTGATATACAGTCCGGCTGTAAATTATATAGTTATACACAGGGTGTTCTATGAGCCTAATCTGATATACAGTCCGGCTGTAAATTATATAGTTATACACAAGGTGTTCTATGAGCCTAATCTGATATACAGTCCGGCTGTAAATTATATAGTTATACACAGGGTGTTCTATGAGCCTAATCTGATATACAGTCCGGCTGTAAATTATATAGTTATACACAGGGTGTTCTATGAGACTAATCTGATATACAGTCCGGCTGTAAATTATATAGTTATACACAGGGTGTTCTATGAGCCTAATCTGATATTCAGTCTGGCTGTAAATTATATAGTTATACACAGGGTGTTCTATGAGCCTAATCTGATATACAGTCCGGCTGTAAATTATATAGTTATACACAGGGTGTTCTATGAGCCTAATCTGATATACAGTCCGGCTGTAAATTATATAGTTATACACAGGGTGTTCTATGAGCCTAATCTGATATACAGTCCGGCTGTAAGTTATAGATGATGGAAGGGCTGCGCTCCACGCTGTCTCCCTTCGTTGCATGCCGGTCAGTGCCGCAACCTCTGACTTTTAACCCAGGCATTACTGTACATGTGCTCGTCTGTTTGACGTAAATTTCAAATGAAACACAGGATTATCTCATACTCCATAAAGGCACTTAGTAATATCTCAACTCACCACAATTATACAATAGTACTCCTAAACAGATATATCAATATATTAATTCCTAATTTATCTACTTTTACTATATTACAGGCAATATTATGTACTAATTCTAGCTGGCCTAAATAAGGATACAAATGATGTCACGTGTGTCTCAACGTTTCTTTTATCACTTATAATAAATACGATGCAATTGGACTAAATTATATACCTCACTTAACTAACTCTTAATTTCTGTCTAACTGCCTAAAATGCCCAGCATGCTATTTACAGGATGGTTCCTCCTAGAAAGCTTGTTGGCATACCCGGCTTGCATTGGGATCATTATGCATACCTGTTGGGACCTTACACTGAGGATCTCATTCAGAGTCGGTCGTTGCGGCCGTATGGTCGTACGCATACGATGTTTTTCTTACTGCGCCTGCGCACGGCTAGCAGAGGGCATGTACGTACGAGCTTTACCGATCAAAAATACTGTCGGACGTAGGGCTTCCGACACGGAAGTGGATTGCTAAAGTTGATTGACAGGAAAGACAGTTTGTGGGAGTATACGGGGGTGGTGGTCTGGAAATGGAGGCGTTCTTCAGCGTTTCCAGGCATTTTAGGGGAGTGCATAAATTACCTGCTTCGTTCGACCAAGAATTGCGGATGCATGAAAACGTCACTCTACGAACAGGCTGATCGTCCAGGCTAAGGTAGGCAGGAAGCGTCCGTAAGCCACAACAGTACAATCGTTAATCTGATGTTACCTGCGATATTTCGATTTGGAACCACACAAACCAAGCAGCTAAGATTGCTGCATTGTAACTATTAACACTGCTAATTACCTTATAACTCATTTCACTTGCGTGTGCATTAGGGAATTCGTCACACAAATGTTTCTTTGTGCTTTTTAAACAGTTTTTGGATAAAACAGTTTTTAAAACATCTAGCATTGTGTTTTGCGTTGCAGCCTTTTCAGATACTACACTGTTTAAACCTTGTATACATTGATATAGTTAAAGAGAGACATTTTTGGTATGAAATTTTTTTATTTTTGTGAAATTTGCCTTTCATCACAATGTAAAGAATAATTGTTTAGGCAACATTTGTATATAATTAAAATAATGAAAAAAAAAACAAAAAAAAAACATTTTTTGTCCAAAAAAAAAAAAGAGCTTGAGACATTGGTGACAAGAAATATGGGGACTGGACAACAGGTGAGGCCGGAGATATCCAGGGCTACTTGCGTCGTTTGGGCCGGCTCGGAGGAAGAGGTAAGCTACGTACAGCCAACTGGCGTGTAACACGCCGACTGGCCGGCCAGAGTTAGATGGGATTTCCTCTGGCCTAGGCATAGGGCTCTCCATACTTGCGGGGGTGGCTGTTGGGCTGCCAGAGGTGGTGGTCCTGGGAGGAAGGGAGTCTTGCTCCTTCATGGCAGGTGGGTTGGCCTGCTCCTGGGTATTGGCCAAACGATCTAGGGCCCCAGCAATGGTCTCCAGGGCCACCGCCACCCTCACCAGAGTGGTCTCCATCCTCAGAAGAACACATGTGTTATCCTGAGTTTTGGAGACTAACCTGGTGAGGAGAGGCACTGCTCAGTCTAATGGTTGCCCTGGAGTAGACTCCACAGGGTCCCAAGATGGAGTACTTGGATCCTCCCCTGCAGAGTCTCCATCTGTGCTGGACCCAGACCTGACCTCAGGAGCAGGCACTACCTCCTCTGAGTCTGGAATATAAAAAAAAAAATGTTATTTGTTTTTCCCAAAAAAACAAACAGAGACGTTTCAGCTTTATACTTTTTGTCTTACAAAATTAAATTACCTTCTTGCACATGTGGAACTTTGAAGTCGGCCATGTCAGTGTCCATAGTGGACACGCCGACTATCTCCTCTTCCGTCACACATCCCTGAGCCAACGTCTCCAACCTTGTCAAGGCCAGCTCCTCAGGGATGGGACCACCACCTGTCCCCGCAGCATGGTCCACCCTACTCCGTAGCTTCCTCTTCAGTTGGTACTTGAAATCCGTCCAGCTGTCAATATTATTTTGGAAATTTTAAGTGTTAGTTTTTTTAAATAAGATCAAGCTTTGGCCTCAGTACACTCACAACATCATTTTCTTACCATTTTTTTTACGACTTACTGTGTTCTGTAGGTTTTCCCCACACCATTAACAGCCCTGGATATCTCCTCCCAAATCCTGTCTTTGGCTCCAGCCCCCATATTTCTGGGTGCATTGACTAGGTTCTCCATTGTCATGGTCACCAATGTCTCAAGCTCGATCCGTGAAAATGGAGGGTTTCTTGGCCTTGGCCTTGGCCTGCTTGGGCCCGCCTCCTCCTCCTCTACTGGTGGACTTTGATTCCCAGCACCTACAACAATTTTTAAAATAGTACAAATTTTTTTTTTTTTTTTTTTAGGGAAATATGACTAGTTCTTGTATTGTGTAAAAAATGTGATTGGAACTTACCTGGCTCAGTTGGCCTCTGCTCACCATGCTCCTCGCTTGACATTCTGGTAACCTGTGAGAGAGCAGGAAGAATACTGCTTGTGCAGACTTTTTTATAGATGTGATCGCATCCCTGGATTGGTTACCCGTGCATCCTTATTTGCCTAACTACAAATGCACACCTTTCCTGCATTCCGTAATCACTGCATGGGTTGTGCTAGATGTGAGCGCATCCCTGGATTGGTTACCCGTGCATCCTTATTTGCCTAACTACAAATGCACACCTTTCCTGCATTCCGTAATCACTGCGTGGGTTGTGCTAGATGTGAACGCATCCCTGGATTGGTTACCCGTGCATCCTTATTTGCCTAACTACAAATGCACACCTTTCCTGCATGTTTCAATAATTGGGGTTTGGTTTCTTTATTTAAGGCAAAGCCAAATGTTCCCTTACTTGTGGGTTGTAGTTGGAGTGTTTGGTGGTGCAGGAGGTGTTTGCTAATAGTTAAATAGTTTGAAGTTGATTGAGAGGTGCTTGTGTGTAGTTTGAGAGGTGTTTGTTTGAAGTTGATTGAGAGGTGCTTGTGTGTGTAGTTTGAGAGGTGTTTGTTTGAAGTTGATTGAGAGGTGCTTGTGTGTTTTTTATTTATTTTGTTTATTTTTTTGGTTTTAATTTATTTTGGTTGTGGTTTTTTTTTTAATTATTTATCTTTTGTTGTTTTTTTTAGTGTTGCTTTTTTTTGTGTTCCTTTCTTTTTTTAAAGTTGTATTTGTGTTCCTTTCTTTTTGGCTTGGCTTTTTATTGGTGTTCCTTTCTTTTTGGTGGTCCTTTATTGTGTTCCTTTTTTTTGTGTTTGTTATTTGTGTTCCTTTCTTTCTGGTGGTTCTTTTTTGTGTTCCTTTTTTTTGGTGTTTGTTGTTTGTGTTCCTTTCTTTTTGGTGGTTCTTTTTTGTGTTCCTTTTTTTTGGTGTTTGTTGTTTGTGTTCCTTTTTTTGGTGGTTCTTTTTTGTGTTCCTTTTTTTTGGGTGGTTTTTTTTGTTTTCCTTTTTTTTGGTGGTTCTTTTTTGTGTTCCTTTTTTTTGTGGTGTTGGTTTTTGTGTTCTTTTTTTATTTTTTTTGTGTGTTTTGTTTTTGGTGTTGTTCTTGTTGTGCCAAATTTGATTGCTTTGGACTTTGAAAAACCCTGTTAGTTTTTGTGCTTGATTCGGTGACTTGTTTGGTTGGCCGGGCTTTTGTCTTCTTCCTAAATCCAACATAATTAGAAGAATCAAGTAAGTGTGCCAGCCTACTGCATTGTATTTTTTATTTTTTTGGGATCAACAATCCTAAAATTCATTCATTTTTTAATTTTTTTTTTTTAAATATTTCTTAAAGGTGTTTAACACTCCATTTTTGACTTCAATCAGGTAAGTGTCTATTTTTTCAAACCTACACTTATTTATATTTTTATTAGAATTTTTATAACCAAATTTTTGGGGAATATTGTTTATTGATCTATTTTTAAATTGTAATTTTGTACATTTAACAACAATTCATATTCGCGAGTTTAAAAATTAAGCATGGTTTTAACACTAAAAGTAGTAATATTGGTTTGACCTCAAAAAATTCATTTTTTTCCCCTCTTATTTTAAAATTGTACAACAAATACACATGTAGTGATTTCCGAAGATGGCACTGCCCGACCCTGTAAGAATATGCACCATTATTATAAAGCTAAGTATTTTTGCACAAAATATCAAAATACACTCTGGAGAACCAATTAAAAATATAAATTTAACTTTACAGAGCGATGTTGGACAGCTAATAGTGGCCATGTTGACCCCCACCAACCTTCCTCAGCCTCCTCCTGGGCATAGGCATAGGAGGCGTGCAAGGGCCAAGATATATAGAACACATGTCACCCTTTTTGGAATGCCTGATGATGTGGTTGTAACCACTTATCGCCTGCCTCCAAATATTATCCTAGACACTCTTTCAATAATAAAGAATGATCTAGAAAGTCAGATTAACATTCCTACATCAATCTCACCACTTACACAGTTGTTGGCGGTGTTACATTTCTGTGCCTCAGGGTCCTTCCAAACCACTGTGGGGCTGGTGGGTGGCCTCTCCCAGCCCTCATTTTCATGGATCCTGGGGCGTGTGCTAGATGCATTTTTCAATCATCTAGCACATTTTATTAGTATGCCTTTGGATACGGAAGCCCTTGATGTGGTAAAGCAGAAGTTTTTTGAAATTGCAGGCTTTCCACACATCATAGGGGTAGTGGATGGCACTCACATAGCACTTCAGCCCCCTGCATGCAGGGAACAAATATATAGGAACCGCAAACATTACCATTCCCTAAATGTAATGGTGCTATGTGATGCCTCCCTCCAGATCCTCTCCCTGAATGCCAAATTCCCAGGCTGCAGCCATGATGCGTATGTGATCCAGCATTCAGGGATTTGGCCCAAATTAAGCACACTGCAAGCTGGTGACACGTGGATTCTTGGTAAGTAAAAATCCAGTATGTCTTTCTAGTAATAGTGTAAACAGGTTCTCATGGTAAATGTATATCTTTTGGTGTCCCATTTCCATCAGGTGACAGTGGATATCCTTGCACGCCCTGGCTGCTGACTCCTTATTTGACTCCCACACCAGGGCCACAAACTCAATATAATGCCGCATTTACTGCCACCAGGCAGGTGGTGGAGCACTGTATCGGTCTTTTAAAGGGCTGGTTCCGGTGTCTCCATCACTCTGGTGGTGCACTCATGTACTCGCCGGATATGGTTTCTCGCATTGTGGTCCTGTGTGGGATTTTACACAACATTGCAATAAGGAGTCAAGTACCCATGCAGCCAGAGGAGGCCTTGCCAGAGGAGGGCCCCCCGGAGGAAGGTGTTGTGATGCTGTCGGGGGGGACCAGACGCGATTATGTAATTTCATGTTTTTTTAGGTATGCATATTTACATTTTTTGGAAAGGAAATTACAATTTTGCAAAATGTATTTTAATGTCTCCCTTTTTCCTTTATTTTCTTTTCCTACCAACAAAATCACAACACTTTCCAAAACCTGCAAAAAAATGGAACCCATTGGCAATACCCTGTATGTTTTTGGACAACTAACACAGTTTGCACGGATATCCCCCAACATGTTTAGTTAATTTGCCTTTTGTTTTAGTAATTGATATGTTTTCCATAAAAAACTATTGTTTTTTACTATAGTTTTTTATGTTTGACTAAGCCAGATGTTTAGTTTGCCCAAACCATGAGGACATTTGTTATGTGTGAATCTGTTATGAATTTTTTGTTACCATTAAAAGCCTGTTGGCAACATGTTTGTTATGTAATAAATGTTTGAAATGAATTTAAAAATGTTGTTTGTTTTTAAAAATTGTAAGCCATTTTGAGGTGTATAATGTATGCCAACCCATAATTGAAAAATAAACAACATTACTGCAAATTTTCTTAAGGTTTATACATTCATACACTATGGAAAGGCACCCACCTTTGTTCCTAACTTTTTGGACATGCAGAATTACACCCTTTAATGTGTGGCAAAAAAGAGGACAAATGTTGGAAATAACAAAACTTTTTTTTTATTTTTTTAAATGTCATAAAAATTTAAAAAACATAAACAAAAAAACTACACATCCTCCAAATGCCCCACTAATCTTTGGAGGCAGCAGTAGGCCTGCATTAAGTAGCCCGAGGTCTCTCGCAGCTCCTCCCAAATTTCTCTCAGGATGTGGGTTAGATCTGTGGAAAATAAAAAAAATTGAGGATGAAATACTTCATTACAATTAGAAACATTTGAACATTACACATTATTCAATGTACCAAAAACTGTTTAAACACACTGATGTTACGGTGTGTTTGAAAGTATCAGACACACAACATTATTAATAGGTTTCTACTTTTCTGTTGTTCAACTAATTTGAAACCCTAACTATGTGGCATAAGCCAAAATCCACTATGATGATGTTACAAATAATGGGAGGTGTATTCTTAAGTCATGATGGCCATATCCTTAAAACACAATGCACGTATTCACTTCTAGAATGTTGTTGATAAACCAAAAATAGAATGTGTTGGTTTGCTATGTAAAACATCACTTTGCCTAAGTACATTAGTACATTTTAAACACAGTGTACACAACATCAACAAGGGTAGTCTGGTTCCTAGCACCTTGCCAAGTTTGGTGACAGGTTTTTTTACATTGTAAGATACTAATCCAAATGTAATCATTATTTCCTAAAACTCCAATACATTGTTGAAAAACCAATAAACCTATATATTTGAGGTCCCCAAATCAAAAAAAGGGCCAGCCACTAAACATAAGGTCGTAACTCTGAAAAACAGCATTACTGTGCAATGATGTTGAACCCCATACAGCAAATTTTCAAAACAACAAAAAAAGGTCACAAATTTGTACAAATACATGGATAACAACAACACCCCAAAAAATTAAATTATAAAAAACATACCCTGAGAGTGTTCTGAAACAGCAACAGATGGTGCCGGAGATCCTTCGGGTGAGGGAGAATATTCGGGAGTGGGGGGAATGGTTGAAGGGGAAATGGAGCAGGAAAGATCACAGGGAGGGGAGATTTGCGAGATTTGGGATGAGGGATGGAGAGGGAGGAAGACTTGGGGAGGATTGGAAGAGGGAGGGAGGGTTACTGGGGGAGTGTGGTGGTGGGGAGGGAGGGCTGGGTTGAGGAGATGCAGGTGAGGGCTGCTGGTTTACAGTAGCTTGTCTTTGCACTCGGCGTGCCCTTCTCTGTCTCCGCTGGGCTTCTAAAATGTAAACATAAAATAAAAAAAAAAAGTTTAGAATTTCGGTTACACAATACAAGTACACATTCTGTACAATAGGGACAACATACAGGAGGGTTTTTTAACATTGACTAAAATAATTGGCAAAGGAGCATACAATTTTAATAGTCCACTAATTAATACTTTTAAACAAACGCATACTTACGTCTGAGTATTTGCGCCCGCAAATTCGTGAGGAACGCAGGCGACTGGCGGCCCAGGTCCGACCAGCGCCGCTCTAATTGGGCAATGTTTCTCCTATACCCCGCTGATCGGAGGGCTCGCCTCACCTCCGCATAGGCGGCCCGCTTTGTGTGATTCAAAATGGGCGGCACAGCCTGGGTAATATGCCTGTCCATGATGTTTACCAGGACAAGCAACTCTCTCCTGGTAAACGCTGCGGCTCTCATGATGGCAATGGGCGATTTTACAGAAAACATGAAATATACATGGGGTACAAAAAACATGATTGGCTAAAATATTTTCACTTTCCTCAAAAAACCACTATTGGCCAATCCTTTAATCATGTGTCCCGAAAATTAAGGTCACATTTGATTGGCTACAACATGCAGTGTGCAATTGCAAACATAAGAGTGCAAATGATCCTAACGCAAAATGCACATGCATTTATAAAGTTAACACAAATAGCAAACGGACATTCACAGTTAATAAACCTTACTTTGTGTGAAAAAATAAGAACGGAGAAAACAACCACGAAATGAACAATAAAGTTTATTGACACATGAGAAAAAACTCGTTTGAAAGAACAGCAAGAGTTAAACACTTAATTAGATAATTGCCAACAAGCTAACAACAAGCTGATCGATAGTCCATGTAAACATGACATGTGACCATCAAAACAGCACATACGGCCGCAAACATCAGAACATAATTAGCATACAGCGACTGACAGCGCCTGACTACGATTGACTCGATCGTTCGTTCAGATCAGTTGGTAGCTAGAGGAGGTGCAGTGCTAACGAATGGGCGTCACTTTGTTTACGATCGCCCTGCCGTACAATCTGATTTTGCGGTCATTGATCGTACGACCGTGCGGCCGCAACGACCGACTCTGAATGAGGTCCTGAGTGCTGCAGCGCTGTTAAATACACTTTAAAACAAAGCTTGTAAATATATGGAACCTCACCCAGAGTGGAGCTCAGCAGAGGCTAGGCTTCCCCTCCAGTACCAGCATTATAACCTCAAGGGGGAAAAGACACACACACATACATACTAGGGGTGTGCACCGGCCACTTTTTGTGTTTTGGTTTTGGATCTGGATCTTTCTTCGTGTTTTGGATCTGGATTGGTTTTGCCAAAACCACCCTTCCGTGTTTTGGGTTCTGGGTTTTGTGTTTTGGATCTGTATTTTTTTGAAAAAAAGCATAAAAACAGCTAAAATCACAGAATTTGTAGGTTTTTCTGCTCCTATGCTATTATTAACCTCAATAACCTTAATTTCCACTCATTTCCAGTCTATTCTGAATACCTCACACCTCACAATAGTGTTTTTATGTCCAAAAGGTTGCACCGAGGTAGCTGGATGACTATGCTAAGCGACACGAGTGGGCGGCACAAACACGTGACCCATCTAGGCGTGAAACTGCAGTGGCAGACAGGATGGCAGTTTGAAAAACTAGGCCCCAAACTGTACATAATGCAAAGAAAAAAAAGAGGTGCAAGATGGAATTGTCCTTGGGCCCTCCCACCCACCCTTATGTTGTATAAACAGGACATGCACACTTTAACAAACCAATCATTTCAGCGCCAGGGTCTGCCACACAACTGTGGCTGAAATGATTGGTTCGTTTGGGCCTCCACAAAACAAGCTGGCAATTTATCTGTCCCTGCACAAACTGGCTCTACGGAGGCAAGATGTCATCCTCATCCTCCTCATCCACCGATTCCTCACCCTCTTCAGTGTGTACATCCTCATCCTCACAGAGTATTAATTCGTCCCTGCTGGAACCACAGGTCCCTCTGTACGTTCTGGAGGCTGGTCTCCCTGGAAGAGTTGATAATTCATTTTATGAACATCATCTCCACATTTTGTGGAAGCAACCTCCTACGCCTTTCGCTGACAAGGTTCCCAGCTGCACTAAACACTCTTTCAGAGTACACACTGGAGGGGGGGCAACTCAGGTAAAATAGAGCCAGTTTGTACAGGGACCTCCAAATTGCTTCTTTTTCCTGCCAGTACAGGTACGGACTGTCTGACATGCCTACTTGGATGCTGTCACCGATGTAATCCTTTAACAGACAGACGCACGCTTGTCGCTGCTGCTTTGAGGATTCAAATGCGGCTACAGCCCACACAATTCACAAAGACAGAAAAAAAAAATAATATTTTTATTGTTTGTGGAGCACACTTTGAGGGTTACACCACCCTTTAACAGACAGACGCACGCTTGTCGCTGCTGCTTTAAGGATGCAGGTGCGGCTACAGCCCACACATTTCACAAAGACCAAAAAAAAAAGAACAATATTTTAATTGTTTGTGTAGCACACTTTGAGGGTGTCACCACCCTTTAACAGACAGACGCACGCTTGTCGCTGCTGCTTTAAGGATGCAGGTGCGGCTACAGCCCACACATTTCACAAAGACCGAAAAAAAAAGAACAATATTTTAATTGTTTGTGTAGCACACTTTGAGGGTGTCACCACCCTTTAACAGACAGACGCACGCTTGTCGCTGCTGCTTTAAGGATGCAGGTGCGGCTACAGCCCACACAATTCACAAAGACAGAAAAAAGAAGAAGAATATTTTTATTGTTTGTGTAGCACACTTTGAGGGTGTCACCACCCTTTAACAGACAGACGCACGCTTGTCGCTGCTGCTTTGAGGATGCAAGTGCGGCTACATCGCACACAAGTCACAAACACATTAAAAAAATAGTTTTTTTATTTTTTGGAGCACTTTGAGAGTTACACCACCCTTTAACAGACAGACGCACGCTTGTCGCTGCTGCTTTAAGGATGCAGGTGCGGCTACAGCCCACACATTTCACAAAGACCGAAAAAAAAAGAACAATATTTTAATTGTTTGTGTAGCACACTGTGAGGGTGTCACCACCCTTTAACAGACAGACGCACGCTTGTCGCTGCTGCTTTAAGGATGCAGGTGCGGCTACAGCCCACACATTTCACAAAGACCGAAAAAAGAACAATATTTTAATTGTTTGTGTAGCACACTTTGAGGGTGTCACCACCCTTTAACAGACAGACGCACGCTTGTCGCTGCTGCTTTAAGGATGCAGGTGCGGCTACAGCCCACACAATTCACAAAGACAGAAAAAAGAAGAAGAATATTTTTATTGTTTGTGTAGCACACTTTGAGGGTGTCACCACCCTTTAACAGACAGACGCACGCTTGTCGCTGCTGCTTTGAGGATGCAAGTGCGGCTACATCGCACACAAGTCACAAACACATTAAAAAAATAGTTTTTTATTTTTTGGAGCACTTTGAGAGTTACACCACCCTTTAACAGACAGACGCACGCTTGT
This sequence comes from Taudactylus pleione, assembly GCA_031769625.1. Classification (NCBI taxonomy): domain Eukaryota; kingdom Metazoa; phylum Chordata; class Amphibia; order Anura; family Myobatrachidae; genus Taudactylus; species Taudactylus pleione. The sequence continues at coordinate 920,835 of JAUIMM010000927.1, forward strand.
CGCTGCTGCTTTAAGGATGCAGGTGCGGCTACAGCCCACACATTTCACAAAGACCGAAAAAAAAAGAACAATATTTTAATTGTTTGTGTAGCACACTGTGAGGGTGTCACCACCCTTTAACAGACAGACGCACGCTTGTCGCTGCTGCTTTAAGGATGCAGGTGCGGCTACAGCCCACACATTTCACAAAGACCGAAAAAAAAAGAATAATATTTTAATTGTTTGTGTAGCACACTTTGAGGGTGTCACCACCCTTTAACAGACAGACGCATGCTTGTCGCTGCTGCTTTAAGGATGCAGGTGCGGCTACAGCCCACACAATTCACAAAGACAGAAAAAAGAAGAAGAATATTTTTATTGTTTGTGTAGCACACTTTGAGGGTGTCACCACCCTTTAACAGACAGACGCACGCTTGTCGCTGCTGCTTTGAAGATGCAAGTGCGGCTACATCGCACACAAGTCACAAACACATTAAAAAAATATTTTTTTTTATTTTTTGGAGCACTTTGAGAGTTACACCACCCTTTAACAGACAGACGCACGCTTGTCACTGCTGCTTTAAGGATGCAGGTGCGGCTACAGCCCACACATTTCACAAAGACCGAAAAAAAAAGAACAATATTTTAATTGTTTGTGTAGCACACTGTGAGGGTGTCACCACCCTTTAACAGACAGACGCACGCTTGTCGCTGCTGCTTTGAGGATGCAGGTGGAATCTAGACGGGATTTGGAACCGAGGACACACTACCTCCATCAATTGTCTAAATCCCACTGCACTAATGTCGGATACCGGACGCACGTCTAACACCAACATAGCAGTCAAGGCCTCAGTTATACGTTTTGCTTCAGGATGACTGCTGTCGTACTTCATCCTCATCGCTAGGGACTGTTGGAGGGTCAATTGTTTAGTAAAAGTAGTGATGTTCCTACTTCCTCTCTGGGATGATGAACAACTCCCAGCAGCAGCAACAGCACTAGGAGGAAGTGGTTCTTGATCTTTCCCTATTTTATTTTTATCGGAGAAAGTTTGGTCCTCCATTTATGTTATATTGATATATATACGTGCGGCTAAAGCGCACACAAACACAGAAAATATTTTTTTATTTTTGCTGGAGAGTAGTGCACTTTGTGGGTTACACCACCATTTAAGAAATGAGCCAGCCGGCTCTTTACTTATGGGACACAGGCGCAAGCTTGGCGCTGCTCCTTTGTTGATGCACGTGCAGCCACAGTGCACACAAGTCACAAACACAGAAAATATATATTTTTTTGGTTTGGAGTGTACTTTGGGGGTTACAGAACCCTTTAACGGTCAAGCCAGCCGGCCCTTTACTTATGACACAGGCGCACGCTTGGCACTACTTTGTTGATGCACGTGCGGCTACTGCGCACACAATCCACAAACACAGAAAATATTTTTTTTTTTGGTTTGGACTGGACTGTACTTTCGGGGGTTACAGCACCCTTTAACGATCAAGCCAGCCGGCCCTTTACTTATAACACAGGCGCACACTTGGCACTACTTTGTTGATGCACGTGCGGCTACTGCGCACACAATTCACAAACACAGAAAATATTTTTTTTTTTGGTTTGGACTGGACTGTACTTTCGGGGGTTACAGCACCCTTTAACGGTCAAGCCAGCCGGCCTTTTACTTATGACACAGGCGCACGCTTGGCACTACTTTGTTGATGCACGTGCGGCTACTGCGCACACAATTCACAAACACAAAAAATAATTTTTTTTTTGGTTTGGACTGGAGTGTACTTTGGGGGTTACAGCACCCTTTAACGGTCAAGCCAGCCGGCCCTTTACTTATGACACATGTGCACGCTTGGCACTACTTTGTTGATGCACATGCGGCTACTGCGCACACAATTCACAAACACAGAAAATAATTTTTTTTTTGGTTTGGACTGGAGTGTACTTTCGGGGGTTACAGTACCCTTAACGGTCAAGCCAGCCGGCCCTTTACTTATGACACAGGCGCACGCTTGGCACTACTTTGTTGATGCACGTGCGGCTACTGCGCACACAATTCACAAACACAGAAAATAATTTTTTTTTTGGTTTGGACTGGAGTGTACTTTCGGGGGTTACAGCACCCTTAACGGTCAAGCCAGCCGGCCCTTTACTTATGACACAGGCGCACACTTGGCACTACTTTGTTGATGCACGTGCGGCTACTGCGCACACAATTCACAAACACAGAAAATATTTTTTTTTTTGGTTTGAACTGGAGTGTACTTTGGGGGTTACAGCACCCTTTAACGGTCAAGCCAGCCGGCCCTTTACTTATGACACAGGCGCACGCTTGGCACTACTTTGTTGATGCACGTGCGGCTACTGCGCACACAATTCACAAACACAGAAAATAATTTTTTTTTTGGTTTGGACTGGAGTGTACTTTTGGGGGTTACAGCACCCTTTAACGGTCAAGCCAGCCGGCATTTTACTTATGACACAGGCGCACGCTTGGCACTACTTTGTTGATGCACGTGCGGCTAATGCGCACACAATTCACAAACACAGAAAATAATTTTTTTTTTGGTTTGGACTGGAGTGTACTTTCGGGGGTTACAGCACCCTTAACGGTTAAGCCAGCCGGCCCTTTACTTATGACACAGGCGCACGCTTGGCACTACTTTGTTGATGCACGTGCGGCTACTGCGCACACAATTCACAAACACAGAAAATAATTTTTTTTTTGGTTTGGACTGGAGTGTACTTTGGGGGTTACAGCACCCTTTAACGGTCAAGCCAGCCGGCCCTTTACTTATGACACAGGCGCACGCTTGGCACTACATTGTTGATGCACATGCGGCTACTGCGCACACAATTCACAAACACAGAAAATTATTATTTTTTTGGTTTTGACTGGAGTGTACTTTCGGGGGTTACAGCACCCTTAACGGTCAAGCCAGCCGGCCCTTTACTTATGAGACAGGCGCACGCTTGGCACTACTTTGTTGATGCACGTGCGGCTACTGCGCACACAATTCACAAACACTGAAAATAATTTTTTTTTTGGTTTGGACTGGAGTGTACTTTGGGGGTTACAGCACCCTTTAACGGTCAAGCCAGCCGGCCCTTTACTTATGACACAGGCGCATGCTTGGCACTACTTTGTTGATGCACGTGCGGCTACTGCGCACACAATTCACAAACACAGAAAATAATTTTTTTTTTGGTTTGGACTGGAGTGGACTTTCGGGGGTTACAGCACCCTTTAACGGTCAAGCCAGCCGGCCTTTTACTTATGACACAGGCGCACGCTTGGCACTACTTTGTTGATGCACGTGCGGCTACTGCGCACACAATTCACAAACACAAAAAATAATTTTTTTTTTGGTTTGGACTGGAGTGTACTTTGGGGGTTACAGCACCCTTTAACGGTCAAGCCAGCCGGCCCTTTACTTATGACACAGGCGCACGCTTGGCACTACTTTGTTGATGCACGTGCGGCTACTGCGCACACAATTCACAAACACAGAAAATAATTTTTTTTTTGGTTTGGACTGGAGTGTACTTTCGGGGTTTACAGCACCCTTAACGGTCAAGCCAGCCGGCCCTTTACTTATGACACAGGCGCACACTTGGCACTACTTTGTTGATGCACGTGCGGCTACTGCGCACACAATTCACAAACACAGAAAATAATTTTTTTTTTGGTTTGGACTGGAGTGTACTTTGGGGGTTACAGCACCCTTTAACGGTCAAGCCAGCCGGCCCTTTACTTATGACACAGGCGCACGTTTGGCACTACTTTGTTGATGCACGTGCGGCTACTGCGCACTCAATTCACAAACACAGAAAATAATTTTTTTTGGGTTTGGACTGGAGTGTACTTTCGGGGGTTACAGCACCCTTTAACGGTCAAGCCAGCCGGCCTTTTACTTATGACACAGGCGCACGCTTGGCACTACTTTGTTGATGCACGTGCGGCTACTGCGCACACAATTCACAAACACAGAAAATTATTTTTTTTTTGGTTTGGACTGGAGTGTACTTTCGGGGGTTACAGCACCCTTAACGGTCAAGCCAGCCGGCCCTTTACTTATGACACAGGCGCACGCTTGGCACTACTTTGTTGATGCACGTGCGGCTACTGCGCACACAATTCACAAACACAGAAAATAATTTTTTTTTTGGTTTGTACTGGAGTGTACTTTGGGGGTTACAGCACCCTTTAACGGTCAAGCCAGCCGGCCCTTTACTTATGACACAGGCGCACGCTTGGCACTACTTTGTTGATGCACGTGCGGCTACTGCGCACACAATTCACAAACACAGAAAATATTTTTTTTTTTGGTTTGGACTGGAGTGTACTTTTGGGGGTTACAGCACCCTTAACGGTCAAGCCAGCCGGCCTTTTACTTATGACACAGGCGCACGCTTGGCACTACTTTGTTGATGCACGTGCGGCTTCTGCGCACACAATTCACAAACACAGAAAATAATTTTTTTTTTGGTTTGGACTGGAGTGTACTTTCGGGGGTTACAGCACCCTTAACGGTCAAGCCAGCTGGCCCTTTACTTATGACACAGGCGCACGCTTGGCACTACTTTGTTGATGCACGTGCGGCTACTGCGCACACAATTCACAAACACAGAAAATAATTTTTTTTTTGGTTTGGACTGGAGTGTACTTTGGGGGTTACAGCACCCTTTAACGGTCAAGCCAGCCGGCCCTTTACTTATGACACAGGCGCACGCTTGGCACTACTTTGTTGATGCACATGCGGCTACAGCGCACACAATTCACAAACACAGAAAATAATTTTTTTTTTGGTTTTGACTGGAGTGTACTTTTCGGGGGTTACAGCACCCTTAACGGTCAAGCCAGCCGGCCCTTTACTTATGACACAGGCGCACGCTTGGCACTACTTTGTTGATGCACGTGCGGCTACTGCGCACACAATTCACAAACACAGAAAATATATTATTTTTTTAGCACTTGGGGGGAGCACCCGTGATGGACAGAGCACCCCCTGGACAACACAGCACCCCTTTAGGACTGGGACACTGCACAGGACTTTGGAGTGGACACAGCCCCTATGGAGAACTGACTGCACAACACAGTCCAGCCAGCCCCTATGGACTTTGAAGTAGTGGACACAGCCCCTATTAACAACAGTAGCACAGCACAACACAGCCAGCCCCTATGGACTTTGAAGTAGTGGACAACAGCAGCACTACACTACACAGCCCTAACTCCCACCCTCCCTCTTCACTGTCCACAGCCGAGTGAGAAAATGGCGCCGACGCGGGTACCTTATATAGGATCCAAAACCCGCGAGACTCGGAAGGCGGGATGATGACGTTTTGCCTCGATTTCAGATCCGAGTCAGGCGGGAAAAGTCGAGCCTGATTCTGATCGGACTCGGATCGGGGGGGGCTCGGGGGGGTTCGGATTTCAGAAATCCGAACCCGCTCACCCCTAATACATACACACACACATACATTCACATACACACACATACATACAGACACAGACATACATACATACTACATACAAATACACACACATACATGCACACATGCATACACACATACATACACACATACACACACATACAGACACACACAACAGAGTCATATTTTTTAAGCAAGTGGTGAATCAGATATAGTCTGGCATAATTTTAGGACCCGATAATTTAATTGCTCAGCAGGGGCCGAATGTTATGTTTTTATTATAAGATTTCCAACATCCCATTAAAATCTAATAAAGTCTGTGTCTAATGCAATTATGTCAGTGACATCCCCATGGAGGATAATGGAAAGGTGTGCAATTTTTGGTTACATTCGTGCTGGAAGGAACATTTGCTACTTAGATTTCCCCATACAGCAGAATGAAAGGACCCATTATGTGCTCCTCGCCCGGCTATTATATAATACGCTGGAATGTAGGTGTGACTGATGTGATCACGCTGACAGCACAGAACCTTGGAAATCGTTTTGCACGTTATTCTGAAAATATAATACAGAACGTTTCTTCCTCTGACATTTTTATAAAATAACTGTTACCAAAATATATACTGTACCCTAAATTTTGGTCTGTAAAATATTATTGACCATTTTATTCATTACAAGCCCTTGGTAAGTGGGTTACTGCCACTGATGAAGTGATGAAGGCTGGCTACCTCACCTGGCTACATAAAGAATGAGGGTAAGTACCACATTTGTTATTGTCATTATAAACAAAAACTAGAAAAAATGGAAACACTCCCAGCGCTGTGTGCACCCAATAATGGGATCCTCTACCTATTGCCAAGGCAATAGGGTAGCAGCAAACACTGCAAACAAATTCTGTGTAGATTTGTAACAACCGCAACCTTGTAAATGAAATAAACAGTCTGTTTTTATTTATTTTTTTATTTACTATAAATTATATTTTTACTAATATGTTAGTTTAATGGCTAATTCAATTTTATTTTTTGATATCTTGACATTCTTATGTTTGTGTTGTGATCTAAATAAACAGTCATAACATTTAAAACATTATATATTCATGCTTTGCTAACATTAGACAGTCACTACTTTTTCTTTGATACATTTAATAAAACGATAATTGATTTTCCCAAACGACACTGTCTTTTGAGAGAGTTAAGCAATAGTGGATGCGCAGACTGTTTATTTAATTAACATTATCAAAAAGCTGTTTTACTTTGTTTCAAACTTTATTGTCTTGACAATTGGAGAATCCTAGACCAATATCAAAATCAATAATCTAACAGCTCAGGGGAAGTGTAGGACCCAGGTGACATCATTAAATTGTTTTACCTTGTGCCCCAAGAGCAGCAGGGGACTTTGTTTAAAGCCCCAAGCATTAGGTTCAGGTAGAGTTTCCCAAACTCTGCTATTACAGTCAAAGTTTTAAGGATATCCATTTGTGAGCACAGGTGACTTTATTAGTACTTCATTCGATTTGATTTAACCCTCTGGGAAAGTATGGGAAACTCTGGGTTGAAGGATATTAATTTCTTCCATTCACTATTACACAGGTTCTCAAACTCAGTCATCAAGACCTCAGACCCAAAACAGTGCATGTTTTCCAGGTCTCCTCACAGATTACAAGTCAAATAATTAACTCTACCTCTGGACATTTTGAAATGTGTCAGTGAGTAATGACAACAACTGTGCACCTGCTGGGTGACATGGAAAATATGACCCGTGATTGAGGACCGGGTTTGAGAACTTCTGCTCTATTAGACTTAGGGGTCAATCCAATTAGGTGCGAGTTGCTGTTTTCCCTGAAAATTCGCATAGCGAATTCATTTTGCAATCCAATTAGCAACTCACATTGAACCTGCCAGAGTAAATTCGTATATTTCCATTCGCAGCTCCCTGAGATGTTAGGAGAAATCTTTATTTTAAGGTTAAAATGCCAGGACATCATGTAGAAGCCCTTGGAACCCCCCTCCCCCATGACTAATTAGGCAATTGAAAGTTTCCAATTAGCTTACCTAGTCCAATAGTTACATGTTATTTTTTGGAATTTAAAAAAAAATGACCTCAAATTTTCCCAAAATCAGCTCTTTTGTTGCTTTATGCACCTCAAGATTTAATTACAGTATTTTTTATTTAATGTTTTGAAAAAATAATTTTGCTTTTATATTTTTTTTTATTATTTTATAGTAACCTCACAGTACCCCAAAAGCATATTTTTTCCTTCTTTTTTTTGTCATTTTTCAGTTTTTTATTTTTTTATAAAAGTAAACTAAAAAAGTTTGCTTTTTATCATTGTTTTACTTTTAAAAAAATGTACAAATCAACTATTTACCACAGTTTAATACTTCCAGTACTTTCCTTTCGCCCACTCACAGCCTTCTGTATGCTTCTGTAAACAAAATTGTCAGTTTTTTGGGGTCCAGGAAAGGCAGACTAAATAAGCCAAGTGGTTTTATCTGCCATCAAATTCTATGTTTCTATGTCACCCCACTTTTTAATGCACTTCTCTCACATCGCATTTGGCTGACAATTCGCAAGCCTCCGCTGTGAGTACCGCGAATAGGCATCTTTAATTGGATTGGAGAATTCTCGGGATGCACATTCGTGTGAACTCGCAACTCGCACCTAATTGGATCGACCCCTTAAGTTTTGAAAGGTCCAAAACTCGGGTACAAACTCTATGTTTGCTTTCCACAGGGCCACTGTCACAAATCATGGAGCCCCATACACACTAATGGGTGCAACTGATTGTGTATGACCTAGTTTAAGTTAGACACCTACAACTCCAAAGTCTTTTATCTCACAAATTATATTACACTAACTGTCTACTGTTCGACTGCTCCAACCAGCTATTGCTTTCCCCATACCGTACTGCAACTGTGTACTATGGCCCTGATTCAGAGCCGCTCGCAAAAAGTGAGCGTTCGCTCTGTATCAGGGCAGTCGCTTTTTAAAAAAATGGCCTTCTGGCTGCTCGCTAAGCTGTGGGTGACCACCCACAACTTTTACGAGCGGCCAGGTGTTGGTCGCGATGGTCGAGACCATCGGGCTTGCGAATAGACCCTTTGGTAGGGTCTCGTCTGCCGCAAGCCCCAGTGAGCTTCCTGTTCTAATAGAGCAGGAAGCTCAATACTGACATCACAAGTGATGTCAATAGGGCCGCCCACAAACGGCAGGCGTTCCTTCGGGAATGCCTCCGTTTGGCTAGCCAACACCCCCCGACCAGCCTACAAAATGGGGCGAGCTGTCGATCAACATCGACAGCCGCCCCATTTGTAGCGAGCCCCTGAGGGAGTGAATTTCTCACTCGCTCCGGGGCTCACGCATGCGTATTGTGCACGCCGCACATGCGCAGTGCCCCACCATCGACCCACTTGCATGGAGGTAATTAAACACCTGAGCCTGTGGGTGTCGGCCTCTGGACAAGAAGGGGCTAGTTGTTTAGTGTGGTAGTGTTGTTGGTTGGGTTAGGTTTTGTTAGCCTATAGGATAGGGCAGGGGGTGGGGTTAGGTTTGGTTAGCCTATAGGATTGGGCAGGGGGTGGGGTTAGGTTTGGTTATCCTATAGGATTGTTTGGTTAGCCTATAGGATAGGGCAGGGGGTGGGTCAGTGCTTTTTCAGAGTTGCTGCTTGGCAGCCATTTCATAGAAATTTCGTTGGTCAGCTGTTTCCCGCCCTCCCTCTCTAATTCATTGAGTTGTTTGGTGTCGGCTTTTCCTGTGGCGGGAAAAAACGGTAGCACCATCTGTCTTCGGAGCTTGAGATGCTCTCCCTTCCAATACATATCTTAGGCTGGTTCTACCCTACTAGGGTCAGTGCAGGGTCGGCCCGAGCCTTATTTTTTTGGTAAGCGAAGATAGATTTTTTGGTGCCCCATGGTGGACTATGCGCGTACAGAAGACACGAGCTTGAAAAAAGGAAAGGGACATGGTCTTGTGGGAAAAGCTGTATCTACGAGCCATACATTTAATCTCTGGACACAGTGCGAGTTGTCCACAAAGGGGGCATGGCCTTGCCTCAAACCACCGTTTCTTCACTCTGGGGATGGGCCCAGCACTCCCGGAGATGATGACCTCCCCCGTCCTGGCTACAGTGCGAAAAGTGCTGTTTGATCCTAGTGTGAGCATGTGCTAGGGAATGTAAGCTCCACTGGGGCAGGGACTGATGTGAATGGCCAAATATTCTCTGTAAACGCGCTGTGGAATATGTGTGCGCTATATAAATAATTGATAATATGTAATTTTACCTCATAGAAAACATACACACTGTAGAATACCTCTATTTGAAGTGAAGTATTTATATGATAGAAATACATAGCAATATGTCCACTTCAAATTCAAATAGCTAACAAAAAACAGCAAGATATCAACAAACGTTATCCACTTTCAAAACAAATATATATATATATATATATATATATAGTGTGGTTGGACTGATACACTTGATGGTGTGTTCGACCACCAGGGGTTAGAGCACTGCATGGCACTACAGGACTTGGAAATAAAGTTTTTTATATGCTTCAAAGTCCTGTAGTGCCATGCAGTGCTCTAACCTCTGGTGGGCGAACACACCATCAAGTGTATCAGTCCAACCACAACCTATATATCCATATATATATATCCCAATAGTTTGCTTTCCACTAAAAATGTGTATATAGAAGAGAAAGAGAGAGACAAACACAGTATATATTTTAAAGAACAGGCATTAACATATTTATTGGGAAAAAAAGCTGTTGGGAGTGTATGTATATATATATATATATATATATATATATATATATTAGGGGTGAGCGGGTTCGGATTTCTGAAATCAGAACCCCCCCGAGCCCCCCCGATCCGAGTCCGATCCGAGTCAGGCTCGACTTTTCCCGCCTGACTCGGATTCTGAAATCGAGGCAAAACGTCATCTTCCCGCCTTCCGAGTCTCGCGGGTTTTGGATCCTATATAAGGTACCCGCGTCGGCGCCATTTTCTCACTCGGCTGTGGACAGTGAAGAGGGAGGGTGGGAGTTAGGGCTGGCTGGGCTGTGTAGTGTAGTGTAGTGTAGTGCAGAGTAGTGTTGTGCTGTGCTTTGCTGCGCTGTGCTGCTGTTGTCCACTACTTCAAAGTCCATAGGGACTGGCTGTGTTGTGCTGTGCTGCTGTTGTTAATAGGGGCTGTGTCCACTACTTCAAAGTCCATAGGGGCTGGCTGGACTGTGTTGTGCAGTCAGTTGTCCATAGGGGCTGTGTCCACTCCAAAGTCCTGTGCAGTGTCCCAGTCCTAAAGGGGTGCTGTAGTGTTGTCCAGGGGGTGCTCTGTCCATCAGGGGTGCTCCCCCCAAGTGCTAAAAAAATAATATTTTTTGTGTGTTTGTGAATTGTGTGCGCAGTAGCCGCACGTGCATCAACAAAGTAGTGCCAAGCGTGCGCCTGTGTCATAAGTAAAGGGCCGGCTGGCTTGACCGTTAAAGGGTGCTGTAACCCCCAAAGTACACTCCAGTCCAAACCAAAAAAAAAAATATTTTCTGTGTTTGTGAATTGTGTGCGCAGTAGCCGCACGTGCATCAACAAAGTAGTGCCAAACGTGCGCCTGTGTCATAAGTAAAGGGCCGGCTGGCTTGACCGTTAAAGGGTGCTGTAACCCCCAAAGTACACTCCAGTCCAAACCAAAAAAAAAATTATTTTCTGTGTTTGTGAATTGTGTGCGCAGTAGCCGCACGTGCATCAACAAAGTAGTGCCAAGCGTGCGCCTGTGTCATAAGTAAAGGGCCGGCTGGCTTGACCGTTAAAGGGTGCTGTAACCCCCAAAGTGCACTCCAGTCCAAACCAAAAAAAAAATTATTTTCTGTGTTTGTGAATTGTGTGCGCAGTAGCCGCACGTGCATCAACAAAGGAGCAGCGCCAAGCGTGCGCCTGTGTCCCATAAGTAAAGAGCCGGCTGGCTCATTTCTTAAAGGCTGGTGTAACCCACAAAGTGCACTATTCTCCAGCAAAAATAAAAAAATATTTTCTGTGTTTAGCCGCACGTATATATCAAATCGATATAACATAAATGGACGACCAAACTTTCTCCGATAAAAATAAAATAGAGAAAGATCAAGAACCACTTCCTCCTAGTGCTGAAGCTGCTGCCACTAGTCATGACATAGACGATTACATGCCATCAACGTCATCTGCCAAGGCCGATGCCCAATGTCATAGTAGAGGGCACATACAATCCCAAATCAGGAAAATGACCTTGAAAAAAACATTTATATCAGCTGAAGAGAAACGTAAACTTGCCAATATGCCATTTACGACACGGAGAGGCAAGGAACGGCTAAGGTCGATCCCTAGTATGTTCATGATTAGTGGTTCAGCTTCACATGACGATGGAAGCCCTCCTCCCACTAAATAAATCAAAAGAGTTAAGCTGGCAAAAGCACAGCGAAGAACTGTGCTTTCTAAGAAGATATCACAAATCCCCAAGGAGAGTCCAAGTGTGGTGGTGGTTGCGATGCCTGACCTTCCCAGCACTGGACGGGAAGAGGTGGCTCTTTCCACCATTTGCACGCCCCCTGCAAGTGCTGAAAGGAGCACCCACAGTCCACTTGCTGATATGCCAATTGAAGATGTCACTGTTGAAGTACAACAGGATGAGGATACTGGTGTAGCTGGCGCTGAGGAGGAAGTTGGCGAGGAGGATTCTGATGGTGATGTGGTTTGTTTAAATCAGGCTCCGGGGGGAGACAGTTGTTGTCCGTGGGATGAAAAAGCCCATCACGGTCATGCCTGGGCAGAAGACCAAACATTCCACCTCTTTGGTCTGGCAATATTTCTATCCAAATCCGGACAACAACTGTCTTGCCATATGTACCATATGTAAAGGTGAAATAAGTAGGGGTAGGGACGTCAACCACCTAGGAACATCCTCCCTTATACGGCACCTGCAGCGCGTTCATAAAAAGTTACTGTCAAGTTCAGAAACTTTGGCTAAGACCGTAAGCAGTCCAGGGACACCTAAATCCCGTTGTCCTGTTGTATCCAAGCGCCTGCAAACCACACCGTCAACTCCCTCCTCGTCAATTTTCTCCTTAGTCAGGATCGTTAGTAGTCCTGCAGGCCATGTCACTGGCATGACTGACTCTCCTATCCGGGATTCCTCCGGAGGATCCTGCATTGCTACGCCTACTGCTGCCGCTGCTGCTGTTGCTGCTGCTGGGAGTCGTTCATCATCCCAGAGAGGAAGTAGGAACACCACTACTTTTACTAAACAATTGACCCTCCAACAGTCCTTAGCGAGGAGGATGAAGTACGACAGCGGTCATCCTGAAGCAAAACGTATAACTGAAGCCTTGACTGCTATGTTGCTGTTAGATGTGCATCCGGTATCCGCCATTAGTGCAGTGGGATTTAGACAATTGATGGAGGTAGTGTGTCCCCGGTTCCAAATCCCATCTAGATTCCACTTCACTAGGCAGGCGATACCGAGACTGTACAGAAACGTCAGAAAAAGTGTCCTCAGTGTCCTGAAAAATGCCTTTGTACCCAATGTCCACTTAACCACGGACATGTGGACAAGTGGAACAGGGCAGACTAAGGACTATATGACTGTGACAGCCCACTGGGTAGATGTATCACCTTACGCAGCAACAGCAGCAGCGTCACCAGTAGCAGCATCTCAGAAACGCCAGCTCGTTCCAAGGCAGGCTACGCTGTGTATCACCGGTTTCAGTAAGAGGCACACCGCCGACAACCTCTTAGAGAAACTGAGGGAAATCATCGCCCAGTAGCTTACCCCACTTAGACTCTCCTGGGGATTTGTGATATCTGACAACGCCACCAATATTGTGCGGGCATTACATCTGGGCAAATTCCAGCACGTCCCATGTTTTGCTCACACAATAAACTTGGTGGTGCAGAATTTTCTGAAAAGCGACAGGGGCGTGCAGGAGACGCTTTGGGTGGCCCGAAAAATTTCTGGCCACTTTCGCCATTCAGCGACTGCGTGCTGAAGACTGGAGCGCCAGCAAACACTCTTGAACCTGCCCCGCCATCACCTGAAGCAAGAGGTTGTGACGCGGTGGAACTCAACCCTCTATATGCTTCAGAGGATGGAGGAGCAGCAAAAGGCCATACAAGCCTATACATCCACCTATGACATAGGCAAAGGAGGGGGTATGCACCTGACTCAAGCGCAGTGGAGAATGATTTCCGTGTTGTGCAAGGTTCTCCAGCCCTTCGAACTTGCCACACGTGAAGTCAGTTCAGACACTGCCAGCTTGAGTCAGGTCATTCCCCTCATCAGGCTTTTGCAGAAGCAGCTTGAGAAAGTGAAGGAGGAGCTAAGACGGAGCGATTCCGCTCGGCATGTGGGACTTGTGGATGAAGCCCTTCATTCGCTTTGCCAGGATTCCAGGGTGGTCAATCTGTTGAAATCAGACCACTACATTTTGGCCACAGTGCTCGATCCTAGGTTTAAAGCCTTTGTGGTGTCTCTCTTTCCGGCCGACACAAGCCTGCAGAGGTGCAAAGACCTGCTGGTGAATACACTGTCAGCTGAAGCGGAACGTGACACGTCAACAGCTCCTTCTTCATTTTCTCCTGCAACTGGGGCTGCCAGGAAAAAACTTAGGTATCCTAAGCAACCCGCTGGTGGTGATGCAGGGCAGGCAGGACCAAGTTTGGACATCTGGTCCGGACTGAAGGACCGGGCAACAATTTCTGACATGTCTACTGTCACTGCATATGATACTGTCACCATTGACAGAATGGTGGAGGATTATATTGGTGACAGCATCCAAGTAGGCATGGCAGACAGTCCATACCTGTACTGGCAGGAAAAAGAGGCAATTTGGAGGCCCCTGTACAAACTGGCTCTATTTTACCTGAGTTGCCCCCCCTCCAGTGTGTACTCCGAAAGAGTGTTTAGTGCAGCCTGGAACCTTGTCAGCGAAAGGCGTAGGAGGTTGCTTCCACAGAATGTGGAGAAGATGATGTTCATCAAAATGAATTATCAGCTCTTCCAGGGAGACCAGCCTCCAGAACGTACAGAGGGACCTGTGGTGGTGGATTCAAGTGGGGACGAGTTAATACTTTGTGAGGATGAGGATGTACACACTGAAGAGGGTGAGGAATCGGTGGATGAGGAGGATGAGGATGACATCTTGCCTCCGTAGAGCCAGTTTGTGCAGGGACAGATTAATTGCCAGATTGTTTTGTGGGGGCCCAAACGAACCAATCATTTCAGCCACAGTTGTGTGGCAGACCCTGGCGCTGAAATGATTGGTTTGTTACAGTGTGCATGTCCTGTTTATACAACATAAGGGTGTGTGGGAGGGCCCAAGGACAATTCCATCTTGCACCTCTTTTTTTTCTTTGCATTATGTACAGTTTGGGGCCTAGTTTTTCAAACTGCCATCCTGTCTGCCACTGCAGTGTCACTCCTAGATGGGTCACGTGTTTGTGCCGCCCACTCGTGTCGCTTAGCATAGTCATCCAGCTACCTCGGTGCAACCTTTTGGACATAAAAACACTATTGTGAGGTGTTCAGAATAGACTGGAAATGAGTGGAAATTAAGGTTATTGAGGTTAATAATAGCATAGGAGCAGAAAAACCTACAAATTCTGTGATTTTAGCTGTTTTTATGCTTTTTTTCAAAAAAATACAGATCCAAAACACAAAACCCAGAACCCAAAACACGGAAGGGTGGTTTTGGCAAAACCAATCCAGATCCAAAACACGAAGAAAGATCCAGATCCAAAACCAAAACACAAAACACGAAAAGTGGCCGGTGCACACCCCTAATATATATATATATATATATATATATATATATATATATATATATATATACACACACACACATTTGGGAGTTTAAACAAAAATATCTTATCATTATTATCCTTTCATTAAACACTACACTGAGTGATTAAACAAAGAATATAATGCACACCCCTCCCCCAAGGCTTCAACATGCTCCAGGCTCTAGGCCAGTGACAGGTATCCTGACAGGTGGTGATCACTGCTCACCTTGTGGGCATCCCACGATGATGCTGGAGCGTTTGTGTGCAGTTCTTCCATCATTGGCGCAGCGGTGAAGCGCATAAGCAGGCAAGCGAGTAGGCGGGGGTGCTGCGCCGGCGTGACGTCATCACGCCACGTTGCGCAGCCAGTGGAGGAAGGGTTGCAGAGTTACAAGGCAGCCATAGTCCTCCCGGTCAGCCAATCTATTCCTGACCGGGCGGACATTAATTAGATGTATTTGCGGATGTGGCAGTGCCAGGAAATGAATTGTGGCCCGGCAGCTTCACGACACCCTCTGCCGGCTGGCGCTCTACGCGCTGGCGTAGTCCGCGTAACGGGTGGACCGGCCCTGGGTCAGTGGCAATTACCTAACCAGGTGGACCTCATGTCGTGTCATTGGGGTGGGGGGTGGTAATGAGCTGGCTGCTCACCTCCCATTTAGAAGATCGGTGAGAGTATGCAGTTGGCAATCTTGTATTGTGGGGCCGTTCTTTCTGCGCCATAGAGTGGCGTAACTAAGGGGAGTCGAACAGGGCGTGAGCCTGAACACTGAGGTCAGTGTAGTGCTGACTACACACAGTAACAAACATACAGCCGCCGGCCGGCGGCTGTGTGTTTGTTTTAATTAGCAGCAGGACCGGCGCTAGGCTTCCATGCGCCCAACGCTGTCCTGTGCTGCATGGCCACGCCCCTTCCCTCCCCCTGAGAGCTTACCCAATAGCGCTAGCGGGAGGGTAGAGGGTGGGCTCAGGCAGGCAGCAGGGCTGCGCTCCAGGCGACGGACCTCCTAGTCCGTGCCGGTTCCTGCTACTGATTAGCAGTCAATGAGAGTCAGACAGACTCTCATTGGCTGCTGCGCCCACTGCCAGAGCTGGGCTGGAGCTCACTCATGAGCTCCCTTCCGGCTCCTGCAGTGGGTGATGGGAGAGACGTCATGACGTATAAGGGGCACTACTGGGGGCATTGCATAAGGGGGTCTGTATAAGGGGCATTGCATTAAGGTGCATATGGAAAGAAATGTTCCCAGTGACAAGAAAGGGGTGTGTGTCATGCTGACATGCCCCATTTTTCAGTGGCCACGCCCCTTGTGATAGTGCCCATTTTTCGTCGTACTTGCCTGAGGCGCGCGCACATAGAGGGGGGGCTCCATTTTTCATTTTGCCTTGGGATCCAAATACCCTAGTTATGCAACTGTGCCCCACCATACTTTGTCTGTCTTTCTTTCTTCTTCTATTAGTTACTTCAGTTATACATTAAATAGTTTAATTAGTTTAAAAATAAATAGAGCTGGCCTTCCTTTCCCCTTATACAATTCCCTGTGTCGTTATTTCATTATGATTATGGTTGATAGTTTACCCTGCACTGTTAGGAGGGAACACTCATCAGGAGATGGGGAGTTTACTGTTGATTAGCATATAGTAACTATTAACTAAATAAAAAAATATACATATAAAAATAAATAAATATATATACTGGGCTAATGTATAGTTTGTAGAGGGGAGCTGAACACCTTAGCACTGGCCCTGACTAATAGCTATAAACAATTACATCTATGTACAAACAAAAGAGCAAACTTGCCACTCAATTAGAACTAGAACCTACCCTACAAGGACAATTGTTACTGGTGCCCACCAGTGGCCCAGAAAGACACGCCACAACTGGAACCAGGTTCTGGCAACTGACATTTATACCTAAAGAACCCCTGACAGACCAATGGCACGGCTGCACTCTTATAAACATTTTATTTAAAGCAAGGAAGAACGCTGAACCTCCACTCTGATTGCGGATTATCACTTTCATACCCCTGTATACAAAAACAAATCCACCACGAGCGTCAAACATTGGAGAGGCGACACCGTACTCCATAAATAGAGGGCATGGCGCTGTTTATGTTGAACTTGCATAATGAAAAAAAAACTTACATATGTATTGTCAGAATAAGGAGTTGCCAAAGTAAGGTTTGCCTTGGCACAAGAGCGTGCACTCAAAAGCTCCTATGTGGCCCATATTATGCACGTGACGATAGTTAATGATAGAAACTCGCCATAGATAACAATTGTAGAATCTGAACTCCTTAAATGAGCTTATACGATGGCTCAGCATTACCTATTCCGCCAGTGTAGAATTTAATATCACACCTTCTTTTCCTTAAGAAGCAAAACCGAACTGAATATCACATCCGTAGGTTATTTACTTCCCACACACATTTTCCACTAACTTGAGCAGCCTAACAATGTGATTAATACACATTACTTAATTAGAAGAATTAAAATGTAACAAATATGACATAAAATGTTACAAAGCGACAGCCCTGTGGTTACACGGAGCCGAGCATTGTGGCTTTACCTTGTTTTTGTCTACAGCGGGTTTTGGTTTCGGAGGAAATGGTGGTGGCCACATGCTCAGTAGAGGAAATTAATAAGAAACAGAATCTGCTCCCTGAGAAATGGGTCATATCTTGAACAAAACATATCTTGGATTCTTACAGCTACAACCAAATTTATAAATGTTATTGGATGAAACTTCCAGAATTGTATTCAAGTCTCTGTACTCCAGATGTTACTATATAGCGGTTACTGGGGGAGATGTATTATAGCGGCACTGATACAGCGCTGATACCGCTTCGGCGGTTCATACATATCCCCCACTGTGACTTATTCAACTGCATGCATATAGACACACATTTGTAACAATTGCTTTTTTTAAATTGTTATTAGAACAACTAGTTAGCAGCACAGAGTATATCAGGAGATGAGTGATGTGTTAGTGAGGACAGGGCTGCATGTGACAGGGGCAGTGATATGATGTGAGGAGGGGAATGGAGGCAGCAGTTAGCCACGGACTGAGAGTTGTATAGTGGGAGGAGCAGGGTCTCCAGCAGCACAGAGTATATCAGGAGATGAGGGATGTGTTAGTGAGGGCAGGGCTGCATGTGACAGGGGCAGTGACATGATGTGAGGAGGGGAATGGAGGCAGCAGGAAGCCACAGACTGAGAGTTATATAGTGGGAGGAGCAGGGTCCCCAGCAGCACAGAGTATATCAGGAGATGAGTGATGTGTTAGTGAGGACAGGGCTGCACGTGACAGGGGCAGTGACATGATGTGAGGAGGGGAATGGGGGCAGCAGGAAGCAACAGACAGTTATATAGTGGGAGGAGCAGGGTCCCCAGCAGCACAGAGTGTATCAGGAGATGAGTGATGTGTTAGTGAGGGCAGGGCTGCATGTGACAGGGACAGTGACATGATGGGAGGAGGGGAATGGAGGCAGCAGGAAGCCACAGACTGAGAGTTATATAGTGGGAGGAGCAGGGTCCCCAGCAGCACAGAGTATATCAGGAGATGAGTGATGTGTTAGTGTGGACAGGGCTGCATGTGACAGGGACAGTGACATGATGTGAGGAGGGGAATGGGGGCAGCAGGAAGCCACATACAGTTATATAGTGGGAGGAGCAGGGTCCCCAGCAGCACAGAGTATATCAGGAGATGAATGATGTGTTAGTATAGACAGGGCTGCATGTGACGGGGCAGTGACATAATGTGATTAGGGGAATGGAGTGTATAGTGTAGCTTGGTGTATGCTGCAGATTAGTGTATAGTGTAGGTTAGTGTCTATAGTGTAGCTTAGTGTATAGTGTAGCTTGGTGTATGGTGCAGGTTAGTGTATAGAGCAGGTTAGTGTATAGTGTAGGTTCAGGGCAGGATTAAGGGGGGAGGGGCGACAGGGGCAGTCGTCCCTGGGCCCCCACACACGGAGGGGCCCCCACTAGCAGCGGTGCGCTGTCTGCACCTGCCGCTAGTGTAGACCACTGTAAGCGCGGCCACACTACACAGTGACATACACACAGCCGCCGGCGACAGCTGTGTGTATGTTACAGCAGCAGATGAGAGTCAGACAAACTCTCATTGGCTGCTGCTTCAACGGAGGGAGTTGGCTGGAGCTCACACATGAGCTCCGCCTTACAGCTTCCCCCGCAGCGAGTGATGGGAGAGACGTCATGACGCTGACGTCTCTCCCATAGTGCAGGAGAAGAGCCAGGACCTGGAGCTGACTGCGGTGGTCGCGTCAGGAGCGGGGATTCAGGTAAGTTGTGATTGTTTTTTTGTGTGTGTGTATGTGTGGGTACTGCATATGGGGGGCCGCTACAGGGGGCAGTGCATAGGGGGGGGCGCTTCATGGGGGCACTGGGGGGTGCTACTAGGGTCAGTGCATAGGGGGACTACTACTGGGGGCACTGTATAGGGGTATTACTACTGGGGACACTATATAAGAGGCACTGCATAAGGGGCGACCACAACTAGGTCTGGGTGCACTCTATAAGGGACACTACTGGGGGCATTTATAAGGGGCACTGCATAGGGGGACCACTACTGGGGGCATTTATAAGGGGCACTGCATAGGGGGACCACTACTGGGGGCATTATATAAGGGGCACTGCATAGGGGGACCACTACTGGGGGCACTGCAAGGGGGGCATTACTACTGAGGTGAATAAAAAGGAAAAATAAAATGTTCTTAGGGTGACGAGAAACTGTGGTATATAGGGGCCCCCACAAGTTTGTTGCCCAGGGGCCCCCACAGACCTTAATCCGGCCCTGCATAGGTTAGTTTATAGTGCAGGTTAGTGTCTATAGTGCAGGTTAGTGTCTATAGTGTAGGATAGTGTATACTAGTGTAGGTTAGTGTATACTAGTGTAGGTTAGTGTATACTAGTGCAGGTTAGTGAATACTAGTGTAGGTTACTGTATACTAGTGTATGTTAGTGTACAGTGTAGGTTAGTCAGGGCCAGCTCCAGGGTTCGGAGCACCCTGTGCCGGCCCTCGAGAAGGCACCCTAACATCGCACGCGTCGAAGCCGTGCGCAACCGAATTTGGGGCCATGGCCTAATTACCATAGGCCATGCCCCCTATGTGACGTCTCCCGTCAGTGAATGGTTGCCGCATGCATGCGCGCGGCATCCATTCACACTCCGGGGGCACTCCGTGGGTCCAGCACCGCCGCGCAGCCCCAATCTCCCGATTTGACCACCCGCGGGCCACTTCGGGTGGAACAGCGGGACAGCACTGTCCCGCTGAAATCGAGATGCTGGGGAGGGGTGCCGCCCCTCTACGGGTGGTGCCCCTGTGCGACTGCACTGGTCGAACACCCCTAGAGCCGGCCCTGCGGTTAGTGTGTATAGTGTACATTAGTTTATAGTAGGGGTGTGCACCGGCCACTTTTCGTGTTTTGTGTTTTGGTTTTGGATCTGGATCTTTCTTCGTGTTTTGGATCTGGATTGGTTTTGCCAAAACCACCCTTCCGTGTTTTGGGTTCTGGGTTTTGTGTTTTGGATCTGTATTTTTTTTTAAAAAAGCATAAAAACAGCTAAAATCACAGAATTTGTTGGTTTCTCTGCTCCTATGCTATTATTAACCTCAATAACCTTAATTTCCACTCATTTCCAGTCTATTCTGAACACCTCACACCTCACAATAGTGTTTTCATGTCCAAAAGGTTGCACCGAGGTAGCTGGATGACTATGCTAAGCGACACGAGTGGGCGGCACAAACACGTGACCCATCTAGGAGTGACACTGCAGTGGCAGACAGGATGGCAGTTAGAAAAACTAGGCCCCAAACTGTACATAATGCAAAGAAAAAAAAGAAGTACAAGATGGAATTGTCCTTGGGCCCTCCCACCCACCCTTATGTTGTATAAACAGGACATGCACACTTTAACAAATCAATCATTTCAGCGCCAGGGTCTGCCACACAACTGTGGCTGAAATGATTGGTTCGTTTGGGCCCCCACAAAACAAGCTGGCAATTAATGTGTCCCTGCACAAACTGGCTCTACGGAGGCAAGATGTCATCCTCATCCTCCTCATCCACCGATTCCTCACCCTCTTCAGTGTGTACATCCTCATCCTCACAAAGTATTAAATCGTCCCCACTTGAATCCACCACCACAGGTCCCTCTGTACCTTCTGGAGGCTGGTCTCCCTGGAAGAGCTGATAATTCATTTTGATGAACATCATCTTCTCCACATTCTGTGGAAGCAACCTCCTACGCCTTTCGCTGACAAGGTTCCCGGCTGCACTAAACACTCTTTCGGAGTACACACTGGAGGGGGGGCAACTCAGGTAAAATAGAGCCAGCTTGTACAGGGGCCTCCAAATTGCCTCTTTTTCCTGCCAGTACAGGTATGGACTGTCTGACATGCCTACTTGGATGCTGTCACCGATGTAATCCTCCACCATTCTGTCAATGGTGACAGTATCATATGCAGTGACAGTAGACATGTCAGAAATTGTTGCCAGGTCCTTCAGTCCGGACCAGATGTCCAAACTTGGTCCTGCCTGCCCTGCATCACCGCCAGCGGGTTGCTTAGGATACCTAAGTTTTTTCCTGGCAGCCCCAGTTGCGGGAGAAAATGAAGAAGGAGCCGTTGACGTGTCACGTTCCGCTTCAGCTGACAGTGTGTTCACCAGCAGGTCTTTGCACCTCTGCAGGCTTGTGTCGGCCAGAAAGAGAGACACCACATAGGCTTTAAACCTAGGATCAAGCACGGTGGCCAAAATGTAGTGGTCTGATTTCAACAGATTGACCACCCTGGAATCCTGGCAAAGCGAATGAAGGGCTTCATCCACAAGTCCCACATGCCGAGCGGAATCGCTCCGTCTTAGCTCCTCCTTCACTTTCTCCAGCTGCTTCTGCAAAAGCCTGATGAGGGGAATGACCTGACTCAAGCTGGCTGTGTCTGAACTGACTTCACGTGTGGCAAGTTCGAAGGGCTGGAGAACCTTGCACAACACGGAAATCATTCTCCACTGCGCTTGAGTCAGCTGCATACCCCCTCCTTTGCCTATGTCATAGGTGGATGTATAGGCTTGTATGGCCTTTTGCTGCTCCTCCATCCTCTGAAGCATATAGAGGGTTGAGTTCCACCGCGTCACAACCTCTTGCTTCAGGTGATGGCGGGGCAGGTTCAAGAGTGTTTGCTGGCGCTCCAGTCTTCGGCACGCAGTCGCTGAATGGCGAAAGTGGCCAGAAATTTTTCGGGCCACCCAAAGCGTCTCCTGCACGCCCCTGTCGCTTTTCAGAAAATTCTGCACCACCAAGTTTATTGTGTGAGCAAAACATGGGACGTGCTGGAATTTGCCCAGATGTAATGCCCGCACAATATTGGTGGCGTTGTCAGATATCACAAATCCCCAGGAGAGTCTAAGTGGGGTAAGCCACTGGGCGATGATTTCCCTCAGTTTCTCTAAGAGGTTGTCAGCGGTGTGCCTCTTACTGAAACCGGTGATACACAGCGTAGCCTGCCTTGTAACGAGCTGGCGTTTCTGAGATGCTGCTACTGGTGACGCTGCTGCTGTTGCTGCGTAAGGTGATACATCTACCCAGTGGGCTGTCACAGTCATATAGTCCTTAGTCTGCCCTGTTCCACTTGTCCACATGTCCGTGGTTAAGTGGACATTGTGTACAATGGCATTTTTCAGGACACTGAGGACACTTTTTCTGACATTTCTGTACAGTCTCGGTATCGCCTGCCTAGTGAAGTGGAATCTAGACGGGATTTGGAACCAGGGACACACTACCTCCATCAATTGTCTAAATCCCACTGCACTAATGGCGGATACCGGACATAGCAGTCAAGGCCTCAGTTATACGTTTTGCTTCAGGATGACTGCTGTCGTACTTCATCCTCCTCGCTAAGGACTGTTGGAGGGTCAATTGTTTAGTAAAAGTAGTGGTGTTCCTACTTCCTCTCTGGGATGATGAACGACTCCCAGCAGCAGCAACAGCAGCAGCGGCAGCAGTAGGCGTAGCAGTGCAGGATCCTCCAGAGGAATCCCGGATAGGAGAGTCAGTCATGCCAGTGACATGGCCTGCAGGACTACTTCCGATCCTGACTAAGGAGGAAATTGACGAGGAGGGAGTTGACGGTTTGTGGTTTGCAGGCGCTTGGATACAACAGGACAATGGGATTTAGGTGTCCCTGGACTGCTTACGGTCTTAGCCAAAGTTTCTGAACTTGACAGTAACTTTTTATGAACGCGCTGCAGGTGCCGTATAAGGGAGGATGTTCCTAGGTGGTTGACGTCCCTACCCCTACTTATTTCACCTTTACATATGGTACATATGGCAAGACAGTTGTTGTCCGGATTTGGATAGAAATATTGCCAGACCAAAGAGGTGGAATGTTTGGTCTTCTGCCCAGGCATGACCGTGATGGGCTTTTTCATCCCACGGACAACAACTGTCTCCCCCGGAGCCTGATTTAAACAAACCACATCACCATCAGAATCCTCCTCGCCAACTTCCTCCTCAGCGCCAGCTACACCAGTATCCTCATCCTGTTGTACTTCAACAGTGACATCTTCAATTTGCATATCAGCAAGTGGACTGTGGGTGCTCCTTTCAGCACTTGCAGGGGGTGTGCAAATGGTGGAAAGAGCCACCTCTTCCCGTCCAGTGCTGGGAAGGTCAGGCATCGCAACCACCACCACACTTGGACTCTCCTTGGGGATTTGTGATATCTTCTTAGAAAGCACTGGTCCTCATTCAGAGCCGCTCGTTAGCGGCAGTACGCTCGTTCCGAGCGATGTTTGCACATCTGCGCATGCGTACGGTTTTTAGTACGCATGCGCGAACCAGTCAGTGCGGCCAAAAATCGTTTGTACGCTATATAGCGAGTGCCTGCTATTTTGAGTGACAGAATGAGGCGTATGTGGGTGGTAACAGGGGAAGGTGCTTGAAAATGGGGAAAGGAGATCCGAACGCAGGCGTGCTTAAAGGTCAAAACGGGCGTATTATGGGTGTGCATAATTAATACAGCAGCGTCATTGACCACGTCACTGGGTTATTTTATAGCCAGAACTGCTCGCAAATTTGTGGTAGCAAACACCAACCACAAGAATAGCGAGCAGTTCATACGCTGGTCGATGTACTCGATTAATCTAATAAATAGTGGACATGACGTATGGTGCGAGCGGCCAGGGGGCGTTTTTAACAAATAAACGAGCGTATGTTTTGCTCGCTTGTTCAGACTTAGAGGTGTGAACAGACTGCAATTTGCGAACGGATCATTTGAATAGCCACCCCTTGTTTTTGAACGAACGAGCGCAAATAGCGAACGGCTCTGAATGAGGGCCACAGTTCTTCGCTGTGCTTTTGCCAGCTTAACTCTTTTGATTTTTTTAGTGGGAGGAGGGCTTCCATCGTCATGTGAAGCTGAACCACTAGTCATGAACATACTAGGGATCGACCTTAGCCGTTCCTTGCCACTCCATGTCGTAAATGGCATATTGGCAAGTTTACGTTTCTCTTCAGCTGATTTAAATGTCTTTTTCAAGGTCATTTTCCTGAACTTTGCCATTTGGGATTGTATGTGCCCTCTACTATGACATTGGGCATCGGCCTTGGCAGACGACGTTGATGGCATGTTATCGTCTATGTCATGACTAGTGGCAGCAGCTTCAGCACTAGGAGGAAGTGGTTCTTGATCTTTCTCTATTTTATTTTTATCGGAGAAAGTTTGGTCCTCCATTTATGTTATATCGATTTGATATATACGTGCGGCTAAACACAGAAAATAATTTTTTTTTTGGTTTGGACTGGAGTGTACTTTGGGGGTTACAGCACCCTTTAACGGTCAAGCCAGCCGGCCCTTTACTTATGACACAGGCGCACGCTTGGCACTACTTTGTTGATGCACGTGCGGCTACTGCGCACACAATTCACAAACACAGAAAATAATTTTTTTTTTGGTTTGGACTGGAGTGTACTTTCGGGGGTTACAGCACCCTTAACGGTCAAGCCAGTCGGCCCTTTACTTATGACACAGGCGCACGCTTGGCACTACTTTGTTGATGCACGTGCGGCTACTGCGCACACAATTCACAAACACAGAAAATAATTTTTTTTTTGGTTTGGACTGGAGTGTACTTTCGGGGGTTACAGCACCCTTTAACGGTCAAGCCAGCCGGCCCTTTACTTATGACACAGGCGCACGCTTGGCACTACTTTGTTGATGCACGTGCGGCTACTGCGCACACAATTCACAAACACAGAAAATAATTTTTTTTTTGGTTTGGACTGGAGTGTACTTTCGGGGGTTACAGCCCCCTTAACGGTCAAGCCAGTCGGCCCTTTACTTATGACACAGGCGCACGCTTGGCACTACTTTGTTGATGCACGTGCGGCTACTGCGCACACAATTCACAAACACAGAAAATATTTTTTTTTTTGGTTTGGACTGGAGTGTACTTTCGGGGGTTACAGCACCCTTAACGGTCAAGCCAGCCGGCCCTTTACTTATGACACAGGCGCACGCTTGGCACTACTTTGTTGATGCACGTGCGGCTACTGCGCACACAATTCACAAACACAGAAAATAATTTTTTTTGGGGTTTGGACTGGAGTGTACTTTCGGGGGTTACAGCACCCTTAACGGTCAAGCCAGCCGGCCCTTTACTTATGACACAGGCGCACGCTTGGCACTACTTTGTTGATGCACGTGCGGCTACTGCGCACACAATTCACAAACACAGAAAATAATTTTTTTTTTGGTTTGGACTGGAGTGTACTTTCGGGGGTTACAGCACCCTTAACGGTCAAGCCAGCCGGCCCTGTATTATGACACAGGCGCACGCTTGGCACTACTTTGTTGATGCACGTGCGGCTACTGCGCACACAATTCACAAACACAGAAAATATTTTTTTTTTGGTTTGGACTGGAGTGTACTTTCGGGGGTTACAGCACCCTTAACGGTCAAGCCAGCCGGCCCTTTACTTATGACACAGGCGCACGCTTGGCACTACTTTGTTGATGCACGTGCGGCTACTGCGCACACAATTCACAAACACAGAAAATAATTTTTTTTTGGTTTGGACTGGAGTGTACTTTCGGAGGTTACAGCACCCTTTAACGGTCAAGCCAGCCGGTCCTTTACTTATGACACAGGCGCACGCTTGGCACTACTTTGTTGATGCACGTGCGGCTACTGCGCACACAATTCACAAACACAGAAAATATATTATTTTTTTAGCACTTGGGGGGAGCACCCCTGATGGACAGAGCACCCCCTGGACAACACTACAGCACTCCTTTAGGACTGGGACACTGCACAGGACTTTGGAGTGGACACAGCCCCTATGGAGAACTGACTGCACAACACAGTCCAGCCAGCCCCTATGGACTTTGAAGTAGTGGACACAGCCCCTATTAACAACAGCAGCACAGCACAACACAGCCAGCCCCTATGGACTTTGAAGTAGTGGACAACAGCAGCACAGCGCAGCACAGCACAGCACAACACTACTCTGCACTACACTACACTACACAGCCCAGCCAGCCCTAACTCCCACCCTCCCTCTTCACTGTCCACAGCCTAGTGAGAAAATGGCGCCGACGCGGGTACCTTATATAGGATCCAAAACCCGCGAGACTCGGAAGGCGGGATGATGACGTTTTGCCTCGATTTCAGATCCGAGTCAGGCGGGATAAGTCGAGCCTGACTCGGATCGGACTCGGATCGGGGGGGGCTCGGGGGGGTTCGGATTTCAGAAATCCGAACCCGCTCACCCCTAGTTTATAGTGTAGGTTAGTGTATAGTGTAGATTAGTTTATAGTGTAGGTTAGTGTATAGTGTAGGTTAGCGTATAGTGTATATTAGAGTATAGTGTAGCTTAGTGTATAGTGTAGGTTAGTTTATAGTGTAGGTTAGTGTATAGTGTAGATTAGTTTATAGTGTAGGTTAGTGTATAGTGTAGGTTAGCGTATAGTGTATATTAGAGTATAGTGTAGCTTAGTGTATAGAGTAGGTTAGTTTATAGTGTAGGTTAGTGTATAGTGTAGATTAGTTTATAGTGTAGGTTAGTGTATAGTGTAGATTAGTTTATAGTGTAGGTTAGTGTATAATGTAGCTTAGAGTATAGTGTAGGTTAGCGTATAGTGTATATTAGTGTATAGTGTAGATAAGTGTATAGTGTAGGTTAGTGTATAGTGTAGGTTAGTGTATAGTGTAGATTAGTGTATAGTGTAGATTAGTGTATAGTGTAGATTAGTGTATAGTGCAGGTTAGTGTCTATAGTGTAGGTTAGTATATAGTGTAGCTTAGTGTATAGTGTAGCTTAGTGTATAGTGTAGATTAGTGTATAGTGTAGATTAGTGTATAGTGTAGGTTAGTGTATAGTGTAGATAAGTGTATAGTGTAGGTTAGTGTCTATAGTGTAGCTTAGTGTACAGTGTAGGTTAGTGTATAGTGTAGGTTGGTGTATAGTGTAGGTTAGTGTATAGTGTAGGTTAGTGTATAGTGTAGGTTAGTATATAGTGTAGGTTAGTGTATATTGTATATTAGTGTATAGTGTAGGTTAGTGTATAGTGTAGGTTAGTGTATAGTGTAGGTTAGTGTATATTGTATATTAGTGTATAGTGTAGGTTAGTGTATAGTGTAGGTTAGTATATAGTGTAGATTAGTGTATAGTGTAGGTTAGTATATAGTGTAGATTAGTGTATAGTGTAGCTTAGTGTATAGTGTAGGTTAGTGTATATTGTATATTAGTGTATAGTGTAGGTTAATGTATAGTGTAGGTTGGTGTATAGTGTAGGTTAGTGTATAGTGTAGGTTAGTGTATAGTGTAGCTTAGTGTATATTGTAGATTAGTGTATAGTGTAGCTTGGTGTATAGTGTAGGTTAGTGTATAGTGTAGGTTAGTGTATAGTGTAGGTTAATGTATAGTGTAGGTTAGTGTATAGTGTATATTAGTGTATAGTGTAACTTAGTCTATAGTGTAGGTTTAGTGTATAGTGCAGGTTATTGTATAGTGTAGGTTTAGTGTATAGTGTAGGTTAGTGTATAGTGTAGGTTACTTTATAGTGTAGCTTAGTGTATAGTGTAGGTTAGTATATAGTGTAGCTTAGTGTATAGTGTAGGTCAGTATATAGTGTAGATTAGTGTATAGTGTAGGTTAGTATATAGTGTAGATTAGTGTATAGTGTAGCTTAGTGTATAGTGTAGGTTAGTGTATATTGTATATTAGTGTATAGTGTAGGTTAATGTATAGTGTAGGTTGGTGTATAGTGTAGGTTAGTGTATAGTGTAGCTTAGTGTATAGTGTAGATTAGTGTATAGTGTAGCTTAGTGTATAGTGTAGGTTAGTGTATATTGTATATTAGTGTATAGTGTAGGTTAATGTATAGTGTAGGTTGGTGTATAGTGTAGCTTAGTGTATAGTGTAGATTAGTGTATAGTGTAGCTTAGTGTATAGTGTAGCTTAGTGTATAGTGTAGGTTAGTGTATAGTGTAGCTTAGTGTATAGTGTAGGTTGGTGTATAGTGTAGGTTAATGTATAGTGTAGGTTAGTGTATAGTGTATATTAGTGTATAGTGTAGGTTTAGTGTATAGTGCAGGTTATTGTATAGTGTATATTAGTGTATAGTGTAGGTTAGTGTATAGTGTATATTAGTGTATAGTGTAGGTTTAGTGTATAGTGCAGGTTTAGTGTATAGTGTAGGTTACTTTATAGTGTAGCTTAGTGTATAGTGTAGGTTATTGTATAGTGTAGGTTTAGTGTATAGTGTAGCTTAGTGTATATTGTAGGTTAGTGTATAGTGTAGATTAGTGTATAGTGTAGGTTTAGTGTATAGTGTAGGTTAGTGTATATTGTAGATTAGTGTATAGTGTAGGTTAGTGTATAGTGTAGCTTAGTGTATAGTGTAGGTTGGTGTATAGTGTAGCTTGGTGTATAGTGTAGGTTAGTGTCTATAGTGTAGGTTAGTGAATAGTGTAAGTTGGTGTATAGTGTAGCTTGGTGTATAGTGTAGGTTAGTGTCTATAGTGTAGGTTAGTGTATAGTGTAGGTTAGTGTATAGTGTAGCATAGTGTATAGTGTAGCTTAGTGTATAGTGTAGGTTAGTGTATAGTGTAGCTTAGTGTATAGTGTAGATTAGTGTATAGTGTAGCTTAGTGTATAGTGTAGCTTAGTGTATAATGTAGGTTAGTGTATAGTGTAGCTTAGTGTATAGTGTAGGTTAGTGTATAGTGTAGGTTAGTGTATAGTGTAGGTTGGTGTATAGTGTAGCTTAGTGTATAGTATATAGTGTATAGTGTAAAGTGTATAGTATACAGATTAGTGTATAGGTTAGTGTCTATAGTGTAGCTTAGTGTATAGTGTAGCTTAGTGTATGGTTCAGGTTAGTGTCTATAGTGTAGGTTAGTGTATAGTGTAGCTTAGTGTATAGTGTAGATTAGTGTATAGTGTAGGTTGGTGTATAGTGTAGCATAGTGTATAGTGTAGCTTGGTGTATGCTGCAGATTAGTGTATAGTGTAGGTTAGTGTCTATAGTGTATGTAAGTGTATAGTGTAGCATAGTGTATAGTGTAGTTTAGTGTATAGTGTAGCTTAGTGTATGGTGCAGGTTAGTGTATAGTGTAGGTTAGTGTATGGTGCAGGTTAGTGTATAGTGTAGGTTAGTGTCTACAGTGTATGTAAGTGTATAGTGTAGGTTAGTGTATAGTGTAGCATAGTGTATAGTGTAGCTTAGTGTATAGTGTAGGTTATTGTATAGTGTAGGTTTAGTGTATAGTGTACGTTAGTGTATAGTGTAGCTTAGTGTATACTGTAGGTTAGTGTATAGTGTAGCTTAGTGTATAGTGTAGCTTAGTGTATAGTGTAGCTTGGTGTATGGTGCAGGTTAGTGTCTATAGTGCAGGTTAGTGTATAGTGTAGCTTAGTGTATAGTGTAGGTTAGTGTATAGTGTAGCTTAGTGTATAGTGTAGCTTAGTCTATAGTGTAGCTTAGTCTATAGTGTAGCTTAGTCTATAGTGTATGTTAGTGTATAGTGTAGATTAGTGTATAGTGTAGGTTAGTGTCTATAGTGCAGGTTAGTGTATAGTGTAGCTTAGTGTATAGTGTACAGTAGGTTAGTATATATAGTGTAGCTTAGTGTATAGTGTAGCTTAGTGTATAGTGTAGCTTAGTGTATAGTGTAACTTAGTGAATAGTGTAGGTTAGTGTATAGTGTAGGTTAGTGTATAGTGTAGCTTAGTGTATAGTGTAGGTTAGTGTATAGTGTAGGTTAGTGTATAGTGTAGCTTAGTGTATAGTGTAGGTTAGTATATAGTGTAGCTTAGTGTATAGTGTAGGTTAGTGTATAGTGTAGCTTAGTGTATAGTGTAGCTTAGTCTATAGTGTATGTTAGTGTATAGTGTAGATTAGTGTATAGTGTAGGTTACTGTATAGTTTAGGTTAGTATATAGTGTAGGTTAGTGTATAGTGTAGCTTGGTGTATAGTGTAGGTTAGTATATAGTGTAGGTTAGTGGATAGTGTAGGTTAGTGTATAGTGTATATTAGAGTATAGTGTAGCTTGGTGTATGCTGCAGATTAGTGTATAGTATATAGTGTATAGTGTAAAGTGTATAGTATACAGATTAGTGTATAGTGTAGGTTAGTGTATAGTGTATATTAGTGTATAGTGTAGCTTAGTCTATAGTGTAGGTTTAGTGTATAGTGCAGGTTATTGTATAGTGTAGGTTTAGTGTATAGTGTAGGTTAGTGTATAGTGTAGGTTATTGTATAGTGTAGGTTTAGTGTATAGTGTAGCTTAGTGTATAGTGTAGGTTATTGTATAGTGTAGGTTTAGTGTATAGTGTAGCTTAGTGTATAGTGTAGGTTACTGTATAGTGTAGATTAGTGTATAGTGTAGGTTTAGTGTATAGTGTAGGTTAGTGTATATTGTAGATTAGTGTATAGTGTAGGTTAGTGTATAGTGTAGGTTACTTTATAGTGTAGCTTAGTGTATAGTGTAGGTTATTGTATAGTGTAGGTTTAGTGTATAGTGTAGCTTAGTGTATAGTGTAGGTTACTGTATAGTGTAGATTAGTGTATAGTGTAGGTTTAGTGTATAGTGTAGGTTAGTGTATATTGTAGATTAGTGTATAGTGTAGGTTAGTGTATAGTGTAGCTTAGTGTATAGTGTAGGTTGGTGTATAGTGTAGCTTGGTGTATAGTGTAGGTTAGTGTCTATAGTGTAGGTTAGTGAATAGTGTAGGTTGGTGTATAGTGTAGCTTGGTGTATAGTGTAGGTTAGTGTCTATAGTGTAGGTTAGTGTATAGTGTAGGTTAGTGTATAGTGTAGCATAGTGTATAGTGTAGCTTAGTGTATAGTGTAGGTTATTGTATAGTGTAGGTTTAGTGTAGGTTAGTGTATAGTGTAGGTTTAGTGTATAGTGCAGGTTAGTGTATAGTGTAGCTTGGTGTATAGTGTAGGTTAGTGTATAGTGTAGCTTAGTGTATAGTGTAGCTTGGTGTATAGTGTAGGTTAGTGTATAGTGTAGGTTAGTGTCTATAGTGTAGCTTAGTGTATAGTGTAGCTTAGTGTATGGTGCACGTTAGGGTATAGTGTAGCTTAGTGTATAGTGTAGCTTGGTGTATAGTGTAGGTTAGTGTATGGTGCAGGTTAGTGTCTATAGTGTAGATTAGTGTATAGTGTAGCTTAGTGTATAGTGTAGCTTGGTGTATAGTGTAGGTTAGTGTATGGTGCAGGTTAGTGTCTATAGTGTAGATTAGTGTATACTGTAGGTTAGTGTATAGTGTAGCTTAGTGTATAGTGTAGGTTAGTGTATAGTGTAGTTTAGTGTATAGTGTAGCTTAGTGTATAGTGTAGATTAGTGTATAGTGTAGGTTAGTGTATAGTGTAGCTTAGTGTATAGTGTAGCTTAGTGTATAGTGTAGGTTTAGTGTATAGTGTAGCTTAGTGTATAGTGTAGCTTAGTGTATAGTGTAGGTTTAGTGTATAGTGTAGCTTAGTGTATAGTGTAGGTTAGTGTATAGTGTAGGTTTAGTGTATAGTGTAGCTTGGTGTATAGTGTAGGTTAGTGTATAGTGTAGCTTAGTGTATAGTGTAGGTTAGTGTATAGTGCAGGTTAGTGTATAGTGTAGCTTAGTGTATAGTGTAGGTTAGTGTATAGTGTAGCTTAGTGTATACTGTAGCTTAGTGTATAGTGTAGGTTTAGTGTATAGTGTAGCTTAGTGTATAGTGTAGCTTAGTGTATAGTGTAGGTTTAGTGTATAGTGTAGCTTAGTGTATAGTGTAGGTTAGTGTATAGTGTAGGTTTAGTGTATAGTGTAGCTTGGTGTATAGTGTAGGTTAGTGTATAGTGTAGCTTAGTGTATAGTGTAGGTTAGTGTATAGTGCAGGTTAGTGTATAGTGTAGGTTTAGTGTATAGTGTAGCTTAGTGTATAGTGTAGGTTAGTGTATAGTGTAGCTTAGTATATAGTGTAGGTTAATGTATAGTGTAGCTTAGTGTATAGTGTAGGTTAGTGTATAGTGTAGCTTAGTGTATAGTGTAGCTTAGTGTATAGTGTAGGTTAATGTATAGTGTAGCTTGGTGTATGCTGCAGATTTGTGTATAGTATATAGTGTATAGTGTAAAGTGTATAGTATACAGATTAGTGTATAGTGTAGGTTAGTGTCTATAGTGTAGCTTAGTGTATGGTGCAGGTTAGTGTATAGTGTAGGTTAGTGTATAGTGTAGCTTAGTGTATAGTGTATATTAGTGTATAGTGTAGGTTAGTGTATAGTGTAGGATAGTGTAGCTTAGTGTATAGTGTAGGATAGTGTAGCTTAGTGTATAGTGTAGGTCAGTATATAGTGTAGCTTAGTGTATAGTGTAGGTTAGTGTATAGTGTAGATTAGTGTAAAGTGTAGCTTAGTGTATAGTGTAGGTGGGTGTATATTGTATATTAGTGTATAGTGTAGCTTAGTGTATAGTGTAGGTTGGTGTATAGTGTAGGTTAATGTATAGTGTAGCATAGTGTATAGTGTAGCTTAGTGTATACTGTAGGTTAGTGTATAGTGTAGGTTAGTGTATAGTGTAGCATAGTGTATAGTGTAGCTTAGTGTATAGTGTAGGTTATTGTATAGTGTAGGTTTAGTGTATAGTGTAGGTTTAGCGTATAGTGTAGCTTAGTGTATAGTGTAGCTTAGTGTATACTGTAGGTTAGTGTATAGTGTAGCTTAGTGTATAGTGTAGGTTAGTGTATAGTGTAGGTTAGTGTATAGTGTAGGTTAGTGTATAGTGTAGGTTGGTGTATAGTGTAGCTTAGTGTATAGTATATAGTGTATAGTGTAAAGTGTATAGTATACAGATTAGTGTATAGGTTAGTGTCTATAGTGTAGCTTAGTGTATAGTGTAGCTTAGTGTATGGTTCAGGTTAGTGTCTATAGTGTAGGTTAGTGTATAGTGTAGCTTAGTGTATAGTGTAGATTAGTGTATAGTGTAGGTTGGTGTATAGTGTAGCATAGTGTATAGTGTAGCTTAGTGTATAGTGTAGGTTGGTGTATAGTGTAGCATAGTGTATAGTGTAGCTTGGTGTATGCTGCAGATTAGTGTATAGTGTAGGTTAGTGTCTATAGTGTATGTAAGTGTATAGTGTAGCATAGTGTATAGTGTAGTTTAGTGTATAGTGTAGGTAAGTGTATAGTGTAGCTTAGTGTATGGTGCAGGTTAGTGTATAGTGTAGGTTAGTGTATAGTGTAGGTAAGTGTATAGTGTAGCTTAGTGTATGGTGCAGGTTAGTGTATAATGTAGGTTAGTGTCTATAGTGTATGTAAGTGTATAGTGTAGGTTAGTGTATAGTGTAGCATAGTGTATAGTGTAGCTTAGTGTATAGTGTAGGTTATTGTATAGTGTAGGTTTAGTGTATAGTGTACGTTAGTGTATAGTGTAGCTTAGTGTATACTGTAGGTTAGTGTATAGTGTAGCTTAGTGTATAGTGTAGGTTAGTGTATAGTGTAGCTTAGTGTATAGTGTAGGTTAGTGTATAGTGTAGCTTGGTGTATGGTGCAGGTTAGTGTCTATAGTGCAGGTTAGTGTATAGTGTAGCTTAGTGTATAGTGTAGGTTAGTGTATAGTGTAGCTTAGTGTATAGTGTAGGTTAGTGTATAGTGTAGCTTAGTCTATAGTGTAGCTTAGTCTATAGTGTAGCTTAGTCTATAGTGTATGTTAGTGTATAGTGTAGATTAGTGTATAGTGTAGGTTAGTGTCTATAGTGCAGGTTAGTGTATAGTGTAGCTTAGTGTATAGTGTACAGTAGGTTAGTATATATAGTGTAGCTTAGTGTATAGTGTAGCTTAGTGTATAGTGTAGCTTAGTGTATAATGTAACTTAGTGAATAGTGTAGGTTAGTGTATAGTGTAGCTTAGTGTATAGTGTAGGTTAGTGTATAGTGTAGGTTAGTGTATAGTGTAGGTTAGTGTATAGTGTAGCTTAGTGTATAGTGTAGGTTAGTATATAGTGTAGCTTAGTGTATAGTGTAGGTTAGTGTATAGTGTAGCTTAGTGTATAGTGTAGCTTAGTCTATAGTGTATGTTAGTGTATAGTGTAGATTAGTGTATAGTGTAGGTTACTGTATAGTTTAGGTTAGTATATAGTGTAGGTTAGTGTATAGTGTAGCTTGGTGTATAGTGTAGGTTAGTATATAGTGTAGGTTAGTGGATAGTGTAGGTTAGTGTATAGTGTATATTAGAGTATAGTGTAGCTTGGTGTATGCTGCAGATTAGTGTATAGTATATAGTGTATAGTGTAAAGTGTATAGTATACAGATTAGTGTATAGTGTAGGTTAGTGTCTATAGTGTAGCTTAGTGTATGGTGCAGGTTAGTGTATAGTGTAGGTTAGTGTATAGTGTAGCTTAGTGTATAGTGTAGATTAGTGTATAGTGTAGGTTAGTGTATAGTGTAGGTTAGTGTATAGTGTAGATTAGTGTATAGTGTAGGTTAGTGTATAGTGTAGCTTAGTGTATAGTGTAGGTTGGTGTATAGTGTAGGTTAGTGTATAGTGTAGATTAGTGTATAGTGTAGGTTAGTGTATAGTGTAGATTAGTGTATAGTGTAGCTTAGTGTATAGTGTAGGTTAGTGTATAGTGTAGATTAGTGTATAGTGTAGGTTAGTGTATAGTGTAGCTTAGTGTATAGTGTAGGTTGGTGTATAGTGTAGGTTGGTGTATAGTGTAGGTTAGTGTATAGTGTAGGTTAGTAAATAGTGTAGGTTAGTGTATAGTGTAGGTTAGTGTATAGTGTAGGTTAGTAAATAGTGTAGGTTAGTGTATAGTGTAGCTTAGTGTATAGTGTAGGTTGGTGTATAGTGTAGCTTAGTGTATACTGTAGGTTGGTGTATAGTGTAGGTTAATGTATAGTGTAGGTTAGTGTATATTGTATATTAGTGTATAGTGTAGGTTAGTGTATATTGTATATTAGTGTATAGTGTAGGTTAGTGTATAGTGTAGGTTAGTGTATAGTGTAGCTTAGTGTATAGTGTAGGTTTAGCGTATAGTGTACATTAGTGTATAGTGTAGCTTAGTGTATACTGTATGTTAGTGTATAGTGTAGCTTAGTGTATAGTGTAGGTTAGTGTATAGTGTAGCTTAGTGTATAGTGTAGCTTAGTGTATAGTGTAGCTTGGTGGATGGTGCAGGTTAGTGTCTATAGTGTAGGTTAGTGTCTATAGTGTAGGTTAGTGTATAGTGTAGCATAGTGTATAGTGTAGGTTAGTGTATAGTGTAGGTTAGTATATAGTGTAGGTTAGTGTATAGTGTAGGTTGGTGTATAGTGTAGCTTAGTGTATAGTATATAGTGTAAAGTGTATAGTATACAGATTAGTGTATAGGTTAGTGTCTATAGTGTAGCTTAGTGTATAGTGTAGCTTAGTGTATGGTGCAGGTTAGTATCTATAGTGTAGGTTAGTGTCTATAGTGTAGGTTAGTGTATAGTGTAGCTTAGTGTATGGTGCAGGTTAGTGTCTATAGTGTAGGTTAGTGTCTATAGTGTAGGTTGGTGTATAGTGTAGGTTGGTGTATAGTGTAGGTTAATGTATAGTGTAGCTTGGTGTATTCTGCAGATTAGTGTATAGTGTAGCTTATTGTATAGTGTAGCTTAGTGTATAGTGTAGGTTAGTGTCTATAGTGTAGGTTAGTGTATAGTGTAGCATAGTGTATAGTGTAGCTTAGTGTATAGTGTAGGTAAGTGTATAGTGTAGGTTAGTGAATAGTGTAGGTTAGTATATAGTGTAGGTTAGTATATAGTGTAGCTTAGTATATAGTGTAGCTTAGTGTATAGTGTAGGTTAGTGTATAGTGTAGCTTAGTATATAGTGTAGCTTAGTGTATAGTGTAGGTTAGTGTATAGTGTAGGTTAGTGTATAGTGTAGCACAGTGTATAGTGTAACTTAGTCTATAGTGTAGCTTAGTCTATAGTGTATGTTAGTATATAGTGTAGATTAGTGTATAGTGTAGGTTGGTGTATAGTGTAGCTTAGTGTATAGTATATAGTGTAAAGTGTATAGTATACAGATTAGTGTATAGGTTAGTGTCTATAGTGTAGCTTAGTGTATAGTGTAGGTTAGTGTATAGTGTAGGTTAGTGTATAGTGTAGCTTAGTGTATGGTGCAGGTTAGTGTCTATAGTGTAGGTTAGTGTCTATAGTGTAGGTTAGTGTATAGTGTAGCTTAGTGTATAGTGTAGCTTAGTGTATGGTGCAGGTTAGTGTCTATAGTGTAGGTTAGTGTCTATAGTGTAGGTTGGTGTATAGTGTAGCTTAGTGTATAGTGTAGGTTGGTGTATAGTGTAGGTTAATGTATAGTGTAGCTTGGTGTATTCTGCAGATTAGTGTATAGTGTAGCTTATTGTATAGTGTAGCTTAGTGTATAGTGTAGGTTAGTGTCTATAGTGTAGGTTAGTGTATAGTGTAGCATAGTGTATAGTGTAGCTTAGTGTATAGTGTAGGTAAGTGTATAGTGTAGCTTAGTGTATACTGTAGCATAGTGTATAGTGTAGCTTAGTGTATAGTGTAGGTAAGTGTATAGTGTAGGTTAGTGAATAGTGTAGCATAGTGCATAGTGTAGGATAGTGTAGCTTAGTGTATAGTGTAGATTAGTGTATAGTGTAGCTTAGTGTATAGTGTAGGTTGGTGTATAGTGTAGCTTAGTCTATAGTGTAGGTTGGTGTATAGTGTAGGTTAATGTATAGTGTAGCTTGGTGTATTCTGCAGATTAGTGTATAGTGTAGCTTATTGTATAGTGTAGCTTAGTGTATGGTGCAGGTTAGTGTATAGTGTAGGTTAGTGTATAGTGTAGCTTAGTGTATAGTGTAGGTAAGTGTATAGTGTAGGTTAGTGAATAGTGTAGCTTAGTGTATAGTGTAGGTTATTGTATAGTGTAGGTTTAGTGTATAGTGTACGTTAGTGTATAGTGTAGCTTAGTGTATACTGTAGGTTATTGTATAGTGTAGCTTAGTGTATAGTGTAGGTTAGTGTATAGTGTAGCTAGTGTATAGTGTAGCTTGGTGTATGGTGCAGGTTAGTGTCTATAGTGCAGGTTAGTGTATAGTGTAGCTTAGTGTATAGGGTAGCTTAGTGTATAGTGTACAGTAGGTTAGTGTATAGTGTAGTTTAGTGTATAGTGTACAGTAGGTTAGTATATATAGTGTAGCTTAGTGTATAGTGTAGCTTAGTGTATAGTGTAACTTAGTGAATAGTGTAGGTTAGTGTATAGTGTAGGTTAGTATATAGTGTAGCTTAGTGTATAGTGTAGGTTAGTGTATAGTGTAGCTTAGTGTATAGTGTAGGTTAGTGTATAGTGTAGGTTAGTGTATAGTGTAGCACAGTGTATAGTGTAACTTAGTCTATAGTGTAGCTTAGTCTATAGTGTATGTTAGTATATAGTGTAGATTAGTGTATAGTGTAGGTTAGTGTATAGTGTAGGTTAGTAAATAGTGTAGGTTAGTGTATAGTGTAGGTTACTGTATAGTTTAGGTTAGTATATAGTGTAGGTTAGTGTATAGTGTAGCTTGGTGTATAGTGTAGGTTAGTATATAGTGTAGGTTAGAGGATAGTGTAGCACAGTGTATAGTGTAGCTTAGTCTACAGTGTAGCTTAGTCTATAGTGTATGTTAGTGTATAGTGTAGGTTAGTGTATAGTGTAGCTTAGTGTATAGTGTAGGTTAGTGTATAGTGTAGGTCAGTATATAGTATAGGTTAGTGTATAGTGTAGCTTAGTGTATAGTGTAGATTAGTGTATAGTGTAGGTTAGTGCATAGTGTAGGTTAGTATAGAGTGTAGGTTAGTGTATAGTGTAAGTTCGTGTTTAGTGTAGGTTAGTGTATAGTATATTTTAGTGTATAGTCTATATTAGTGTATAGTGTAGGTTAGTGTATAGTGTAGGTTGGTGTATAGTGTATATTAGTGTATATTGTATATTAGTGTATAGTCTATATTAGTGTATAGTGTAGGTTAGTGTATAGTGTATATTAGTGTATATTGTATATTAGTGTATAATCTATATTAGTGTATAGTGTTTGTTAGTATATAGTGTAGATTAGTATATAGTCTATATTAGTGTATAGTCTATATTAGTGTATAGTGTATGTTAGTGTATAGTGTAGGTTAGTGTATAGTGTAGCACAGTGTATAGTGTAGCTTAGTCTATAGTGTATGTTAGTCTATAGTGTAGGTTAGTGTATAGTGTAGATTAGTGTATAGTGTATGTTAGTGTATAATGTAGGTTAGTGTATAGTGTAGATTAGTATATAGTGTAGGTTAGTGTATAGTGTATGTTAGTGTATAGTGTAAGTTAGTGTATAGTGTATGTTAGTGTATAGTATATATTAGTGTATATTGTATATTAGTGTATAGTCTATATTAGTATATAGTGTATGTTAGTGTATAGTGTAGGTTAGTGTATAGTGTATATTAGTGTATATTGTATATTAGTTTATAGTCTTTATTAGTGTATAGTGTAGGTTAGTGTATAGTGTATATTAGTGTATAGTCTATATTAGTGTATAGTGTAGGTTAGTGTATAGTGTAGGTTAGTATATAGTGTATGTTATTGTATAGTGTAGGTTAGTGTATATTGTATATTAGTGTATAGTGTAGGTTAGTGTATAGTGTAGCTTAGTGTATAGCGTAATTTAGTGTATAGTGTAGGTTAGTGTATAGTGTAGGTTAGTATATAGTGTATAGTAGTGTATAGTCTATATTAGTGTATAGTGTATGTTAGTGTATAGTGTAGGTTAGTGTATAGTGTAGGTTAGTGTATATTGTATATTAGTGTATAGTGTAGGTTAGTGTATATTGTATATTAGTGTACAGTGTAGGTTAGTGTATAGTGTAGGTTAGTGTATAGTGTAGGTTAGTGTATATTGTATATTAGTGTATAGTGTAGGTTAGTGTATATTGTATATTAGTGTATAGTGTAGGTTAGTGTATAGTGTAGGTTAGTGTATAGTGTAGCTTAGTGTATAGTGTAGGTTAGTGTATATTGTATATTAGTGTACAGTGTAGGTTAGTGTATAGTGTAGGTTAGTGTATAGTGTAGGTTAGTGTATATTGCATATTAGTGTATAGTGTAGGTTAGTGTATAGTGTAGTTTATTGTATATTGTATATTAGTGTATAGTGTAGGTTAGTGTATATTGTATATTAGTGTATAGTGTAGGTTAGTGTATAGTGTAGGTTAGTGTATATTGTATATTAGTGTATAGTGTAGGTTAGTGTATATTGTATATTAGTGTATAGTGTAGGTTAGTGTATAGTGTAGGTTAGTGTATAGTGTAGCTTAGTGTATAGTGTAGGTTAGTGTATATTGTATATTAGTGTATAGTGTAGGTTAGTGTATAGTGTAGCTTAGTGTATAGTGTAGGTTAGTGTATATTGTATATTAGTGTATAGTCTATATTAGTGTATAGTGTATGTTAGTGTATAGTGTAGGTTAGTGAATAGTGTAGCACAGTGTATAGTGTAGCTTAGTCTATAGTGTATGTTAGTCTATAGTGTAGGTTAGTGTATAGTGTAGATTAGTGTATAGTGTATGTTAGTGTATAATGTAGGTTAGTGTATAGTGTAGATTAGTATATAGTGTAGGTTAGTGTATAGTGTATGTTAGTGTATAGTGTAAGTTAGTGTATAGTGTATGTTAGTGTATAGTATATATTAGTGTATATTGTATATTAGTGTATAGTCTATATTAGTATATAGTGTATGTTAGTGTATAATGTAGGTTAGTGTATAGTGTATATTAGTGTATATTGTATATTAGTTTATAGTCTTTATTAGTGTATAGTGTAGGTTAGTGTATAGTGTATTTTAGTGTATAGTCTATTTTAGTGTATAGTGTATGTTAGTGTATATTGTATATTAGTGTACAGTGTAGGTTAGTGTATAGTGTAGTTTAGTGTATATTGTATATTAGTGTATAGTGTAGGTTAGTGTATATTGTATATTAGTGTATAGTGTAGGTTAGTGTATAGTGTAGCTTAGTGTATAGTGTAGGTTAGTGTATATTGTATATTAGTGTACAGTGTAGGTTAGTGTATAGTGTAGGTTAGTGTATAGTGTAGGTTAGTGTATATTGCATATTAGTGTATAGTGTAGGTTAGTGTATATTGTATATTAGTGTATAGTGTAGGTTAGTGTATAGTGTAGGTTAGTGTATAGTGTAGCTTAGTGTATAGTGTAGGTTAGTGTATATTGTATATTAGTGTATAGTGTAGGTTAGTGTATAGTGTAGGTTAGTGTATATTGTATATTAGTGTATAGTGTAGGTTAGTGTATAGTGTAGGTTAGTGTATATTGTATATTAGTGTATAGTGTAGGTTAGTGTATATTGTATATTAGTGTATAGTGTAGGTTAGTGTATAGTGTAGGTTAGTGTATATTGTATATTAGTGTATAGTGTAGGTTAGTGTATATTGTATATTAGTGTATAGTGTAGGTTAGTGTATAGTGTAGGTTAGTGTATAGTGTAGCTTAGTGTATAGTGTAGGTTAGTGTATATTGTATATTAGTGTATAGTGTAGGTTAGTGTATAGTGTAGCTTAGTGTATAGTGTAGGTTAGTGTATATTGTATATTAGTGTATAGTCTATATTAGTGTATAGTGTATGTTAGTGTATAATGTAGGTTAGTGTATAGTGTAGCACAGTGTATAGTGTAGCTTAGTCTATAGTGTATGTTAGTCTATAGTGTAGGTTAGTGTATAGTGTAGATTAGTGTATAGTGTATGTTAGTGTATAATGTAGGTTAGTGTATAGTGTAGATTAGTATATAGTGTAGGTTAGTGTATAGTGTAGGTTAGTGTATAGTGTAAGTTAGTGTATAGTGTATGTTAGTGTATAGTATATATTAGTGTATATTGTATATTAGTGTATAGTCTATATTAGTATATAGTGTATGTTAGTGTATAATGTAGGTTAGTGTATAGTGTATATTAGTGTATATTGTATATTAGTTTATAGTCTTTATTAGTGTATAGTGTAGGTTAGTGTATAGTGTATATTAGTGTATAGTCTATATTAGTGTATAGTGTATGTTAGTGTATAGTGTAGGTTAGTGTATAGTGTAGGTTAGTATATAGTGTATGTTATTGTATAGTGTAGGTTAGTGTATATTGTATATTAGTGTATAGTGTAGGTTAGTGTATAGTGTAGCTTAGTGTATAGCGTAATTTAGTGTATAGTGTAGGTTAGTGTATAGTGTAGGTTAATGTATAGTGTATATTAGTGTATAGTCTATATTAGTGTATAGTGTATGTTAGTGTATAGTGTAGGTTAGTGTATAGTGTAGGTTAGTGTATATTGTATATTAGTGTATAGTGTAGGTTAGTGTATATTGTATCTTAGTGTATAGTGTAGATTAGTGTATAGTGTAGGTTAGTGCATAGTGTAGGTTAGTATAGAGTGTAGGTTAGTGTATAGTGTAAGTTCGTGTTTAGTGTAGGTTAGTGTATAGTATATTTTAGTGTATAGTCTATATTAGTGTATAGTGTAGGTTAGTGTATAGTGTAGGTTGGTGTATAGTGTATATTAGTGTATATTGTATATTAGTGTATAGTCTATATTAGTGTATAGTGTAGGTTAGTGTATAGTGTATATTAGTGTATATTGTATATTAGTGTATAATCTATATTAGTGTATAGTGTATGTTAGTATATAGTGTAGATTAGTATATAGTCTATATTAGTGTATAGTCTATATTAGTGTATAGTGTATGTTAGTGTATAGTGTAGGTTAGTGTATAGTGTAGCACAGTGTATAGTGTAGCTTAGTCTATAGTGTATGTTAGTCTATAGTGTAGGTTAGTGTATAGTGTAGATTAGTGTATAATGTAGGTTAGTGTATAGTGTAGATTAGTATATAGTGTAGGTTAGTGTATAGTGTAGGTTAGTGTATAGTGTAAGTTAGTGTATAGTGTATGTTAGTGTATAGTATATATTAGTGTATATTGTATATTAGTGTATAGTCTATATTAGTATATAGTGTATGTTAGTGTATAATGTAGGTTAGTGTATAGTGTATATTAGTGTATATTGTATATTAGTTTATAGTCTTTATTAGTGTATAGTGTAGGTTAGTGTATAGTGTATATTAGTGTATAGTCTATATTAGTGTATAGTGTATGTTAGTGTATAGTGTAGGTTAGTGTATAGTGTAGGTTAGTATATAGTGTATGTTATTGTATAGTGTAGGTTAGTGTATATTGTATATTAGTGTATAGTGTAGGTTAGTGTATAGTGTAGCTTAGTGTATAGCGTAATTTAGTGTATAGTGTAGGTTAGTGTATAGTGTAGGTTAATGTATAGTGTATATTAGTGTATAGTCTATATTAGTGTATAGTGTATGTTAGTGTATAGTGTAGGTTAGTGTATAGTGTAGGTTAGTGTATATTGTATATTAGTGTATAGTGTAGGTTAGTGTATATTGTATATTAGTGTACAGTGTAGGTTAGTGTATAGTGTAGGTTAGTGTATAGTGTAGGTTAGTGTATATTGTATATTAGTGTATAGTGTAGGTTAGTGTATATTGTATATTAGTGTATAGTGTAGGTTAGTGTATAGTGTAGGTTAGTGTATAGTGTAGCTTAGTGTATAGTGTAGGTTAGTGTATATTAGTGTACAGTGTAGGTTAGTGTATAGTGTAGGTTAGTGTATATTGTATATTAGTGTATAGTGTAGGTTAGTGTATATTGTATATTAGTGTATAGTGTAGGTTAGTGTATAGTGTAGGTTAGTGTATAGTGTAGCTTAGTGTATAGTGTAGGTTAGTGTATATTGTATATTAGTGTATAGTGTAGGTTAGTGTATAGTGTAGGTTAGTGTATAGTGTAGGTTAGTGTATATTGTATATTAGTGTATAGTGTAGGTTAGTGTATATTGTATATTAGTGTATAGTGTAGGTTATTGTATAGTGTAGGTTAGTGTATAGTGTAGCTTAGTGTATAGTGTAGGTTAGTGTATATTGTATATTAGTGTATAGTGTAGATTAGTGTACAGTGTAGGTTAGTGTATAGTGTAGGTTAGTGTATATTGTATATTAGTGTATAGTGTAGGTTAGTGTATATTGTATATTAGTGTATAGTGTAGGTTAGTGTATATTGTATATTAGTGTATAGTGTAGGTTAGTGTATATTGTATATTAGTGTATAGTGTAGGTTAGTGTATAGTGTAGGTTAGTGTATAGTGTAGCTTAGTGTATAGTGTAGGTTAGTGTATATTGTATATTAGTGTATAGTGTAGATTAGTGTACAGTGTAGGTTAGTGTATAGTGTAGGTTAGTGTATATTGTATATTAGTGTATAGTGTAGGTTAGTGTATATTGTATATTAGTGTATAGTGTAGGTTAGTGTATAGTGTAGGTTAGTGTATATTGTATATTAGTGTATAGTGTAGGTTAGTGTATATTGTATATTAGTGTATAGTGTAGGTTAGTGTATAGTGTAGGTTAGTGTATAGTGTAGCTTAGTGTATAGTGTAGGTTAGTGTATATTGTATATTAGTGTATAGTGTAGATTAGTGTACAGTGTAGGTTAGTGTATAGTGTAGGTTAGTGTATATTGTATATTAGTGTATAGTGTAGGTTAGTGTATATTGTATATTAGTGTATAGTGTAGGTTAGTGTATAGTGTAGGTTAGTGTATATTGTATATTAGTGTATAGTGTAGGTTAGTGTATATTGTATATTAGTGTATAGTGTAGGTTAGTGTATAGTGTAGCTTAGTGTATAGTGTAGGTTAGTGTATATTGTATATTAGTGTATAGTGTAGATTAGTGTACAGTGTAGGTTAGTGTATAGTGTAGGTTAGTGTATATTGTATATTAGTGTATAGTGTAGGTTAGTGTATATTGTATATTAGTGTATAGTGTAGGTTAGTGTA
This sequence comes from Taudactylus pleione, assembly GCA_031769625.1. Lineage (NCBI taxonomy): Eukaryota > Metazoa > Chordata > Amphibia > Anura > Myobatrachidae > Taudactylus > Taudactylus pleione. Next base: position 965,464 of record JAUIMM010000927.1, read on the forward strand.
TAGTGTAGGTTAGTGTATATTGTATATTAGTGTATAGTGTAGGTTAGTGTATATTGTATATTAGTGTATAGTGTAGGTTAGTGTATAGTGTAGGTTAGTGTATAGTGTAGCTTAGTGTATAGTGTAGGTTAGTGTATATTGTATATTAGTGTATAGTGTAGATTAGTGTATAGTGTAGGTTAGTGTATAGTGTAGGTTAATAGGGATACGGTTAGAATCACCATCTCAGAATGTCATAGTGTGAACACCGTTATGAAGTGGGCAGGAAAGTTACTTTCAGACACCAGGCGCTGGCTCCGCCCACTTAATATCCCAGCAGCCATTGCAGCCTCCTCTTAGCTCAGTTGCCTGTCTATGCGCAGGAAAGACCTGTCTTCACCTCCGCGATACTCACTCTGGGCCGCAGCCGAAGACTGGACAGCTGGACCCCTGGATACCAGATCGCATCGCCGGAATGGTAAGTTTACACCAATTGCTACATAACAACGCTATAGGTATATATCGCATCAACCGAGGCAATATATATAGTGACAAGAAACAATTCTGTTTTCAATTTCTTTATGAATAGACCCCAGAGAGAGGGAGTGAATGTTAACTGCATGGAAAATATTACTGTTATTATAAATATATATATACAGTATATGTGGGCTACAACTAAGGGCCTGATTCAGCGAGGAACGCAATCGGCTGATTGTTACGCACTGCGCATGCTTCTCAGTGCGTGTGCACCAACTGCCCACTGCGATCGGGACAGTGATCGCAGTGACCACGCAGACACGTCGCAGAGTGATTGACAGGAAGTGCCGTTTGCGGGTGGTGATGGGGGATGGTCGGCCGTACGCAGGCGTGCCTGTGCGTTTCAACGCCGTTGCAGGTGGCGTGCATAAATTAGCCACTGTGATACCAGACGCCGCCTGAGGCCTCATAGCGTGCGCAGAAGTTAGCAATTCCCGAGTGAGGTCTGACCTGACTAACTGTAAGAATGGGTCCGATGTTACTCGATGTTACTGATTGTTGGCAAAGTATACGGATGTGAGTAAGAGGAAGTGGGCGTCCTAATGTCAGGATGCGATCACAATGCGAGTGCAAACATTTACATGTCACCGCTGATATTAGTAACTGCATTGCGTGCGTATAATCAGAATAGCGATCCTTGCTGAATCAGGCCCTAAGCCCTTCACGTGCAAATTATTTAATATATACAAATAGATAATATACAGACTATTTTTTAAACTTAATAAGCTGGATAATGTATTTGTTTTTTCTATTGGTGCTTGTTAATTATACTGATGCAGCAGTAGCTCGCCAAAGTGGCACGGCACTGGTAAGCTCAAGTGGCATCTGCCTAATTAACCAAGGACCAAAAGATAAAGAATAACCTTTATACCATGGACTAACCATGCCCCCTCTAGCCAGCTGGCTGTGCCTATCTGGTGACTGACAACCCCCCTCTTCACCAAGGCCATCTCTTCCATTGGGCTTGTTGGGCAGTTGCCCAAGGGCCCGAAGCTTCAAGGGGCCCAGCCAGCAGGAGAGATCAGGCGGCTGCAGCAGCAAGGCACTCACACAGGCAGGAAGGGTTTTTAGTTTCACTTTCAGTTTCTGCTCGTGAGGCTGACACGAGCTACTGCAGAGTGCAGAGGAGAAGCCAGGCAACACCCGCAGAGCTGCTGACAGACCCGGCTCCACCACACAGGATTAAGGTAAGAGCTGGATGAGGGGAGGCAGATACATATGGGGAGTGGGGGCTGATGGCACTGCTGTGGGGAGGGGGAGGCAGATACATATGGGGAGTGGGGGCTGATGGCTCTGCTGTGGGAGGGTGAGACAAAGACATGGGAAGTAGGGGCTCAGGGAGCTGATGATACTGCTATGGGGGAGGGGAAGATATATACATATGGGGAGTGGGTGCTGATGGCACTGCTGTGGGGAGGGGGAGGCAGATACATATGGGGAGTGGGGGCTGATGGCACTGCTATGGGAGGGTGAGACAAAGACATGGGAAGTAGGGGCTCAGGGACCTGATGATACTGCTATGGGGGGAGGAGGCAGATATATGTGGGGGCTGATGACCTGTTATGGGGGGGAGGCAGAGACAAGGGTGTGTGGGAGCTCAGGGCTGAGGACACTGCTATTGGGGGGAGGGCAGAAGGCAGAAACACATGGGGAGTGGGGGCTCAGGGTGTTTATGACACTGCTTTGGGGGAAAGGGGGAGAGATATTGGGAGTGGGGCCCAGGGGGATAGGACACTGCTCAGGTGGACTCCATCATCCACATTGATAATAAGGGACCCAGCGGCGATGGTATTCTGGCCGGCGGTCATTCATACTGATTCCCAATACGGGCAGCAGGCTCTCTTGTGTACTATATGGTGGCTGTGTCATATCATTGTTCTGGGCAGCATATATAACCATTTACATTTTTTTACCGTGAATGGGTGGGTAGGGGCCCCAGTGCATTGCTTTGCCCAGGGCCCACACTGCTGTTAAGAAAGCCCTGCCCTTCACACTATGTTATGGGCTCCTGCGTGTGATCCGTCTCCTCACTGGTGCCTATGTGTCTTTCTTGTAGTTAGCATGGAATGCATTTGCGCCAAACGCACCCTTACATTACTGTTACCACCGTTACACCCCCTCCGACCTCCCTTCCACATCTTTAAGTGCAAGGAGTCGTAAGTGTAAAATGCATCCTGGTCACCATAGAGACGGATGTACAAGAACTTCTCGTTCACATGCACAATGCAATTTGCGGAGAAAAAGCGCACATTGCTTTTATGTCCACATCAGCCCTTATAGTGCCCATTCATGCAATGGGATAAGATACAGTAGGGGGGGCTCACCGGGGCAGGAGGCATTAGACCACCATCAGGACCCGGCCAATGCACCATGAGTGATTCATGGGTCTATGGGCTCGATTCAGACTCACTCGCTAGACGCGTTCGCACGCAGCAAAAGTATGCATACCCCCAACATGACCCTCTCCAGGAGGGACACAGTGCTCTGGTCCTGGACTTCCCTGGTAAGAGGTGGGGCTACAGCACAATTCAAAATTCAAATAGGGGAGTCACCAACTGTCATCTCACACACTGCCCAACATCACTGGCTGGGACTCACTGGCAGTTGGTGTGACTCCCCTATTTGAATTTTGGACTGTGCTGCAGCCCCACCTCTGTAGCCTCCACCAATCATAAATTACCAGGGAAGTCCAGGACCAGAGCATTGTGTCCTTCCTGGAGAGGGTCATGTTGGGAGGTATGAGTATGCAAATCCGCAATCGCACGGCAAGCCAAAAGCACGCCCACTATGTCTTAGCGTGCGATCACTGTGTATACAGACGCCCACCAGCCTGACTTTCCCACGTCATGTCCAGGAAGTGTATGCAACCATCAGTATCATACAGTACCATCGGAAGCGATCGCAGCACTGGTGACAGACCATACCCTACCGCAAGCACTGCGAGTGCTTCAGCGTAAAATTCAGCCAGGTGACGTGTACTAGGACGCTGCGTCTTAATTATGCACTCCTCTGAAATGGCGTTGAGACGCTCAGGCGCGCCTGCGTTCGCACCTCCACTCCCCCATTCCCATGGACCATCCCTTGTCCCCACCCACAAACAGCCTCTCCTGTCACTCTAGCTAGCGAGCTGTCTATGCGCAGCGAGCAAAATCTTCCTGATCGCATGGACTAGTTCATGCACACGCACTGCGATGCGTACGCATGCGCAGATTGCAAAATCGGCTGGCTGCGTGCGAACGCAGCCTAGTGAGCGGGTCTGAATCAGGCCCTATGTACTAAGCCTTGGAAAGAGATAAAGTACCAACCAATCAGCTGCTAACTGTCACTTGACAGGCTGAGTTTGAAAAATGACAGCTAGGAGCTGATTGGTTGGTACTTTATCACCCTCCACATTATCGACCCAATGGTTTGCGTACACGCATTCGCATGCTTAGTTCTGCGCATGCACGAACTACTCTGTGCGATCACAGTCCGCTCGCTCGCCCAGCAAAGACAGCCCAGTGAAATGAGTGACAGGAGAGGCCGTTTATGAGTGGTAACGGGGACACGACACTCATAGCGGGTGGAGGTGCGAATGCAGGCATGAATGAGTGTTTCAACGCCGTTTTAGAGGCCTGCATAATTAACAGACAGCGTCATAGTACACGTCACATGCCTGTTTTTTACACTGAAGTCCTCGCAGTGCTTGCGGCTGGGTAAGGCAACCACAAGCGCTGTGATCGCATCCGATGGTGCTCGATGTACCAATGTTTTAATACACTTCCTGGAGATGACGTGCGCTAGTGGGCGTCTCTACATAACATACGCTAGTGGGTGTCTGCATACACAGAGCGATTGCTCGCACAGCCAAAGTGGCCGTGCTTATGCCTTGGCGAGCGATTGCTTCCTATGCCGTCACTTTGACAAATTTGCATATGCTGGATGCGAGCGGCTCTGAATGAGGTCCTTAGTACGTAGATAGACCCCTTAGTCATGTAAATGAACTACCTGACCTCCACCCAAATCTGAATTTTTAATATTCAGCAGAATTCATCTTTACATTTGGAGCTTCAGGATGGAAATCATATAGAAAATAAAACCTGTCTGCTGTGATTTCCCCACTTCCCTGCTGAATAAGCCAGGCTACAATTAGCAGACTTGATGTTAATGACTTCATTTATTGAGCCCAGGCTAATTGGATCAAAAGATTAAATAGGACATAACTGCACAGACACAAGCAATGCATTAGCCTCATGTCGGCAGAACATCGTTTTTACATAATCTGCACAAGAAAATCTCCCCCGCCACATGCACTGCGATTACTGCACTGTTACTTGTCAGGTTAAACTACAAAGTATCATTAGAAAAGCAGATGTACTGTAGACTGGGAGCTGGGCTTTCAGGAGGTGTCAGACTAATAACTTCTCCTGTGCAGTATAGACTTAGCTATCTCTACAGACTGCGCAGGTACAAATCCGCTCCTTTTGTCACATATGGAAATATCATCACGTCATTCTCACGCATTTCATCATCTATAACCCCCTCCTCTGCTGCTGCTCATTGGAGAAGTTCCAGAGGTGGAAATTCCATATGTACTAAAGTGCTACAAGTTAATAATACAAATTTTATTGCTGTATGTGATATAGATGAAGAAATGCACTCGACCCCTCCCTCACATCCCCTTCCCGGGACTTCCCACACAATCACCGCTCTGCTGGAATTAATGCTGATCTCATACACCAGAAGAATGCATCCTGCGGCTTTTCTAACCGTTGATGAACTACAAGGCCCACCGAGCCCACGGCCGTTATTTGTGGGATAGACGGGCTGTAAATCTTGTGACACATTTTGCTGTGCTTAAAGTCTTCAATTTTTATTTTTGATGGCTTTTGTCCCTATGCAGCAATTTTATTCAAGCTGTAATTAATCATTTTAAAGTAATAAGCTCATACACTGTACGCGGTATATATATCAAGTCAAATGGTTTATCTCACATATTAAAATCTACATACCATGGGAACCAACCATATAAATCTATATAATGATTGTGCAAGGGCCTTTCCGTCTCCAACATACGTGCGCTGTGGGAGCGCTCCCCAAAGGCTCCTACTGCGAGGGAGTCGGGACAGACCTAGGTAACGGAGCAGAGGGGAGGACATGGCAGGACAGAAGGAGGGGGTCAGACTGAGATGACCCAGCCTTTACTAGTAATACATAAGTAGATTCTTCGATGTCACTGGTAATTGTAAGGATACCCTGCAATACCAGCTACAGACACCAGAGGGCAATGCACCATTTATACTGAACTACACACTCTTAGGGGCAAATTTTTTAGACTAATGTTGCGGGATATCCTTTTTCGGGAGATACCAGCAAATTTGAAGTTTCCTCTGGATGTATGTAGGGGCTACCACCATTTCTGAATAGCAGCCCCCATATATTTTCTTACCTCCTTGAAGAAGGCAGAGCCCCTGCCGAAACGCGTTGGAGACCCCCTACATTCTGACACCACAGCCAGCTTACACCAGAGCTCTTCATTCCTGCGGAGAACTCGGTCGAGCCTTGCTGCTTCCAGAACCCTCTCTACCCACCACCCGCAGGGCCGCGCTGGGCATCACACCTAGCAAAGCCCTTCGCACCTCTCTTGATCACCACTCCACCTGCTAGACCCAGGCGACCACGCACCGCCCCCTGGGAGCAACCAACACCAGCTCCACTCACAGCTGTTCGTCCAGCAGCAATCCCTAAGCGATCCACACCAGCAGGCACTCACCAGGCAGCGGGAACAGAACGCCAGCAATGCGGTGCACCAAGCCCCACAGTGCACCAGCAAGCCACTACCACACACAGAGCTTCCTCCAACCGCTGACACCGCAACAGCCATCCAACACCGCATCTGCAAAAGGAAACTAACACCAGCTACCAGCAGCCCAAGCCTTTTTCACCAACAAATCCTACCGGTAGGTAAGTGACTCCGAGACTTATACCCCTGCGCGGGACGCCGCCAGGGTGTACATCCACAACCGCCAGACCCGCTACCAACCCACCACTCCCCTCCCCCCGAGACATCCTAAGACTGTTGACCAAAGGTCCAGCAGGAGTAACGTGCCGGTCTATTGAACTGCACGGAAAGGAGCCCCCTAAAAGGGTCCACTCACCTCCCCAGTCTCCACCCACACACACCCCCAAGAGGATCGCTCACCCCACCTGGGTGCCTGGATCCAAACAGGATTAGTACTGTTTTTTTTTCCAATAAACCCTTTGGCCCCCATTTCTGCCTCTGTCTTCATTTCCTCACCCACCACCTCCAGTCCATTAGACCCCCTTCCCTCCCTACACCCCATCACTCCACAAACAACATCGAACACAAAAGACCACAACACACTATTACTCCAGCATTACACCCATAGGGCGAGCGCACCCTCCGCACCCTCTACACCAGAAGAATGCATCCTACGGCTTTTCTAACCGTTGATGAACTACAAGGCCCACCGAGCCCACGGCCGTTATTTGTGGGATAGACGGGCTGTAAATCTTGTGACACATTTTGCTGTGCTTAAAGTCTTCAATTTTTATTTTTGATGGCTTTTGTCCCTATGCAGCAATTTTATTCAAGCTGTAATTAATCATTTTAAAGTAATAAGCTCATACACTGTATGCGGTATATATATCAAGTCAAATGGTTTATCTCACATATTAAAATCTACATACCATGGGAACCAACCATATAAATCTATATAATGATTGTGCAAGGGCCTTTCCGTCTCCAACATACGTGCGCTGTGGGAGCGCTCCCCAAAGGCTCCTACTGCGAGGGAGTCGGGACAGACCTAGGTAACGGAGCAGAGGGGAGGACAGGGCAAGACAGAAGGAGGGGGTCAGACTGAGATGACCCAGCCTTTACTAGTAATACATAAGTAGATTCTTCGATATCACTGGTAATTGTAAGGATACCCTGCAATACCAGCTACAGACACCAGAGGGCAGTGCACCATTTATACTGAACTACACACTCTTAGGGGCAAATTTTTTAGACTAATGTTGCGGGATATCCTTTTTCGGGAGATACCAGCAAATTTGAAGTTTCCTCTGGATGTATGTAGGGGCTACCACCATTTCTGAATAGCAGCCCCCATATATTGTGAGATTTACTAGGCAGTGGAAGCTAACTACATGGAATTGTAGGCCATGGGTTACAGATCACAGAATTTTTGAGATCCCCCCCCCAAAAAATGGCTTCTCACACAAACGCAGTATGATGACTGCGCATACGCAGTATCGTGCTGGGGTACCAGAGACAGAAAGTAAAGTGGCCACATAAAAGCCCGTCCCGGCACATTTCTTAATACAACTTAATACATTGCGGTGGTACATGATTTCTTATTGCAGTGATTAGCGCAATAAGAAATTATATTTATGTTAGATCTAAAACCCATTAATAAATAGGCTCCTTATTCACATAATGTAATCAGCACTTTGCTCAAGTGAGTTAAGACTAAAAGACCTCACCTGTATGCAGGTGAAACGGAGGCCAGGGCAGTCGAGAGCCAACAAGAGCCTGGGTACTGGGGGCGTGGCTAAATATGTGAGGTGTGGCCACAACCCTTCAAAATATTTTTTTTAAAATACTATTCCACGCTGCAAAGGCGGACAATGCCCCCCCCCTTAGCAGCTGACCTGGGACCCTCCTGGGCACCTCCAACAAGCCCGAGACCATGTAGCCTCCCTGCGCCCCCTGCTGGTGACAAGCTGTTTTGACAGAGGCCAATAAGGAGTGTTAACGAATCCGGGTTAGTATTGGCCAAGTAGATAAGGAATAGAGGGCCTGATTCAGAGCCGGACGCTCTGACAGAGCGCTCGCTCTGAATCAGGGCCGGCCTTCTTGATTTTTAGAGCGGCCTCCCGGCCGCTCGTATAGCTGTGGGTGACCACCCACAGCTATAGCGAGCGGCCAGGAAGATGGTCGCGATGGTTAAGAGCTGTCACTCAACATCGACAGCACACCCCCTTTGGTAGGAGACCCAGAGCGACGGAGTGCCCGTCGCTATCCGGGTCTCGCGCATGCATCCGGTCTGAATCAGGCCCAGAATCAGCAGAAGAATTAGGTCATGGTCACAAGTAGAAGTTCAGGAATGAGAGACAAGCAAAAGGTCAGGTACATAGGAAATCCGATGAAATCCGATGATGGCGCAGGCACGCGGGAGGAGGCTGGAGTCATACTTGGTGACTTTTCATTGCTCCTCTCTGGGAGAATCCAGGAGGAGACGCAGTTGACGATTTCGGGAGAGTAGACAAGTATGGAGCAAGTGCGATCTGATGATGAACTGAGCGTATGGATGGCGGCGGTCAGCGGCGGCAATCTCTGCCTACGCACTTAGGGGCTGATTCAGATGTGGATATTTATGCAGCTGCGCAATCATCGGTCTACTGCGTATGCTTTATGGTCGCAGTGCGTATGAGTTATGGTCGCAGTGTGTACGTGCAAAGCTACCTTTGCGATGCCACAGGCAGGGAGGAGTTATTTCTGGGGCATGTATCCGCCTATAACTGCGATCCCGTATATAGAAAATATGGCGCTAGCGTCCCAGCTCCCTCGGTCATTCTGCGTGACAATAGGGTTACTCAGATGGTTCGATTATCGAAGGATCTGCGACCGCTACTGAGTTGCTCGATACATTTCTAGGCGGCTGGCGGCTGCATGCGTCAGCAGATGCGTACGGGATCAGAGCTGCGATTACGTTAGCGTCCGCCTCTGAATGAGGCCCTTAGGTTTGTGCTCACAGTGCGCATCTGCTTTATGTGAGGCGTATTCTCTTCTGACAGGTTCTTCAATAATCTGCATATATCTTTCTGAATACTAGCAGCATTATTTTGTTTAGTATTGCAGTGATACTAAGGAATATATCACTGGTATCCATCATTACCTCGGTGTCCTCCTCATCGGCGGGGTCCTCCGCTTACCTGCTGGCAGCCTATCGTTACCAGCGACGGGCTTCTCTGTCATGCGCTGAATCTGGAAAGCAGATGCAGCGACAAACAGCAGCCATCTTAGATTACCGCTGTTTGTTAAATACAGAAAGGATGACATAACTCCTGTAGCGAGTGCTAACGGGTTTATGCATCCTTGTTAAATGGTTCCCTAGATCTTTTATAGAAGTAAATTATATTTGAGGCTCCTTTAGTACATACCTGTAGAGAGCCACGGCAGGCCCAGGCAGGGCCGTTTCTAGGGGCAGGCGACCCGTGCAATCGCACGGGGCGCGCTGCCTCCTACCCCTGCTGTAGAAACAGCATGTTAACTGCCGGGCGCCCGCTGAGATTCAGTTACCAGCGGGCGCCCGGCAGAGCAGAGCAGACGGAGACGGAGGCTCCTGCTTCCGGCTTCCGGCTCCCACAATGTGCACTATGGGAGGACGTCATGACGTCTTTCCCATAGTGCAGAGAGAGGAGCAGCCGAGCGGAGCGGACGCCAGAGCTGGGGCCAGAGCGGGGCTGAAGGTAAGTGTTACTGTTTTTTTTTTTTTGTGTGTGTGTGCAGGCAGCCTGGACAATACTTGGGGGGAGGCACTACTACTGGGGGCACTTCTGCTGGGGGAGCCACCACTACTGGGGGCACCTGGGCACAGCTACTAGGGACATTACTCTGGGTGCACTTCTACTGGGGGAGAAACCACTACTGGGGGCACCCGGGCACTACTACTGGGGACATTGCTCGGGGGGCACTTCTACTGGGGTTATTGCTTAGGAGGCATTACTCAGGGGCCAGGGGCACTTCTACTGGGGGCACTACTACTTGGGGCTTTTCTACTTGGGGCACTACTACAAAGGGAGCATTACTATTGGGGGCACTAATACAGGGGCATTAATACTGGGGAATTTATAAAGGGGACACTACTACAGGGGGCATTACTATTGGGGGCAATACAACTGGGGACACTACTACTGGGGCACTACAACAGGAACCATTACTATTGGGGGCATTACTGATGGGGGCACTACTAATGGGGGCTCTGCATAAGTTACACTACCACTGTGGGCACTGCATAAGGGGCATAAATATAGGGGACACTGCATATGGGGACAACTACAGGGGGCACTGCATAATGGGCACTTTTGCCTGAGAGCCAGTGGGGGGGAAGCCTAAGACCTGTCGGGATGGAATGGCAAGGGAGGGGGCTGGAATGGTAAGGGAGGGGGCTGGAATGGTAAGGGAGGGGAGAGAATGGTAAGGGAGGGGAGAGAATAGTAAGGGAGGGGGCTGGAATGAAGTGTGTATTATGTGAATCATGTTTTTTCAATGTGTTTTATGTGGTTCTGGATTTAATAATGTATTTGAGGTGGATGTGGTTTTAAAATGTAGTTTATGTGACTCTGGCTTTTCCAATATATTTTATGTGGAAGTGGTTTGTTGCAGTGTATTATATGTGGATCTGGCTTGTATTTGCAATGTGCTGGGCTCGCTCCCAACGCGACTAAAACCGGGTGTGATGCAAGGTCATACTTCTGCAAATGTCACACCACAGGCATGCACACAGAAATGCGGCGTGGGCTTGTGACAGCTAGGCCACACCCCATTTTTTTAGCGCGCATGCTGTCTGTCTTTTATTTAGCTACATATATTTTTCAGCGCTTTGCCTCTGACAGGTTAGACACCCCTGTACTCAGTAGTCACGGTGGCTGTCATTCTGTGGTCTTTCTAGATCACGCTCCCTTACTGTGATACCACACCCCCTCGCGATGACGCCACGCCCACTCCACAATATTACTGCTTCGAGGGGGGGGGGCGCATTTTGACTGCTCGCACTGGGAGCCTCAGACCCTAGAAACTGCCCTGGGCCCAGGTACAGAGGGGGCGTGGCCTAATCGCAGGAGGTGTGGCCACGCTCCCTCAAGCAAAACAAAAAAACAGTTTTGCAGTAAGCCCCTCAGCCCGGCGCAAAGCCAGGGGGCACGATCAGTGTGATCGCTCCCCCCCCACGGGCAAAGGAGACTGCTGTGTGCTGGGCTGCTGAGAGAGAGAGAAGGGTGGGGGGAGCGACGCCGGACCTGGGCCCCCGCCGGGCCCCTCAGGTAATCTGTACCCGCTCCCCCCCTCTCGGCGCCACTGACCGTAGTTATGTCAGGCGTCCACGATTGCATTATAAATGCCTCACAGAGATAACCCCCGTTCCCTATAGCAACATGGTCGCCATACAGCACCGTCCGCAAGTCAGCGCTCTCTATTTTCAGCTAACAAACAGACTGTCACATCGTATGCAGCAAAAATATGCTCCCAAGACCCTTGGCCTCGCTGTTATTGCAGGAGAGCGATTGCTAAGCTTCAGCCTCTGGGCCTGATTCAGAGCCGGACGCAATTAGCGCTCGCACGTCCAGAAAATAGGGGTGGCTATTCAAATGAACCGTTCGCTCTTTGCGGTCTGTTCACGCCTCTAAGTCTGAATGAGTGAACAAAACTTGCGGTCGTTTTTTGGATAACTACGCCCCCTGGCTGCTCGCATCCTATGTCATGTCCGCTATTTATTAGATTAATCGAGTACATCGACCAGGGTATGAACTGCTCGCTATTCTTGTGGATGGTTTTTCCTACCGCAATCTTGCGAGCAGTTCTGACTATAAAATAACCCAGTGACGTGGTCAATGACGCTGCTGTTTTAATTATGCACACCCATAAAACGCCCGTTTTGACCTTTAAGCACGCCTGCGATCGGATCTCCATTCCCCGTTTTCAAGCACCTTCCCCTGTTACCACCCACATACGCCTCATTCTGTCACTCAAAGTAGCAGGCATTTGCTATTTAGCGAACAAACGATTTTCGGCCGCACTGACTGGTTCGCGCATGCATATTATAAACTGTACGCATGCGCAGAAGTGTGAACATCGCTCGGAACGAGCGTACTGCCGCTTACGAGTGGCTCTGAATCAGGCCCTCTATTCGCAGATACATCTCTGATTGCTGTTAGAGCAGTTTGGGGGTTTTTTTCGACCACGTTTCAGGGCGTAGAATGAGTGATTTTAGTCACATGACCACGATTGAGATGGCTCACACGCCCTATCCGAATTCCATCCTCATCGGCCTCACTGTAATCATTGGAGTGGGGTGATTTGTTTTGCACGCCGGGCGATGTGGGATTTGAAATGAAGAGCGCTTCCTGCATCACCAACACCGCGCTCATTACTATTCTCTTGTACGCGTTGCATGAACTTGGGGTTAGCAGATAATGTTATCCAGGGTAACAAAGGGCCTGATTCAGAGCCACTCGTAAGTGGCTGCTCGTTCACTCCGAGTGATGTTCGCACAACTGCGCATGCATACGGCTCGTAATACGCATGCGCGAACCAGTCAGTGCAGTAGAAATTCATGTGCTCGCAAAATAGCGAATGCCTGATAATTTGAGTGACAGGATGAGGCGTTTGTGGGTGGTAACAGGGGAAGGTGCTTGAAAACGGGGAGTGGAGATCCGAACGCAGGCGTGCCAAACGATCAAAACGGGCGTTTTAAGGGTGTGCATAATTAAAAAAGCAGCGTCATCGACCACGTCACTTGGTGGTTTCTTAGCCTGAACTGCTGTCATGATTGCGGTAGGAAAATGCTACCACAAGCACTGCGAGCAGTTCATTCGCCTTTCGATGTACTCGATTAATCAAATAAATAGCGGAGATGACGTAGGATGCGAGCGGCCAGGGGGCGTTTTTTAAAAGAAAAAAGACCGCATGTTTTGTTCACTCGTTCAGACACAGAGGCGTCAACAGACCGCAAAGAGCGAACGGTCAATTTAAATAGCCAGCCCCTTTTTCTGGACGAGCGAGCGCAAATAGCGTCCGGCTCTGAATCAGGCCCAAAGTTTTCTACAAGGCCGACAGTAAAAACAAAAACCAAACACTGGTCGGCTCAAAGGCTTCTAGTGTGTCCAAGTCTTGTCTGAACTCTGCATTTTCCATTCAAGTAATTGTAGAGACCGCGCAGAAACGTGTGTAATACTCTCAGCGCTGAGCTACTCACGGCTCACATCTCTGGCGCTAACTGTAAACATTGTACTATCGGGCCTGGTAGAAGGTTACATACAGCGGAGGATTGCATGATGTAGTCTGTGCTGGTGACGCTGGATTACTGCATTAAAGCATGTCTGATAAGGGCTCTAAGTTCTGTCTAATTGCCAGTGAGAGCATCCGGGGCGGATTGGGAACTCAAAGCGGCCCTGGAAAAAGTACCTACTACCAAGGAAGGCGGGAATAGTACATCACTCACTGTGGGATAAAGCACCAACCAATCAGCTCCTAACTGTCACTTTAAAGGCTATGGCCTGTATAAATTTTGGAGTGAAAAGCCGTTTTCACGTGTTTTGGGCGAAAATGTTTCGCCGATGGCGTCATTTTCACCTGTTTTGATTTTACTCCGTATTCAGGGCCTGAATTAGACCCGCTCGCGAGCGCTATGTGCTCGCAAGCGGGTCGATGGTGACCTAGTGCGCATGCGCACGACGGAGCCGGCTCCGTCGTGCGCATGCGCGAGACCCGAATAGCGACGGGCAAACCGTCGCTCCGGGTCTCGTACCAAAGGGGGCGTGCTGTCGATGCTAAGTGACAGCACGCCCCCTTTGGTGGGCGCGCCGGGGCGTGGCTGCTCAGACGGAGGCGTTCCCATGGGAACGCCTACCATCTGGAGCCGACCCCACAAGGGTCTCGTCGCAAGCCCGATGGTCACGATGGTCTTGACCATCGCGACCATCTTCCTGGCCGCTCGCTATAGCTGTGGGTGGTCACCCACAGCTATGTGAGCAGCCTGGAGGCCACGCTAAAAAAACAGAAGGCCGGCCCTGATTCAGAGCGAGCACTCTGTCAGAGCGTCCGGCTCTGAATCAGGCCCTCAATTTGGAAGACTTTTCACCTAGCCGGAAAGTCAATGCAATATAATAGGCGGAAAAGTTTCGCCTATGAATAGCAGGCGGAAAAAAGTGCAGAATTGAGGTTTTGGGGGGCAACGTTGCGGGAACCCCCATGCAGTCTTCAGACAGTCCCCCAAAGGTAAACTGTGTCAAAAAAAAAAAAAAAAAACACTTAAGGACACCACAAAAAATCACTTTGATTTTGGGGGCGAAAAAAAAAAATGTTGGGGGACAAAGATAAAAACTAGCGAACTTGATTCTGAGGGGGGTCCCCAAGTATGCCCCAAGTGTTTTTTTTATTGCAGGTGGATTTTTCACGATTTTTTCAACGCAACTTTATAATATGCTGACCCCCATTTTCAAGTACCCCAAATTTGCTGGGATAAGTTATTTTCTGCAAAAATACCCCTGAATACTATTCTGCACCACGTATAGAAAAACGCTATTTAGCAGCTATTGAGCCCGTTTAAAAACCCCAAATACCTTCAGCAAGCCAAATCGGGGGGTACCATTAGGGAACCCCCATGTCAGAGCATCTTTTGGGGGATGTCAGGCGATACTTTTCCACCTGCAAAACACGCGATGTAGGCGAAAAGTCCAGGAGGCGAAAATGTATTGCGGCTCTGCTCAAATTGAGTACGGCTCTGTGTTTGAAAATGACAGTTAGGAGCTGATTGATTGGTACTTTATCTCTTTCCACTTTATTTCTCTCCAAGGATTAGCACATCTACCCTTATACCTGGAGACATAGTGATCGGCAAGGAACAAGTAACGGAGCATGTCCCAGTAGCAAATAGTAGCAAAAAGTCACATGTACGTAAACCCGATGGTACGTTATGCCGGGTTCCGCAAATGGAGCGATTTTTTGCCCCTGCGCATGTGTCGAGTCCCCATGCAAATGGGTGAAGGTACATTGCCGTAGTCATACACTGCAAGTCTTTAATCGCAGTGTGTTTGACAGGCAGGGAGCATTTGGAGGTGGCAACGGGGAATGTCGGCTAAAAAACGCAGACCATTTTGGGGGCGATATTTACCAGATCTGCGAACCATAAGTATTACGGTGAACCTCGGAAAACTGCAGTTTTTTAATTTTTTGGATTAACACGTCCCGGCCACAGAGAGAAACAGTTTGCAATAATGCCACCTATGTAATTATGTGTAGGTAGGAGCAAAGGCATTCTAACAAACGTGAGGAGCTGTGCGCAGTGGAACCCTCCCCCCCTTTTCCTTGCCCCCACCTTTTTATCAAGCACCCCGGCCGCACTATCTTCCAAACATTGGGCCTGATTCAGAGCCGTTCGCTATTTGCGGTCGTTCGTTCTAAAACAAGGGGTGGCTATTCAAATGATCAGTTCGCAAATTGCAGTCTGTTCACACCTCTAAGTCTGAATGAGCGAGCAAAACATACGCTCGTTTATTTGTTAAAAACGCCCCCTGGCCGCACGCACCATACGTCATGTCCGCTATTTATTAGATTAATCGAGTACATCGACCAGCGTATGAACTGCTCGCTATTCTTGTGGTTGGTTTTTGCTACCACAATCTTGTGAGCAGTTCTGGCTATAAAATAACCCAGTGACGTGGTCAATGACGCTGCTGTATTAATTATGCACACCCATAAAATGCCCGTTTTGACCTTTAAGCACGCCTGCGTTCGGATCTCCACTCCCCGTTTTCAAGCACCTTCCCCTGTTACCACCCACATACGCCTCATTCTGTCACTCAAAATAGCAGGCATTCGCTATATTGCGAGCACATGAATTTCGGCCGCACTGACTGGTTCGCGCATGCGTATAACGATCCGTACGCATGCGCAGATGTGCGAACATCGCTCGGAACGAGCGTACTGCCGCTAGCGAGTGGCTCTGAATGAGGGCCATTGTCTTCAGAAAGGTGGTGCATGCCTAGAAGGTAACAGAGTCTTTGCCAGTTGTGCCGACACGCCATTGATAGGTCCTCTCTAAACGTAGCCGACGTGAGAACGCACATTAGCCACAAGTAGAGAGATGACTGAATTGCGCAGCACTCAGCATCACCAGCAGATGCAGACTCTATGTCTCCAGCCGATGCGTAGCGGGAAAACATAAAGATCCCTTTTGCTAAACTCACTCGCATTCAAACCTGTGTCAGCACCTTAATGTTTATTAGGGACTGGGAATAATCAGGTCGGCTGAGTATGTCGCCATTTATTAAAGTATTTGAGTTAGGCCAATTTTATAAGTAAGCATAAATGATTTGGCTTTTCAATACAAAGATAGCACCATCCTATTAACTGATACTAAGAGCCGTATTCAATTAGATTCGCCCGGCGATACTTTTTCGCCTCCCGGACTTTTCGCTTACATCGCGTGTTTTGGAAGCGAAAAAGTATCGGGCGTGTCCCCCACTTATCCCATATTCAATGTGAAAGTACGCGAAAACGGCACCCGGCGAAATTGAAATAGGCAGAAAGTGCTGTCAGATTTGGGGATATCAGCCTGACACCCCCAAAAAGATGCACAGACATGGGGGATCACTATAGGTTCCCCCAAATAACCCTGCTGAAGGTATTTGGGGTTTTTAAACGGGCTCAATAGGTGCCGTTTAGCATTTTGGGGTAAGTGGTGAAGAATAGTATTTAGCCATTTTGGGGGGGGGCAAAATAAGTATTCCCATCAAATTTGGGGTACTTGAAAATGGGGGGTAGCATATTTAAAAGTTGCTAAAGTCAAGTTAAAAATATTGTGAAAAATCCACCTGCTGCAAGCACCCGCAATCGAAAAAACACGGCGCATACTTGGGGACCTCTTGGAGTGTATTTCGCTAGTTTTTAACTTTGTGCCCCAACTTTGTACTTTTTCGCTCCCTTTTTCAAAGTCATTTTTTGTGGTGTCCTTAAGTCTTTTTTTTATTTGTTTTACACAGTTTATTTTTGGGGGACTGTCTGAATGCTGCACTGGAGTTCCCGCAATGTTGCACCCAAAACCCCAATTCTGCACTGTTTTCCGCCTGCTATTCATAGGCGAAACTTTTTCGCCTATTACATTCCATTGACTTTCCGCCTAGGCGGAAAGTCTTTCAAATTGAATACGGCAATACTTTTCCGCCTGGCGAAATGACGTCATCGGCGAAACTTTTTGCCGATTCCGGCTTTTCACGCCAAACTGAATACGGCCCTAAGTTGACTCTTCCTTAAAACGACAGTTATGAGAGTTCTCCCCAGTTCAGGTTATCAAAGCAAAGAGAATGAAGCATGTAATGAACTTCAGTCATACAAAGTATAACGCATTACGGGCCTTATTCAGAATTAAATGGAGACACAACTTGCGGCTTTTTTGGCTCCTGTGGGCGAATTGAATTAAGAAAATAATAATTACTGATAGTAAATTCTGCTCCTTGCTTTATATTAAATATACTTCACTGTGCCCTATTACAGTGCAATCTCCTGAATTATCTTTAATTCCTTTTTACACGCGACAAATCTAAGTTATATGAGTTTATAGCTGCTTTAAGTACTTCCAGGCAACAATTTTTCTCTAGTGTCTAGCAATTATATTTAATTGTATTATGTTATGAAGTTTATCGTTCATCTTTTATATATTGTGATAGAACATTGCACAGGACGTTGTCATAAAAAAAATAAAAATAATTTAGCATTTTAATTTTCAAGTCTACAGTTCACGCACACGCATAACTGGGAAGCAGTTATTCCATACACAATACACGCTATAAACTCTTATACATATCACATGTTTCTTCTGTCTCTTCTGCAAAAGCGACCCCTGGTGGCCATCTTCATCACTGCAAAGGAGCATTCACTGTACAGTATATCACTATTGTAGCTCTCTTATGATTATATTCATCTGACAAGGAGCAGACTCCTCCATGCTATCGCTGCTGGTAGGCCTCACTGGTGAAGAGGTTCACTGGGCTTGTCCCGACGTAAGTTTGAAGAGGCTTATTTAACAAGGATCTATAGATTGTAAGCTTGCGAGCAGGGCCTTCCTACCTATATATCTGTCGGTTATTACCCACTTTTGTTCTATTAATGTTTACAATTGTAAAGCACAAGGGAATATGCTGCGCTATATAAGAAACTGTTAATAAATAATAAATAAATAAGCATATATCTACAATTCACCTACCTACAGTACCTAAAAAGGCTTCATTTATTTAATTACATTATTTTAAGTTGAAACAGG
Organism: Taudactylus pleione; assembly: GCA_031769625.1. NCBI lineage: Eukaryota > Metazoa > Chordata > Amphibia > Anura > Myobatrachidae > Taudactylus > Taudactylus pleione. Next base: position 984,024 of record JAUIMM010000927.1, read on the forward strand.
GAAATATATTATATTTTTTTTTCCAACATTTACATTTTTCTCCGTTAACTTCTATTGTATTGCAGTCAGTGCATCCATTTTCGCTGCACAGCTCTTGTATGCGCAGATTTTCCGATGACTGGTCTGCAATCTGAGACTGTTATTCAGCTGCGCCAGTGATATTTACTTACGCGGTCACTTTTAACACTTCACAGGGATGAGCTCATGTCTCATTGTGTTTACCGGTACAAAGAAAAATCTGCCGCTTAGAGTTTGAGGAACCTACTGTAGTTATTATTATATCCTCCATCTATAATTGCATTAATTTGTGGATATGATAATAACGACTAAAATTGCGATTTTATTTCATTGGAATCTAGAAATATTCTCTTTGCTGGGACACAGTCAATGGAGGACAAGGAGGGACCCCAACCTATGGGGGCTGTTATTGCTATTAGGGGAGACTTCAGCAGCAATTTCTGTTACATACTGTGGGTACCCCATACTGTACATACATCCTGGGGATGCTTGAATTTTGCTGGTTTCCACAGAAAACTGATTTTTTAAGGGGTTTTCCCATAAATGACATTTATAACTATGGGAAAGATGTACTAAGCCGTGGAAAGAGATGAGTGGAGAGAGATGGGAGATGTACTAAGCCTTACAGAGTGATAAAGTGGAGAAAGTACCAAACAATCAGCTCCTAACTGTCAAGTTACAGGCTGTGGGGTCTATTTACTAATCTTAGGATGGAGATAAAGTGAATGGAGATAAAGCACCAGCCAACCAGCTCCTAACTGCCATGTTACAAGCTGTGTTTGAAAAGAGACAGTTAGTTACCTCTCTCCACTTTATATCTCTCCAAAGGCTTTAGTACATCTCCCCTAAAGTACCAACCAATCAGCTGCTGTCATTTTTCAAATACTGTAAAGCCTGTAACATGACAGTTAGGAGCTGATTGGTCGGAACTTTATCGCTCTCCATTTTATCTCTCTCATAAGGCTTAGTACATAGTACATAAACCCCCACGACCCTTATTCTCTATGATGGAAATGGGGGTGGCTTTCCTGCTTGCCCTCCCCCTTCCCCATCTCCCGCCTGCTGTGTGTAGTGACAGGCCAATGTGAAAGCTCTGGCGCAATGTCACATGACCGCGCTAAGGCCTTCCTCTTGTCGGCCAGGCTGCACGGAATCAGCGGAAGCCAATAGTTATTGATAGTAGCCGCTGTTGTTGTTGCTAAATTCATCCAGTTTTGATCTGTTAGCAATAAAAATGTGAAAGGCGCAAATGGGGATTTGCTCGCTATTCACGGATGTTTTAGTTACTGCGCCGGGGCCGTGATGCGGTGGTGGAAGTTAATCAGGCTGTTTGGGGGGCGGCAATGGGAAGGAGCATCCAAAATGCAGGCCTGCTGCTGGCGTTTCAATGGCGTGCCGATGCCAGCGACTGAGTATTCGGGCGCAGATTCACTGGCCCTGGCAGCTTCGTTGTGGTGGACATTCTGAGTAACCTTAGGGTCAATGAGATCTCCGATGGTCCGTCGACCTACCCGATGGCGATCCGATGCTGCGTCTTTACGGGCGCATGCAGCGGTTCTGAGAAGCCACAGGCGGGCGACTCTTTTTTAAACAAATTTACATTCGTTGTTCAGGGCGCGTCGCATCTACGGTTATGAGGGGGGCTGGGATAGAATAACTGACTTATCCACTGGACGCAGAGAAGTACATATCGTGTGGCTGGACTACACATCCCAGCATGCCTTGGTTGCCCATGCCTGCAAGGCTACCTGATAAAGTTCCCCTATCCTCTCTCCTTAGGATTACATTACACAGGAACGGCCGAGCCGATAAGGAAGAGTCCAACTCAATTAGCGCGACCATCCAGACTGGCAAATAATTGTCATTATCGCTTTGAATCATTATTCTTAATAATCATAATAATTTCCTCCACTGATAAGGAGAGGTTTTTCCTCTGCAGCGCGGTTTGTTTATCCAGCAGGATGTGTAATGTATATGTCCTTCCCCGTCTGGCTGGAATGGTTCATCTCAGTAATTGCTCATTGTCACTGTGAGGCATGAAAATATCCAGGGTTCCTCCACCACTGACCCTAAAAGAGGCGTTCCCCCCCATATACTGACACAGGGCTGGTTTATTTCTGCCCCCTCCTGTCAGACAGCTGGAGTTCTGTATATGAGCATCACCGCTAGGTGAAATTACAGTACAGATCTATAGATTGCTACTACATATACAGTATTAGTCCCATAAAAAGAAAAATTCCACCTATTATGAATCTTTTTATTTATTTGCTTCTTGAGACCCCGTGTAGCTGCGGCAGAGCGAGTACTAGGACACTGGCAGGAGCGCAAAACTGAGGTGCGTCTTCTCTCGCAGATTTCCTGGCCCTGGCAGGGGAGTTGCTTCGCCCCCATTCTGGGTAGACGTACGCAGATGGCCGCCATGGTGGTTGGATGCTGCATCTTTTGATGCAGCACTCGGATCTGCGATGCGTTTTTTTACTTCTCCAGACTACTCTTGCCACATTAGCATATTTTAGCATTGCCACACTATTGGCGTACAACGCTGAATGAGGCCCCACAATCCTCGTCCTATCCGGATGCCTGTCTAGCCCAAGTGATGACCTTGAATTGCTGATGCCCGACCCCCCAAAGATGGCAGAAAATGCAGACACATCAATGCTATCTGCCCTCTAATAGAGAGAGATACTAAAACCGTCCAGCTGCTCCCTGTCCTGTCCCTTTGCTGAAAGCTGACATATTTAAAGCACATTTAGGGACTGAAGTTCTATTAATGTGGTACAGGAAAAGTAGAACTGAGCAACGTTGCCAATTTCAATTCAGCGGCAGAACAAGCAGAGGCGTGACGTTCTGGCAATGCGGTCTCCGAGTGCGGCTTTCTCCTCGCCATTCCAGTCTGTAGGCGCGTTTGCTTCTTCACAGTTATCCACTTTGGAACAGGGGCACATTTAAATGGCAGCAATTTTTGTTGCAATACAAACACAGGTGTAATCAGGGGCACATTACTATTAACAGAGGAGGGGGCCCAGTGTGCAGTTTCCGTCCGGGGCTTCCTCTCTACCCGGCATCGCAGTAGACTCTGAGCGCTATTAGGCTCTAACACTGTGCCGGTGTCTGCTGCCCATGCGCAGGGCGTCTTTCCTACTGCGCATGCCAGGGTCAGACTGACCCCCAGGGGTACAGGGGAAATTCCCAGTAGGCCAAATAGCCTGAGGGCCCCACACCCTTCTCTAGGGGTGAGGCAGGATCATGGATGAATTTGGGTGCTTGATTCGTTTCTATGGAAACTACACAAAGATTAGCCCTCATGCCAATCAAAGTGGGTGGTCCTGACACACCCCTGTCCCTACTTTTATAAAGGTGCCCTGTTTTTTGCATGTCTTACCTAATGGTTGGCCAAGTCCGTCTGTTGTGGCTTGCAGCCTCCTTCTGGTGACTGACCACTCCCCTTCTGGTGGCTGACCACGCCCCTTGAGATTGGGGCCCTACCACCTCACTGCCTGGTGGGCCCTTCATGACCCAGACCAACACAGCCGCGTGAGCAAAATCCCGGGAAAAAATGGCTGCTGCACCATTTTCCTGGTGATTTCTGCAGCGTTGCTGCTTCCGAAACGGACTTTGGATAGGTAAGTAGGTGCCGGGTGTGCGGTGTGGCCCCCCTGGACCCCATAGATACTCCAGTGTGTGTAATCCTGAGGTTTAACAAAAGATTCAGGTAACTTACTGTACTGTTCTTATAACCTGCTCATAGCCACATTTAGGGCCGGATTCTGAGCCCCACGCAGTCCGCGCGCGATATCGATGTTCATGTAGTTTAACAACTTTTCGGGAGTTATGTCTGGTCTTTTATTTCTCTAATATTGTTGGACGCTGCTAGGATGCCAGGATAGGTGCTGATGATCCTTATCTTGTATCTCTACACCAGGAGTAAAGCACTGAAGCTGTAGGAGATAGGGGCACCTGGAGAAGTGGCCTACTCAGAGAAGGCTATATTTATGGGGCTACTCCCTTACTGTGCGTCAGATGCCCCACCCTGGTGGCCATGCCCATATATACAGGGACACTGAGAGGGGTGGGGGTCGGGAAGGTACAAATGACCTGTTCCCGGGCCTTCTGATGGGTCTAGTAGTGCCGTGCTGGTGTAATGGTGTAACCTTGCCCACCCCCATTATTGCACGCTAGATGTGGTAGCATATCTCCTAACATGTGTCACATGAACACAATAAGGGGCAACGGCTGTGCCTCAAGGTAGGGGGCCATGACCCATAGGGAGCGTCTCCATAGGTTCTCAAGGGCTTTTATAGACCAAGCAATCACTAGGACGGCTGCAACTTATTATAATGCAGAAAAAAATAGTCAACATGTTTGAACAGGAAACTGTATAAAATATATGATAACAAATAAATCCTGCTAGTGATAAGTTTGTATTTTCTTTGAATCCCCTCACAGTCCCGGAGACATATATATATATATGTATATATATATATATATATATATATATATATATTAGGGGTGTGCACCGGTCACTTTTCGTGTTTTGTGTTTTGGTTTTGGATCTGGATCTTTCTTCGTGTTTTGGATCTGGATTGGTTTTGCCAAAACCACCCTTCCGTGTTTTGGGTTCTGGGTTTTGTGTTTTGGATCTGTATTTTTTTGAAAAAAAGCATAAAAACAGCTAAAATCACAGAATTTGTAGGTTTTTCTGCTCCTATGCAATTATTAACCTCAATAACCTTAATATCCACTCATTTCCAGTCTATTCTGAACACCTCACACCTCACAATAGTGTTTTTATGTCCAAAAGGTTGCACCGAGGTAGCTGGAAGACTATGCTAAGCGACACGAGTGGGCGGCACAAACACGTGACCCATCTAGGAGTGACACTGCAGTGGCAGACAGGATGGCAGTTAGAAAAACTAGGCCCCAAACTGTACATAATGCAAAGAAAAAAAAGAGGAGCAAGATGGAATTGTCCTTGGGCCCTCCCACCCACCCTTATGTTATATAAACAGGACATGCACACCTTAACAAACCAGTCATTTCAGCGCCAGGGTCTGCCACACAAATGTGGCTGAAATGATTGGCTCGTTTGGGCCCCCACAAAACAAGCTGGAAATTAATCTGTCCCTGCACAAACTGGCTCTACGGAGGCAAGATGTCATCCTCATCCTCCTCATCCACCGATTCCTCACCCTCTTCAGTGTGTACATCCTCATCCTCACAAACTATTAACTCGTCCCCACTTGAATCCACCACCACTGGTCCCTCTGTACGTTCTGGAGGCTGGTCTCCCTGGAAGAGCTGATAATTCATTTTGATGAACATCATCTTCTCCACATTCTGTGGAAGCAACCTCCTACGCCTTTCGCTGACAAGGTTCCCGGCTGCACTAAACACTCTTTCGGAGTACACACTGGAGGGGGGGCAACTCAGGTAAAATAGAGCCAGTTTGTACAGGGGCCTCCAAATTGCCTCTTTTTCCTGCCAGTACAGGTATGGACTATCTGACATGCCTACTTCGATGCTGTCACCGATGTAATCCTCCACCATTCTGTCAATGGTGACAGTATCATAAGCAGTGACAGTAGACATGTCAGAAATTGTTGCCAGGTCCTTCAGTCCGGACCAGATGTCCAAACTTGGTCCTGCCTGCCCTGCATCACCGCCAGCGGGTTGCTTAGGATACCTAAGTTTTTTCCTGGCAGCCCCAGTTGCGGGAGAAAATGAAGAAGGAGCTGTTGACGTGTCACGTTCCGCTTCAGCTGACAGTGTGTTCACCAGCAGGTCTTTGCACCTCTGCAGGCTTGTGTCGGCCGGAAAGAGAGACACCACATAGGCTTTAAACCTAGGATCGAGCACTGTGGCCAAAATGTAGTGGTCTGATTTCAACAGATTGACCACCCTGGAATCCTGGCAAAGCGAATGAAGGGCTTCATCCACAAGTCCCACATGCCGAGCGGAATCGCTCCGTCTTAGCTCCTCCTTCACTTTCTCCAGCTGCTTCTGCAAAAGCCTGATGAGGGGAATGACCTGACTCAAGCTGGCAGTGTCTGAACTGACTTCACGTGTGGCAAGTTCGAAGGGCTGGAGAACCTTGCACAACACGGAAATCATTCTCCACTGCGCTTGAGTCAGGTGCATACCCCCTCCTTTGCCTATGTCATAGGTGGATGTATAGGCTTGTATGGCCTTTTGCTGCTCCTCCATCCTCTGAAGCATATAGAGGGTTGAGTTCCACCGCGTCACAACCTCTTGCTTCAGGTGATGGCGGCGCAGGTTCAAGAGTGTTTGCTGGCGCTCCAGTCTTCGGCACGCAGTCGCTGAATGGCGAAAGTGGCCTGAAATTTTTCAGGCCACCCAAAGCGTCTGCTGCACGCCCCTGTCGCTTTTCAGAAAATTCTGCACCACCAAGTTTATTGTGTGAACAAAACATGGGACGTGCTGGAATTTGCCCAGATGTAATGCCCGCACAATATTGGTGGCGTTGTCAGATATCACAAATCCCCAGGAGAGTCTAAGTGGGGTAAGCCACTGGGCGATGATTTCCCTCAGTTTCTCTAAGAGGTTGTCGGCGGTGTGCCTCTTACTGAAACCGGTGATACACAGCGTAGCCTGCCTTGGAACGAGCTGGCGTTTCTGAGATGCTGCTACTGGTGACGCTGCTGCTGTTGCTGCGTAAGGTGATACATCTACCCAGTGGGCTGTCACAGTCATATAGTCCTTAGTCTGCCCTGTTCCACTTGTCCACATGTCCGTGGTTAAGTGGACATTGTGTACAACGGCATTTTTCAGGACACTGAGGACACTTTTCTGACGTTTCTGTACAGTCTCGGTATCGCCTGCCTAGTGAAGTGGAATCTAGACGGGATTTGGAACCGGGGACACACTTCCTCCATCAATTGTCTAAATCCCACTGCACTAATGGCGGATACCGGACGCACATCTAAAACCAACATAGCAGTCAAGGCCTCAGTTATACGTTTTGCTTCAGGATGACTGCTGTCGTACTTCATCCTCCTCGCTAAGGACTGTTGGAGGGTCAATTGTTTAGTAAAAGTAGTGGTGTTCCTACTTCCTCTCTGGGATGATGAACGACTCCCAGCAGCAGCAACAGCAGCAGCGGCAGCAGGAGGCATAGCAATGCAGGATCCTCCGGAGGAATCCCGGATAGGAGAGTCAGTCATGCCAGTGACATGGCCTGCAGGACTACTTCCGATCCTGACTAAGGAGGAAATTGACGAGGAGGGAGTTGACGGTGTGGTTTGCAGGCGCTTGGATACAACAGGACAATGGGATTTAGGTGTCCCTGGACTGCTTACGGTCTTAGCCAAAGTTTCTGAACTTGACAGTAACTTTTTATGAATGCGCTGCAGGTGCCGTATAAGGGAAGATGTTCCTAGGTGGTTGACGTCCCTACCCCTACTTATTTCACCTTTACATATGGTACATATGGCAAGACAGTTGTTGTCCGGATTTGGATAGAAATATTGCCAGACCAAAGAGGTGGAATGTTTGGTCTTCTGCCCAGGCATGACCGTGATGGGCTTTTTCATCCCACGGACAACAACTGTCTCTCCAGGAGCCTGATTTAAACAAACCACATCACCATCAGAATCCTCCTCGCCAACTTCCTCCTCAGCGCCAGCTACACCAGTATCCTCATCCTGTTGTACTTCAACAGTGACATCTTCAATTGGCATATCAGCAAGTGGACTGTGGGTGCTCCTTTCAGCACTTGCAGGGGGCGTGCAAATGGTGGAAAGAGCCACCTCTTCCCGTCCAGTGCTGGGAAGGTCAGGCATCGCAACCACCACCACACTTGGACTCTCCTTGGGGATTTGTGATATCTTCTTAGAAAGCACAGTTCTTCGCTGTGCTTTTGCCAGCTTAACTCTTTTGATTTTTTTAGTGTGAGGAGGGCTTCCATCGTCATGTGAAGCTGAACCACTAGTCATGAACATACTAGGGATCGACCTTAGCCATTCCTTGCCACTCCGTGTCGTAAATGGCATATTGGCAAGTTTACGTTTCTCTTCAGCTGATTTAAATGTTTTTTTTAAGGTCATTTTCCTGAACTTTGTCATTTGGGATTGTATGTGCCCTCTATTATGACATTGGGCATCGGCCTTGGCAGACGACGTTGATGGCATGTTATCGTCTATGTCATGACTAGTGGCAGCAGCTTCAGCACTAGGAGGAAGTGGTTCTTGATCTTTCTCTATTTTATTTTTATCGGAGAAAGTTTGGTCCTCCATTTATGTTATATCGATTTGATATATACGTGCGGCTAAACACAGAAAATATTTTTTTATTTTTGCTGGAGAGTAGTGCACTTTGTGGGTTACACCAGCCTTTAAGAAATGAGCCAGCCGGCTCTTTACTTATGGGATACAGGCGCACGCTTGGCGCTGCTCCTTTGTTGATGCACGTGCGGCTACAGCGCACACAATTCACAAACACAGAAATTTATTTTTTTTTTGGTTTGGACTGGAGTGTACTTTGGGGGTTACAGCACCCTTTAACGGTCAAGCCAGCCGGCCCTTTACTTATGACACAGGCGCACGCTTGGCACTACATTGTTGATGCACGTGCTGCTACTGCGCACACAATTCACAAACACAGAAAAAATATTTTGTTATTTGGTTTGGAGTGTATTTTGGGGGTTACAGCACCCTTTAACGGTCAAGCCAGCCGGCCCTTTACTTATGACACAGGCGCCCGCTTGGCACTACTTTGTTGATGCACGTGCGGCTACTGCGCACACAATTCACAAACACAGAAAATAATTTTTTTTTTGGTTTGGACTGGAGTGTACTTTGGGGGTTACAGCACCCTTTAACGGTCAAGCCAGCCGGCCCTTTACTTATGACACAGGCGCACGCTTGGCACTACTTTGTTGATGCACGTGCGGCTACTGCGCACACAATTCACAAACACAGAAAATAATTTTTTTTTTGGTTTGGACTGGAGTGTACTTTGGGGGTTACAGCACCCTTTAACGGTCAAGCCAGCCGGCCCTTTACTTATGACACAGGCGCACGCTTGGCACTACTTTGTTGATGCACGTGCGGCTACTGCGCACACAATTCACAAACACAGAAAACAATTTTTTTTTAGGTTTGGACTGGAGTGTACTTTGGGGGTTACAGCACCCTTTAACGGTCAAGCCAGCCGGCCCTTTACTTATGACACAGGCGCACGCTTGGCACTACTTTGTTGATGCACGTGCAGCTACTGCGCACACAATTCACAAACACAGAAAATAATTTTTTTTTTTGGTTTGGACTGGAGTGTACTTTGGGGGTTACAGCACCCTTTAACGGTCAAGCCAGCCGGCCCTTTACTTATGACACAGGCGCACGCTTGGCACTACTTTGTTGATGCACGTGCGGCTACTGCGCACACAATTCACAAACACAGAAATTAATTTTTTTTTTGGTTTGGACTGGAGTGTACTTTTGGGGTTACAGCACCCTTTAACGGTCAAGCCAGCCGGCCCTTTACTTATGACACAGGCGCACGCTTGGCACTACTTTGTTGATGCACGTGCGGCTACTGCGCACACAATTCACAAACACAGAAAATAATTTTTTTTTTGGTTTGGACTGGAGTGTACTTTCGGGGTTACAGCTCCCTTTAACGGTCAAGCCAGCCGGCCCTTTACTTATGACACAGGCGCACGCTTGGCACTACTTTGTTGATGCACGTGCGGCTACTGCGCACACAATTCACAAACACAGAAAATATTTTTTTTTTTGGTTTGGACTGGAGTGTACTTTGGGGGTTACAGCACCCTTTAACGGTCAAGCCAGCCGGCCCTTTACTTATGACACAGGTGCACGCTTGGCACTACTTTGTTGATGCACGTGCGGCTACTGCGCACACAATTCACAAACACAGAAAATATTTTTTTTTTTGGTTTGGACTGGAGTGTACTTTGGGGGTTACAGCACCCTTTAACGGTCAAGCCAGCCGGCCCTTTACTTATGACACAGGCGCACGCTTGACACTACTTTGTTGATGCATGTGCGGCTACTGCGCACACAATTCACAAACACAGAAAATATATTATTTTTTTAGCACTTGGGGGGAGCACTCTTGATGGACAGAGCACCCCCTGGACAACACTACAGCACCCCTTTAGGACTGGGACACTGCACAGGACTTTGGAGTGGACACAGCCCCTATGGAGAACTGACTGCAAAACACAGTCCAGCCAGCCCCTATGGAACTTGAAGTAGTTTACACAGCCCCTATTAACAACAGCAGCACAGCTCAGCACAACACAGCCAGCCCCTATGGACTTTGAAGTATTGGACAACAGCAGCACTACACTACACTACACTACACAGCCCAGCCAGCCCTAACTCCCCTCCCTCTTCACTGTCCACAGCCGAGTGAGAAAATGGCGCCGACGCGGGTCCCTTATATAGGATCCAAAACCCGAGAGACTCGGAAGGCGGGATGATGATGTTTTGCCTCGATTTCAGATCCGAGTCAGGTGGGAAAAGTCGAGCCTGACTCGGATCGGACTCGGATCGGGGGGGCTCGGGGGGGTTCGGATTTCAGAAATCTGAACCCGCTCACCCCTAATATATATATATATATATATGTAAGCTATGGAAGGCGTGGTTAAAGAGACAAAGATAATGAAATCGTTAAGACTTTGCTGCTGAAGATAAGGCGGCCTGATGCTGTTAATGGGACGGGTGGAGATTGCTCACAGTGACCTGCCCAGTCCTGCTGCCTTATCTGGGGCCCTCACACAGAGCAGACAGGACCCATGTATAGGGTATAACAAGCTCATTATAGGGAGTTAGAGAACACTCACTCAGTGAGATTAAAGTAACCCCCCCCCCCCTGTTGTGGGGATCATCCCCTTATCTGACAGTCCAATCATTAACCATTTCATTCACTGCTAGCACCTGGGTAGGAGAGATGGGCATTGCCTCACTGAGCCTCAGTCAGGCACGAAGACCACAGTGGTTGTGGAAATCACCCTCGTGTAGCTTTAAATGTCACCTTTAACCCCTGACTAAGTGCTGAGGTGGGAGAAAGGTGTTTATTTTATTTGTTGGGATGCAGCAAAAACAATGAACAAGATAATGATCAGCAATCTGCACGTTCTACAAATGTTGACTGGATTCCCCAAGATGGAGATAATGGTACACAAAATAGTAATATTATTAATACTAATTATAGCGTGTAAGCTTGTGAGCAGGGCCTTCCTACCTCTATGTCTGTCTGTTATTACCCAGTTTTGTTCTATTAATGTTTCCAACCATGAAGCGCAACAGAATATGTTGCGCTATATAAGAAACTGTTAATAAATAAATAAATGATTGATAATGATTAGACACAAATCGCTCCTTTCATTTGTAAAATGTTCACACACGCACACACACACGTGCATACACACGCACGCACACACGCACACACACACGTGCATACACACGCATGCACACACACACATGCACACGCGCACGCACACACATGCACACACACACGCAAGCGCACACACGCATGCACGCACGCACACACACGCACGCACACACATGCACACACGCACGCACGCACACACACACAAAAGTAATATATGTTTATGAATTTATGGGCCCGTATTCAAGTTTTTTTGCAGATAAAATTTAACAAGTGGTAAAAAACAAGTCCTGAGATGGCGTTACACATACACGGCAATGGAGACCAGAGAAGATCACTGGGATCCACTGGATCCCTGTCAGCTTAAACTATTATCTGCAAGTATGAAAATCAGCTGCGCATGGGAATATTAGTACTTTCCTTCGCAGGCAGATTTAAGATGTCTGTAACCAGTGGCGAGGCTGCAGCACAGTCCAAATTTCAAATAGGGGAGTCACACCAACTGCCACCCCAAACGCTGCCAAACATTGATGTCCGGGACTCACTGGCAGTTGGTGTGGCTCCCCTGTTTCAATTTTGGACAGCGCTGCAGGCTCACAGCTGGAGCCTCCACTGTCTGTAATCTAAAGTAGCGTAAAGTTGGGGCGGGGGAGAGGGAGTTGCTGGGAGCCAGAGCATAGAACACTGCAGTGGTGCTTCATACAGATGATGGTAATCGTCGGCCAATGGCCAACAAAGGCAAATACACCCCTGAATCTGGAAGAGTTTTGTGAATGAAAGGTACAGTAGTGTAAAATCATCCCCAGTGTATAAACTCCCCATCGCCTGATGAGTGCTCCCTCCTAACAGTGCAGGGTAAACCATCAACCATAGTCATTATGAGATAACGACACAGAGACCTGTATAAGGGGAATGGAAGGCCAGCTTTATTTATTTTTAAACTAATTAAACTATTTAATGTATAACTGAACTAACTAATAAAAGAAGAAAGACAAAGTATGGTGGCGCAGAAAGAACGGCCCCACAATGCAAGATCACCAACTGCGTACTCACACCCATCTTCTAAATGGGAGGCGAGAAGCCAGCCCATTACCACGTCCAAGGTATCCGCCTCCCACCCCAATGACACGACGTGAGGCCCACCTGGTTAGGTGGTTGCCGCTGACCCCCAGTAGGGTAGAATCAGCCTAAGCCATGTATTGGAAGGGAGAATACCTCAAGCTCCAAAGACAGATGGCGACTGCTACCGTTCTTTCCCGCCACAGGAAAAGCCGACACCAAACAACTCAATGAATAAGGGAGGGAGGGCGGGAGACAGATGAATCAGCGCATTTTGCTGGTGCGTCGCCGATGCTCGAATAGTTAGAGGGACTTGGTGACTCACGTCAGGCATATCGCACTGCATGGTGTTTTGAGGCTAGATGAGCGAAGACACATCTGTATATATATATATATATATATATATATATATATATATAGATGTTGATGAGTTGATGAGTAATGAAGAGAGAACAGCGTGTAATAAGTCCATCATGGCTCGTTAATGAGTTTGCTGTCAGGATAGAGCTGAGTTAATCACAAGTATGTTTACACTTTATTATCATTACCTTTGCTCATTTGTCTATAACATCTGATGATAGTTTGCTAGAGCAATGTGAAAAAACGTTTCTAGCATTACCGCCATGCACAGATGCACAATCTTCCCAATGTTCTGCTCCTTATTCTCCCTATATAATTATAATTAACATGTTGATCCCTAAGTCACTTGTTCACCAAATATCATTTACTTTTAAAATAAATATTACTAAAGATGAACTTTGTTATGACTTTTCTCAGTGATAGTAACCTTAATGGCTTATAGCAGTGGTTCCCAAACTGTGCACTATGGCACCCTGGGGTGCCTCGGAACACTTGCAGGGGTGCCTCAGGTTGGTGGTCCAGCACTAAATCATATTATTTATGGTCAATGTAATGTAAATATGTGGACAAACAGAAGCTCAAACCTGTCACCACCACATAACCGAGCCTAAGGATGACCGGTCAGCGCATAACTGAGCGTAAGGATGACAGGTATCACAATTTACTTCATTTACTACATTTTGTTTCTGAATTTCTCATTAACAAACATTTGGCTTAAGGGTGCCGTGATTCCAAAAAGTTTGGGAACCTCTGTCTTCTAGTGATGCTAGTGGGATAAGCCACATTGCTTTGTGCTGTATCTATATTAGACAGAAGTGAGAGGAAATGTATTTTATCACTTGTCCGCACGTTACCACCTGAATTAGACGTTCATTATAAAATGTTAAACAATCCAACATCTGAAACATCAACAAATGTATAATAAAACGTTATATTAAGCCATACTTGCCTACCCTCCTGATTCGGCCGGGAGCCTCCGCAAAATTGGGTGGCGCTCCCAGCCCCCTGGGAAAGCAGTGAAGCCTCCCGGCGGCTGTCGACCCCTCAGGAGCCCCCACTATTACAACACAAACCCCCGTAGCAGGGGTGGCCAATGACGAGATTCACTCTGAATCGCATCATCATGACACCGCCCCCTGCTTTACAATGCCGGTAATCTCTGCATTGTGTAGCGGGGGCGGGCCCATCGCGACTGCGCCGCACACAAATGCCGGGTAATATGACCGGCTGCGCTCCCTTATGCCAGCCACAACCCCCTGCTATGCCGATCTGGCTGCTCCCTTCCCGAGGTGGGAGCCAAAATGTCGGCAAGCATGTATTAAGCATTGTTCTTGCTCCTTGTTCTGTGTTACATTCAAGGTGGTTTGAGAGATGAAAGGACCCATGTGCTGGCACCGATCGGGGCCCCTCCTTTCTACTGCACAGCCACAGGTCTCTGGCAACATGGCGCAGAGCCATCTTCCCAGTGATAGCAAATCTCAGGGAAAATGGCCGCTCTGCCATTTTCTTGGTGATATTCTGCTGCAGTGTCGACACTCATTGTAGATACAACAGGGTTGCCAACATTCTGACTGCCCCTTCCGGGAGAGGACAGCCAGATCGGCAAAGCAAGGGGGCGTGACTGGCATTGGGAGCAGAGCTGGGGCGTAGCCCACACGGTCGCGCCATTTTGGCCCCACCCTCACTACACAATGCAGAGATTACCGGATGCGAATTGCGTCGTTTGGCCCCGCTTCCTACTCGTAGACCGGCAGATTGCGGCCTTTTTCTGTACTGGGTAGGGGCATAATGACATATACCGTCCTACCCCCAACAATGTCAGCAGAATCTCCTCTACAGGCTTCTCACGGGGAGGAGATTTATAAAGTATGATGTAAGGCAGAGGTTTCCAAACTTTTTGGAACCAAGGCACCCTAGTGTATCAGCATTGTTTTCATGGCACCCCTACTGTAAGTCAGAAGTTTATGATTGAGAAATTCAGAAAACAATGTAGTAAAGTAATAAAGTGACGTAAATTGCGCTGTCCTGTCATCCTTATGCTCAGTTATGTGGTGGTGACAGGATTGTGCTTCTGTGTGTGCACATATTTACATTACATTGACCATAAATAATGTGACTTGGTGCTGGACCCTGAGGCACCCCTGCAAGTTTCCTGAGGCACCCCATCATGCCACGGCTCACAGTTTGGGAACCACTGATGTAAGGGCATTAAGGGACTCTGAGGCATATACCGGGGCATGATCAGCTTTGGACTGGCATATGAAGGGTTAAGAGGGGGATTTCAGGCATATAAAGGACATATAGGAGCTCTGAATAATAAAAGCAAGGGCTCTGAGATTTACAAAAGGACATACAAAGAGACAAGAGATGGCTGTGAGGCATATAAAGGAGCAGGAGGTTGCTGTGAGGCATATAAAGGATTAGGAGGTGGCTGTGAGGCATATAAAGGAGAAGGTGGTGGCTGTGAGGCATATAAAGGAGAAGGAGGTGGCTGTGAGGTATATAAAGGAGTAAGAGGTGGCTGTGAGGCATATAAAGGAGGAGGAGGTGGCTGTGAGGCATATAATGGAACAGGAGATGGCTGTGAGGCATATAAAGGAACAGGAGGTGGCTGTGAGGCATTTAAAGGAGCAGGAGATGGCTGTGAGGCATATAAAGGAGCAGGGGGTGACTGTGAGGCATATACAGGAGCAAGAGGTGGCTGTGAGGCATATAAAGGAGCAGGAGGTGGCTGTGAGGCATATAAAGGAGCAGGAGGTGGCTGTGAGGCATATAAAGGAGCAGGAGATGGCTGTGATGCATATAAAGTAGCAGGAGGTGGCTGTGAGGCATATAAAAGAGCAGGAGGTGGCTGTGAGGCAAATAAAGGATTAGGAGATGGCTGTGAGGCATATAAAAGAGCAGGAGGTGGATGTGAGGCATACAAAGGAGCAGGTGGCTGTGAGGCATATAAAGGAGTAGTAGGTGGCTGTGAGGCATATAAAGGAGTAGGAGGTGGCTGTGAGGCATATAAAGGAGCAGAAGATGGCTGCGAGGCATATAAAGGAGCAGCAGGTGGCTGTGAGGCATATAAAGGAGAAGGAGGTGGCTGTGAGGCATATAAAGGAGCGGGAGGTGGCTGTGAGGCATATAAAGGAGCAGGAGATGGCTGTGAGGCATATAAAGGAGCAGGAGGTGGCTGTGAGGCATATAAAGGAGCAGGAGCTGGCTGTGAGGCATAAAAAGGAGCAGGAGGTTGCTGTGATGCATATAAAGGAGCAGGAGGTGGCTGTGAGGCATATAAAGGATCAGGAGATGGCTGTGAGGCATATAAAGGAGCAGGAGGTGGATGTGAGGCATATAAAGGAGCAGGTGGTTGTGAGGCATATAAAGGAGTAGGAGGTGGCTGCGAGGCATATAAAGGAGCAGGAGGTGGCTGTGAGGCATATAAAGGAGCAGGAGGTGGCTGTGAGGCATATAAAGGAGTAGGAGGTTGCTGTGATGCATATAAAGGAGTAGGAGGTGGCTGTGAAGCTTATAAAGGAGCAGGAGATGGCTGCGAGGCATATAAAGGAACAGGAGGTGGCTGTAAGGCATTTAAAGGAGAAGGAGGTGGCTGTGAGGCATATAAAAGGAGCAGGTGGCTGTGAGGCATATAAAGGAGCAGGAGGTGGCCGTGAGGCATATAAAGGAGCAGGAGGTGGCTGTGAGGCATATAAAGGAGCAGGAGGTATCTGTGAGGTATATAAAGAAGCAGGAGGTGACTGTGAGGCATATAAAGAAGCAGGAGATGGCTGTGAGGCATATAAAAGGAGCAGGTGGCTGTGAGGCATATAAAGGAGCAGGAGGTATCTGTGAGGCATATAAAGAAGCAGGAGGTGGCTGTGAGGCATATAAAAGGAGCAGGTGGCTGTGAGGCATATAAAGGAGCAAGAGGAGGCTGTGAGGCATATAAAAGAGCAGCAGGTGGCTGTGAGGCATATAACGGAGCAGGAGGTGGCTGTGAGGCATATAAAAGGAGCAGGTGGCTGTGAGGCATATAAAGGAGTAGGAGGTGGCTGTGAGGCATATAAAGGAGCAGGAGGTATCTGTGAGGCATATAAAGGATTAGGAGGTGGCTGTGAGGCATATAAAGGAGCAAGAGGTGGCTGTGAGGCACATAAAGGAGTAGGGGGTATCTGTTAGGCATATAAAGGAGCAGCAGGTTGCTGTGAGGCATATAAAGGAGCAGGAGGTGGCTGTGAGACATATAAAGGAGCAGGAGATGGCTGTGAGGCACATAAAGGAGCAGGAGGTGGCTGTGAGGCATATAGTATATAAGTATAGTTAAAGTATCCAAATACTTGAATAAGTTTAGGGGTAGATAAGCACCCTGTTTAATATGTAATTTTGTTAGGTAGTTAATGGTTAAAGCTAGGGAGGGGGCTGCGGTTATGTATTGGTCACCTGAGGAGTATAAGCCTATTGTAGGCTTCAAGGGGAGGGCTTAGAGGCCCCATATACATTACCTGGTGAGAGGAGCCATCTTCCTCTTTCCAGTTTGTTCAACCAACCCACCCACCCGACTAAGCTGGTTTGTATAATTTTTTATTTTTGTTGGATTGTGCATTTCTCTGGTTTCTCTCAGCGGGTAGAGGTACAGCCTGGCAGGAAACAGTGCTCCTGGGAGGCCTATTATTAGCGCAGGAGAGCCTGGGGTGACATCTTTCCTTTGAGAGTGGCATGTTGGTCACCGCCTAAAGGGGGGGACCTGGTCTCCATTCCAAGGGAGGGCCAAGGCTGTGCCAATTAAGGGAGGATGGTACTGCCTGGGGTCGGTCTGCGCAGGGTGGGGATCCGCCCCTATTATTTAGTATTAGTATCCATCGGGTTGTGGCCTCGGAGCACTGATTTCTTCCTGCCACCTATTTCTAAAGTTCAATTCGATCAATAATTTCTGGCTGTGACCTCTTTAATTCCATATACATGTATCGGTGTGTTTATTTCTAGGTTTAGACTTAATTTAAGTTAGCAAAAGGAATAATAAAACAAATGGGTGACTTATAGATCCACCATTGTTCACCTACGTCAATGTTTGTAGCACTTTGCACCATTTTAACTCTGCTTTTCTTTTCCAGGAGATCGATGTCCACTATCGCATGTAAAAAAAACAAACTTATAGTGAAGAAAAGGTTTAGTTCACCGATAACAGTACAGAAAAGTTACAGTTTAAAGCGTATGTGAAGGATTCTGCTTTTAGATTTTACTACACATATTGGCCCTCATTCAGAGGCGGTCGCAAGAAGCGATCGCTCTCTCTGAATGAGGGCGGCCGCTTCTTTTTTTTAGTGCGGCCTCCTGGTCGCTAGCTAAGCTGTGGGTTACCACCCACAGCTTAGCGACCAACCAGGTTGATGATCCATCGCGACCATCGGGGCTTGCGACGAGACCCTAAGGTTGGGTCTCGGCAACCGCAAGCCCAAGGGAGCTTCCTGCTCTGATCGAGCAGGAAGCTCCCCACTGACATCACTGCTGATGTCAGTGCGGCCGCCCACAAAACGGCAGGCATTCGCTTGGGAACACCTCCGTTTGTGTAGCCACCCCCCCGCCCCGCCTACAAAACGGGCCGAGCTGTCGATCAACATCGACAGCTGCCCCTTTTGTAGTGAGCTCCGGAGCAAGATAGTTTCTCTCTCGCTCCAAGGGCTTGCGCACGCGCAGTGCGGCCGCTGCGCGTGTGCAGGGCCTTAACATCGACCCGGTTGCGAGCGTTCAGCGCTTGCGACCTGGTCTGAATGAGGTCCATTGTTATTGTATGCTGGTTTTAATGAATGTAAATGTGCGTGTATCTGCAATACAGTCTTCTACATGGTTAAAATGATATTATGCCAGGAGTTTCTTCATCTTCTTGGAGAAATACGAGAATTGTCTCGAATTGATAACAACAAAAATACTTATAGAGCCCTGTAATCTGTAACTTGGGGAATGAATGACGGAAATCTACCAAGCACTGGTTCTATTCGGTACAGAAAGGGTTTTCTTTATTATATTTACACTACACTAGTTTTGCAATCCACGTTTATTTTTTACACGCAAGATTGGACATCGATCTGCTGGAATGCTAAAGCGGAGTTGAGATTTCCACACAGCGCCTGGAGTGTTTGAAGACCGGCGGCGGCCCGTATACAGGTGTCCGGGAGCCCAATCTCCCCATAACAAAAACAATGGCATTCGCACATGGTGATGACCTCACAAATATGGGCAATGCGGCACTTGGGCTAGACAGACGGTAAGTAAAGCAATGAGTGCCGGCTGTGCGGTGTGGCTCGCCCCCCCTGTGCACTGCACATCCTGCACTTATTATAGGTAAGCCTCTACACTACAATAATAAATACATATATTTGTGATGTAAATTTAAGGCAGTAGATATTCCATTCCGCTGGTCGTACATCGCATCCTCAGATCTTGCCTCCTGAAAGCAAGATTTTCCAATCTCATACACGATGATTGTATATGTGATCGTGAGATCGTGAGTCAAACTGGACACTAAGTAACACCAAATCGTGTCCACGACTGCCAGGGAGCTGCCGGGGGGAAATCGGACATCGCTTAGTGGACCTGATTCAGACCTGCTCGCTAGGATGCATTAGCTCGTAGCCGGCCGATTTCTGCTTTGTGCGCATGCGTACACATTGCAGTGCGCGAACTAGTGCGAGAGATCGGGGAGTATTCGCTCGCTGTGCATAGGCAGGCCAGCAGAGTGAGTGACAAGAGAAGCCATTTGTGGGTGGTAACAGGGGCTGGCCATTAGAAATGGGGGAGTGGAGGTGCGAACGCAGGTGTGCCTGAGCGTCTCAACGCCGATTCAGAGGTGTGCATAATTAAGAGGCAGCGTCATATTACACGTCACCTGGCTGGTTTTTACACTGAAGTGCTCGCAGTGCTTGCGGCAGGGTATGGTCTGCCACAAGCTCTGCGATCGCATCCAATGTTACCCGATGTACCGATGGTTGCATACACTGCCTGGAGATGACGTGCACAAGTGGGGTTCTTAAGACAGGCTGGTGGGCATCTGCATACACAATGTGATCGCACGCCAAGACATAGTGGGCGTGCTAATGCCTTGCCGTGCGATCGCCTGCCTTCCCAAATATGCATAAGCACAGGGCCGGCCCTAGCCCAAATTTTTTGGCGCCACCTATGCAGTGCCCGCGGTAGTGGTCCCCCCTGTGCAGTGCCCCTTGTGCCCCCAGTAGTAAGCTTATATAGTGCCCCCAGTAGTAATCCCCCCTTCTAGTGCCCCCAGTAGTAATCCCCCCTTCTAGTGCCCCAGTAGTAATCCCCCCTTGTAGCCCCCCCCAGTAGAAAGACACGTAATAAAAAAAAATAAAAAAAAAACACTTACCTGAACCCCCGCTCCTGCTCCTGCCGCCGCTATCAGCTACTCCGTCCTTCCTCCCAGCCTGCTTTGCATTATGGGAGAGACGTCATGACGTCATGAAGTCTCTCCCATTACCCACTGCGGGGGCCGGAAGATGGCTCCCGCAGTGGGAGCAGCAGCAGCTGATGAGAGTCTGACAGACTCTCATCAGCTGCTGAAACAAACACACAGCTGCCGGCACCGGGGGCTGTGTGTTTGGCACTGTGTAGCGCTGACCGAACTCCGTCCGGTCAGCACTACACGTGCGGTGCAGCTGTGTCACAGAGACACAGTCTGCACCACGGTAAGCTTCTAATAAATCTGCATGGTCGCGGCGGCAAGGCCTTCACTATGTGGCGCCTTACGCGGCCGAATACCACGTGTAGCCATAGAATTGACCCTGTATAAGCATCATAATGCGAGCGCACGCATCTAGCGAGTGGGTCTGAATGAGGTCAGTGTGTGGGCAGGTAACTCATATATTGCACACGGACATTAAGCAGTACATTGACATTTTCCATGATCTTCCTTATCCGGTCTCTACTTATAGATTTCATCTGTCTCATTTATACATATCTAGCTGGACTTTTATTCGCTACCATCTATATGATTCATATATTATGTTGTATGTATGGTTTATGTGTCATTATTTTTATATAGTTCATTGTATGATCAGCAGCGCTGATTCTATGTACTGTAGAATCTAGACTGAACACAGATACATTTTTGCAGCGACTAGTTAGTTGTTTTTACTGTGTATGTCGCAAAATATCTTTATTGTTACAATAAATTATTATACTGCGTCAATTGGTGGCTGTTTATATCCAGCGCAGTTTTTTTCTTTTTAATGCCCATTACAGATAATGGGCATTAAAGACAATAATATATACATATATTTGTGATGTAAATTTAAGGCAGTAGATATTCCATTTAGAAGGATTAAACAGAATGAAGCAGCCACAATGCAGGTCCTTGGACTCAGTTTAAGTACATGAGTCATCCTCATATTCTCCCCTGTTTAGTTTGGATAGATTATTAAAAAAAAAAAACATTCAAAAATGGCACGAGGCTCCGATTCGAAGATAGATATGGAAAAAGAAATAAACAAAAAGTCAGCATGCCGTATAAAATTATATTAATGGACCTAAAATGAAATAAAGAAGAACAAAAAACACATACTGGGTATCGCAAGCAACCACTGGAACTACTTTCATGTATAACATACTGGATCCTACTAAACTGCGACATGATATCCTTGGCTGAGGAACGGCCTGCTCGCAGACCTTAGAAGCAGCTTTTAGAATAAACTTATCAAGGTTGGTATTTAACTGTTGACAATTTAATATCTCACAGATGCGGCGGTGACAGAATATTGCTCGGTTTACGTTTTTCTGGAACAATCCAATGTTATTATTTCTAGCTTCCGTAGATGACAGCGCTGCCTTGTGTTTTTTTTTTCAATTGTAGGACGGTTAATACTTAAATTTTCGGATTTTTGTTTTATTTCTTTTTTTGCCTGCTTTTTCACAGACCAGTCCAAGCCCACCTCTGCTATTTGGAATCATAAAATTCCAGATGGGTGATCCTTAATGCCCTTATATATCCAAAAAAAACAAACAAAGGATCGAAGGATTAAGGAGTACAGAACCCAGAACAAACTGGAGGAGAAATATCCCAGCACATAGCAGTGGTGCGTCTGGCAGACAGATAGGTCTATACCACGTTTGACTGTTCTCTCTCCTCTGACAGTTAATAGTGCTATAAATTTACACATTTCCTATCCTAACAGTAAACAGTGGGATTTCGACAAGTATTGTAAAAAACTTAACCGTGCCACATATATGTATATATATATATATATATATATATATACATATATATATGAGGATCCTGCAAATGGAAGCCATGCGTTTTATAACCTTCTAATGCAGTGAAGTGATTACATATCAGGTTTTTTTTGTATAACATAAGAAAAGCAGAATTGATGGAAGAAAACCAGTTGGTACAGCCATTTTGCACATTTCGTTATGGGAAGCGCTGCGTAATTTCATCTTAGACAAGTTTACGGTTGCAGTAGCGTGAAAGTGCGCAAATGCACTGGAGTCTGCAATCTATACTTCCCACCACAGGGCTGTAACTAGGAGTGTGTGACCTGTGCTGCCACACAGGATGCAGGTCCCCGGGGTACCACCGTCTTACCCCATGGCATCTGCATGTGACTTGCGGGGTGCCTGGATCGGCAGCCTGCAACCAGACCATTGGAGAGCTCTGACGGGCCAGGGTACTGGAAGCAGTGAAGCTTGCCCAGCTCAGGGGGCTGGCTCCAGGAAGGGAGTGATAAGTGCAATCGTCCCCCACCTGTAGCGTCCTGTCTGCTCACTACCGCTGGCCGCACCTGTATAACAGCACAGCCACAGCGGCACATCGGGCAGTGAGAGGAGATTGCTGCAGCAGTCTCTGCTCTCTCACTGCACAATGTATTGTCGCAGCTGCACTGTTATACAGGTGTGCCCAGCAGTAGTAGGCAGAGCGGTAAGGGGGTCGCTGTCCTGCCCCCCCACAAACCTCTCCAATTGGCTTGGGTCTGGGTAAGTAATACCCGCTCCCACCCCCATGTGGCAGCCTTGCCTGCAGTCAGTAGCTCTACTACAAAGCTGCCCAGAGTGTCAAAGGGACACTTTGCGCAGGCAGCCTGTAGAGCTGCCTGAAGCAGCGGTGCTCTTTGAGCCGACAAATTCCTTACCAACAGCTCTTTGCATCTCTTCAGATCTGTGACCGCTGGCAAGAAAGACACATCATATGACTTAAACCTACGATCCAGCATGGTAGCCAAAATTTATTGATCCAATTGTAAGATCCTGACAACCCTTGGAGCCTGGTGAAGAGAATAAAGGACTTGATCTACAAGTCCGACATGCTTAGCGGAATCACTTTGTTTGAGCTCCTCCTTCAGTTTCTCAAGCTGCTTTTCCAACAGTCTAATTAGGGGAATTACCTGACTCAGACTGGCAGTGTCTGAACTCACTTCACAGATGACTACTTCAAATGGTTTCATCACTTTGCACAACACGGAAAGTATTTTCCACCGAGCTTGAGTAAGGTACATTGCCCCTCCTCTTATTATGTCATAGTTTGTTGTATAGCTTTGGATGGATTTTTGATGTTCCTCTATCTGCTGAAGCATATAAAGGGTGGAGTTCCACCTTGCCACTACCTCTTGCTTCAGCTGGTGACAGGGCAAATTCAACATTTCTTACAGATACTGCAATTCTTCTACATGCACCTGCTGAATGGCAAAAATGTCTTGAAATTTTGCAAGCTACAGAGCATCTCCTGCACGGCCCTGTAATTTTTTTTTTAAATTTGCACCAAGTTGATTGTGTGAGCAAAACATGGGATGTGTTGGAATTCACCCTGCTGTAATGTTCTCACAATATTGGTGAAGTTGTCAGAAATCACAAATCCGGAGGATAGTCCAAGCGGGGTAAACCATTTTGCAATTACTTCCCTGAGTTTTTCTAAGAGGTTGTCAGTGGTATGCCTCTTAGTAAAATCAGTGATATACAGAGGAGCCTGCCTTTCAATGAGCTGATGTTTCCTAGATGCTGCTGCTGCTGTTGGTGCCGCTGAAGGCAATACAATCACCCGGTGTCGGACTGGGGCATTAAGGGCCCACCAGGGAAATGTAGAGGCGGGGGCTCGCTGAAGGATTGGGACCAATAATTGGTTAGATATGGTCATTAAAAAGAGGTGCACAACTGTTCCACAAAGGAAACATAATATTATGCATTCTCAGACAGCACTGTGCCCAATTTAGTCTAATACATTTTATCTGTACCCCCTTAAGTCTAATAATACTAATCAATGGCAGCATTGGTAGAATAATAATATAGATAGCATTCGATTGTATAGTGTTCGAAATTCCCAAATCAATAATCACCAAAGTTGGGAGGTATGACATACCAGGACCGCAACTGAATGACAGTGGAGGGCACCGTGTCTCTCTCATGGGAAAACTGTGGGCGACTATGTGCGGGACAGGCGACTTCAAATCAACCCCCACTGGGCTGCTGTGGATGGAGGGGGACAGGTGAGAGGCTATGTGGTGAGGGTCATTAATTTGCATGGCAGAATGTATAAGGGGCATTATTGTGTGTGACATAATGCATAATGGGGAATTACTATGTGGCATAATGTATAAGGGGCTTTACTGTCTGTGGCATTATGTATAAGAGGCAAATACCGTGTGTCACTTTATGTATAAGGGGCATTACTGCGTGTGGCTTTATGTACAGTATAAGGGACATTAATGTGTGTGACATATTGGGGTAAGGGGCATTACTGTACATGGCATAATGGGGGTGGGGTGCCAAATTACTGCCTTGCCCTTGGTAACAAAACTCCTAGTTTCGGCCCCGGATATACACATATGTATACATAGCACAAACAAACGAGAAAAAAATGAGAGAAATTAAAGATTTATTTTACAGAAATAAAATGTAAAGACTAAAAAATACTTTATTTAAAATAATTGTGCTTACCTGCCGTCCTTAGGTGTGATGTTGATCATGATTGTGTATCCGTTCATCTGCACTTCTGAATGGCAGCGACTTGCAATGGGGAGAAGTCTCAGATGTGTAGGGGGACAGAGGCACATATGGAGAAGTGGGCAAAGGCACAAGTGACAGTGGGGCAGAGTAAGTTGCAGAGAGACACCTGGGTAAGGTGAGAGACAACAGTGGAAGGTGGCAGAGGGACAGGTGGGGAGAGTGACAGAGGGACAACAGTGGAAGGTGGTAGATGGACAGGTGGGGAGAGTGACAGAGGGACAACAGTGGAAGGTGGTAGATGGACAGGTGGGGAGGGTGACAGAGGGAGAGGTGGGGAAGGTGGCACAGGGACAGTAGAGAAAGGTGCAGAATGGACACTGCGGAAGAATGCAGAGAGACAGCCGGGAAAGGGGGTAGAAGTACAGTCAGGAAAGGGGGCAGAGGGACAGTCAGGAAAGGGGGTAGAGGGACAGCTGAAGAAGGTGGCAGATGGACTGCCGGAGAAGGAGGAAAAGGGACAGCCAGGGAGAGGGGCAAAGGGACAGCCGGGTTAGATGGGTAGAGGGACAGCTGGTAAAGGGGCAGAAGCACTGCTGGTAAAGGGGGCCTAGAGACACACTGTCCTTACGGGTTTACAGTGCATGCACATTTAAGGTCTGGCCAATGGGAGTGATGGGAGAATTAGAGCTAGGAGAGAGGAAGGAAATACAGCTGGTCTGGAGGCCCCTCAGAGAGATGAGATCCAAGCTCCCCAACTACAATCCCCTGTTCAGTTGCTGATGACAGGGAAGCCCACTGCTGCCAGAGTGTAGGGGTCAGGTGAGTGTGGGTAAGAGACTTGCACAGGGATTATGTAGGAATCAAGTAGAGTACCTGGATAGAGAGGTCCCCAGCCTCCAGTATAATATCCATGAGTCAACCTAGCATTCTGCAGGACCTACTGCTGAGGTTGATGAGTGCAGTGGGAGGGCTGCTGCTGTCGTTGATGAGGGCTTGGGGAACCGCTGCTGCATGCAGACAATGTGCGGGGGGGAAGGTGCCAGCACTGAGGATGGGGAAGGGCTCAATTGCTTCCGGCACTTAGGATACAGGGGCCCGCTGCTACCAGCGGTGAGGACGGGGGGCCTGGCGCTGAGGATGGAGATGGGGTTCACTGCTGCCAGCACTGAGGACACAGGGGGGCCCGCTGCTGACAGTGCTGAGGACAGGGAGGCCCGAACCTGAGGACTGGGGGGGCCCCCGATGCTGCCGATGGAAAAGCGCAATGCTGCCAGGGCTGAGGATGGAGGGGCCCAGCACTGAGGACGGGGGCCTGATGCTGCTGGCTCTGAGGAGAGAGGGGCCCGATGCAGCTGGCATTGAGGACGGGAGCATCCACTGAAGCCTGCGCTGAGGACTGGGGCTTCCCTGTGAGTCTGTGCTCCATACAGCATCCTGCCCATAAACCCTGATGGTGGCCCTGCTCAGAGAATCAGTCTGACCCTGCATGGCCCTGCCTCTCAGTTAAAGTGGACGGAGTCACAAAGCAGGAGGGCCCACCGGGGATTTACCCGACCCCACGGGAACCCAGTCTGAGCCTGCACCCACCCAGTGGGTTATTACAGTCATATAATTTTGCATTTGTCCTGTTCCATTTGTTCACATATCTGTAGTTAAGTGAACAGTGGGTACAATGGCATTTTGGAGGACACTAATTTTTATTGTGCCTGTAAGGGCTGGGATTTGCTTTTTTAGTGAAGTGGAACCTAGATGGAATTTTGTAGCGGGGACACAGGACCTCAATTAACTGTCTAAAACCCACTGCACTAATGGTGGATATCGGATGCACATCTAACACCAGCATAAATGTTATGGTGTCAGTGATCCGCTGTGCAACTGGGTGACTACTGTCATACTTGCTCCCCCTTGCAAAGATTGTTTAACAGTCAATTCTACTACTAGTAGTCTTCCTGGTCCCCTTCTGGGATGAAGATCCACTCCCAGCAGCAAGCATAGAGCTCAAGGATTCTTCTGAGGAATCCAGGATAGGGGAGGACTGAGTTAGCCTTATCAAATTAGATGCAGGACTACTTCCGATCATGATTGAGGATATTGTTGATGAAGGTGTTGGTGGTGAAAATGCCAGGTCCTTGGATCGATCGAGCGGAGAGAAGGGAGCTAGCTGACACTGGACTGTTGTTGTTACTTTTTTAGCCAAAGTTTCTGAATTTTGCAAACATGTTGGATGGATGCGCTGTAGATGATGTAACAGGGAGGAGGTTCTTAGATGGTTAAGGTCCTTACTGTACCTCTACTAACTCTGGCATGCCAATGTGTACAGATGGCTTGACATTTGTTGTCTGGATTTGGTTATAAATGATTCCAAACATAAGAAGTGGATTTTTTTTGTTTTATGCCCAGGCATGACAATGGGCTCTTCCTTATCATGGGCAACAACTGTTTCCACTGGTGCCTGATTTACACAAACAATATCCTCATCAACAACATCCTCATCATCAGCATCCTCATCATCAACATCCTTATTAGTGACAGCTACACAAATATCCTCCTCATCCTGGTGCTCTTCCACAGAAGCAACCTCGATTTCTATGTCAGAATGTTGAATTGTGCTGCTCATCCCCACATTTGCAGAGGACGCACAAGTGGTGGAAGGAGGCTCCTCTTCGAAAACAGTATTGGAAAGGTCAGGCTCACACATGGCACTCACCGACACACTTAGACTCTCCTCAGTGATTTGTGACATTTCTGAGTGCACATTTGGGTCCTGTGCTGTAACAATTTAAATTTTTTTGAAAAGTCTAGAGGGAGAAGGGCTTACATCATCATAAGAGGCAGAACCACCAGTCATAAATAAAGGGCAAGGCCTTAGACTTTTCTTGCCACTTCGTGTGGTGAAAGGCATATTCCCAATTTTATGTCTTTCTGCAGCTAACTTTCCCTTTGATGTTAGTAGATGACGTAGACGGACTAGTATCATCATGACTGGTGGCTCTGGCAGCAGCTCCAGCACTAGTATGTGGTTCCTGCTCTCCTCTCAACTGATCGTTCTCCATATCAACAAACTTGAATGAAGTGGGGTACAGTACACATGTCAATTTGTACCAATTTTAAATATTACACTGCAGTATCAATGACCTACAGTGTCACAATATTTTTTTTATGAATACATTGCGCTACCGCTTAGTGTCACTATTTTTTTTATGAATACACTGTGCTAGCACTTATGGTGTCATAAAATTTTTTATGAATACACTGCACTACCACTTACAGTGTCACAATATGTGTTGAATATTACACTGTGTTTCCACTTACAGTGTTACAATACATGCTAAATATTACACTGTTTCCACTTGCAGTGTCACAATATTTTTAATGAATAATATACTGTGTTTCCACTTACAGTGTCACAATATTTTTTATGAATACGCTGCAATACCACTTACAGTGTCACAATACATGTTGAATTTTACACTGTATTTCCACTTACAGTGTCACAATATTTTTTATGAATAATATACTGTGGAGCTCATTCAGACCTGGATGCTAAGCTGCACTCTCATGTAGCTTAAAGGGGCCGGGTATGCAAATGCTGCGATCGCACTGTCTGGTGTAAGGACCCACAAATGGCGCTGTCACTCAAAATAGCATCATCTGTGTACTATGGGCACACAATTCCTGATCGCACTGAGTGACTCACACATGCGCATATTGATGCATATGCAAGCGCAAAAGGGTGACTATCACACAAAGTGTGAGTCCGCGGCTTAGTGAGCGGGTCTGAATCAGGCCCAGTGTTTCCACTTACAGTGTCACAATATTTCTTATGAATACATTGTGCTACCACTTACAGTGTCACAATATGTGTTGAATATTGCACTACGTTTCCACTTACAGTGTAACAATATGTGTTGAATATTACACTGCATTTCCTCTTACAGTGTGACAATATTTTCTATGATTAATACAATGCGTTTCCACATACAGTGTCACAATATCTTTAATTAATACATTGCATTAGCACTTACAGTGTCATAATACATGTTGAATATTACACTGTGCTACCACTTACAGTGTCACAAATTTTTTTATGAATACACTGCGCTACCACTTACAGCGTCACAATACATGAATACATGTTGAATATTACACTGCTTTTCCACTTACAGTGTCACAATATGTTTTATGAATACACTGTGCTACCACTTACAGTGTCACAATATTTTTTATGAATACACTGCGCTACCTCTTACAGTGTCACAATACATGTTGAATATTACACTGCATTTCCACTTACAGTGTCACAATACTTTTTATGAATATATTACACTGTGGTATTACTGACCAACAGTGTAACAATACTTGTATGAATAATATTACACTACGGTATTACTGATATTTAGCGAATTATACACTGCAGTATGATGAACCTACAGCATCACTCACAATATGGCCAGCAGCATCACAGTGTTTTAGATACACTGGGGGGGGGGGGTACGGCATACAGCGTCACAGTGTGAGGTACAGCACAAAAAATATTTTTAACTCTTTTTAACTTATTTTTTTTATATTATTTAAAATCTTTTAGTTATTTTATTTTGTTTTTACAGCCCATGGATGGACAGCACACTGGATGGACAGCACAACCCTGGACAGCACACCCCTTGATGGACAGCACAGCACACCCCTGGATTAGCAAAGCAAGGATAAATAATACAGCCCCCTGGACATAGCACAGCACACCCTGCTTGGATTGGACAACAAAGCCCAGCACAGCACACCCCTGTATTCGACTACACAGCCCAGCACTTCAGACCCCTGTTTTGGACAACACAGACCCCTTGGATGAAGCACAGCCCTGACAGCCAAGGACTCAGCAAGCAAATGGTGCAGATCACCACGGGAAGGGACTTATATACAATCCAAAACCCGTCAGAATCCGACAGCGGAGTGATGATGTTTTGCCTCATTTTGGGATTCGAGTTAGGCGGGAAATCCAGAGCCGGACTCCGATCCTGGCCCGGATCACAACGTTTGGGTGGGTCCGGTTCTCTGTGAACCGGACCCACTCATCTCTAGTTAAAAGAGCAACAGGTGTGGCTAATTATTTTATTTGTGAGACTGAGAATAACATGCAGCATTAGTAACATTCTATTATATACTATTTCAATTATGGTCATAGAGAGGGCTGGGGAGGGGGATTTCTAGGCAACCGGAATCCCCCCTTCCCCCCATGTTTGCCTATGCAGACTGTGTTCTGTTTCCATCCATCCGCAATACAGGTCAAAACTGGTGCATTATTAAGCAGGAACCATTCCCCTTGTCTCTACCCCAGAAAAACAAGGTGCAATAATTTTCCAATTAAAGTCAACTTTTTGGGGTTTATCTTAAACAATTTTACAAGATAGTAAGTGGGGGGTGTTTGCTTCTGTATGACAGGGGAGTTACACGCAAGTGAACATGGAAAGTTGTAACCCCTATGGTAATATATAAGAATGTCAGAAGTATCCAACTAACTTGTAATATTATTGCCATTTACGGGAATTGTTATTTCAATTTGAAACAAATTGTAAAACAATTGCTCTTATGGTAATCCTGGATGCTGGTCCGACAGGTCAGCGTCCGTATGCTTTATCCAGAAAAGAATAATATTCCACCAGCAATAGGGTTCCAGAAAACATCCCAATTTCATGTTGTTGTTTTTTTATGCTAAAAAAATAAAAATGAAATTCTTGAAAAGTGGAAATTTGTTGAAACTTGAAAGCAAAAAAAAATAATAAGTAGGATGGAAAACGACCCATATACTGTATGCATAACATGGGAACTGCCTGCAGAAATGCTAAAACTGATGAATTATATAATAGCAAGGACCAGAAAACTGTCTTATTGCCCACAGAGCTGGGATAATTTTCATGGTCATTATGAATGAATGATTATTGGAGCTGTCTCGTGCGGGCAGGATAGGCAGAAGTGTGTCTCGCCAATCTTTTTTAATGCAGAACCCTAATTTTTATTGACTCATAACGTTGTCAAACAAGAGGCTCAGATCTACAATAAAGTTGTCAGTTTTGTGTTAGATCCAGAACTATTTTTCCACTGTTTGTGAAATTCCAGTAGTGTCATTTTTTAATATATATTTTTTTGCCATACGCAGCGGAAAACTGGTTAAGACAAATTTGACCAAAGTTGGCTGCAACATGGAGACTGATCTCAAGAAAGTGGTTTCTCAGCTTCGATTCTCTCACGGTGAGTTTTCTGCAACTTGTTACAATGTGCAATGCCCGAAAACTCCATGGTGTTCTAGGTGCGAATCTGCACCTGGTTTTACAGAGCAGTACAAAAATGTTACTACAATTTTCCAACAAGATTTTTGAAAACACCTGTAAGATAAAGGAACAGAGACGGCACATTCTTAGGGGGTCTCCTTTGCTCTGTGGAAAGGCGCACAGACATTTCTCCATTCTTCCATTTTGCACCAGCTGAAACCTGGCAGAGATCCTGGGGTATGTGTAATATTGTGCAAGTTCTGTGAATCAGCGCAATTTCAGCTGTCGCGGCTGTAGATTTAAGGAGACAATAATTTAAAAGGCAAAAACCAGGTTGGATTTGCCTTTTAAATTATTGCCTATATTTAATGCTACAGCCGAGATTGCCGAAATTGCGACGGAATTTGCAAAATGTTACATATATCACGCCTTTGCAGGGATTTGTAGTGTGACCTGGCCTCCGGTCTGACCTTCATTGCTTTGAGTTGCATCCAGTGCTTGTGAAAGCAGCTTGGACGCCTGTTACACTAATAATCTCTCGTCTCTGTAGTGAACATGTTTTTGCACTTTTGTGAAGTCTTGACACAGCATCTGTAAAGGTTCTGGTGTGACTGTGTACTGAATGCACGGTTACTCTATAGATCAATGGTCTCACTATTTACGAGTGATTCACAGAGCGTAAACAGATCGGGAGCACCAGGGGCAGGTGCAAAGAATCTGGGCATTCAGATGGGGGCTATATCATTGCCATTTATTGGATGAGGGAGAGGAACTTAGATCCTCCCACTCTGTTCAAATTTGGTTCACTTGGACACATACTTACCAACTCTCTCTGATTGTCAGGGGAGACTCCCTGTCATAGCAGAAATCTCCCTGTCTCCCTGAAGAGTCTAATAATCTCCCTAATTGCACGTTACCCCATTACATTCAAATTGGATCATCAGTTCCATTTCCCTGCATTGGTTATAAGGCACAATGGGCGGGATGTACCTAAGGAAAAATGCGGTAAAAACCCAGTTTTGGGGGTTTTACCGCATTTCTATATGTACTAAGCCCTTGCCACCCTTTTTTCGGTGTGGAGGGTAACGCCAGAAAAACCTGGCAATACCCTATAGAAGCCTATAGAAGCTTCTTACCGTGCCCCGCACCAAACGCTTCGCCGCTGCCCAGCGCTGGCCCCCACTCACCTGCTCTCCACGGTTGCAGTCCCGAGCTCCTGCTGAGACCTCCGCCTCCTCCTCCTCCTTACTCCTCCTCCTCCTTATCTTCCAGGTGCAAGGAGGAGGAGGAGCCCGCGGCTTCCTGCACAGGTGACCAGCAGGAAGCTCCCGGGGCTCGGAGGGGGCGGGGTCTCACGGGGACCCTGTCACCGGGCACCGGCTGCTTCGCAAAGGGCAGCTCTTATCGCAAGAGCTGTCTTTTGCGATACTAATCACATATCTTAGTACATATGCGATTAGTAAGGTCCCGGTGACTGGTCACTGCAACCTTAGTACATCCCGGCCAATGATCCCTATGGCTACATGTATTTTCATATAAGGTTTCTTGAGGCCACTTATATGGAACCACTTGTAAAACACAGATTTTACTAACTGCTTTCGGGTTCATTTACATTTGGATGTATATCAATTTTTATGACACGCCTCTCAGATGTAGCAGTACACGCCCACTTTACCGCCACGCTCATAGGTGTAGCTTTACAATTTTCCTGAAATGCTTTTTCAAAAGTAGGTAAGTATGCTTGGAAGTGCTGGCGGTTTGTGATGCAATGCTCTGCAGGGCTACAAGTTGTCCGAAATGACTTCTTCATCTCCTCTGAAAAATTAATGCAATCAGCGTTGTCATCCTATGGAAATGCACTGCAGAACAGATGTCTGACTGGCGGCGTTTGGCTTTTATAAAGCCTATTAGCATGTATGATAAGTGGTCATGAAAAAATCGCCTTGCAGTACGAGGACTGTATAAAATAAGTACAGATCTTATACATCTCCTAGACAAAATGTTGTGCAGCCCTTGAAAAATCCCAGCTACTGAGTGTATCAATATGTGTGTCTGAAAGGAGATCTTCTGATTCATACTGAATTCCCCCAGTGTCACACAGATGGTAATTACAGGATATGTTACATTTTGTTTATAGCCAAACCTGACGGTTATTAGGTGACCGCAGTACCCAATATAGCACCACTCTGAGTTTTTCTGCTCCAGGGAATGAGAAACAGATGTTCCGTACAGACTAATAATCAATACGACTTGTTTTCAGAGTCTAGAATAATAAAATATTGGCTTGGAATGGGAGCAGGCGCAGTAAAATGATATAAAAGGATGAAATCATAAACTGGGTGTAAAGAAATAAATCTGTATATTAGTAAAAAAAACAAACTAAAGTTCTGGATGTGTTTTAGAAAATCATTAAGCCAGATTATTTATACAGCATTTTTTCTTTTATATTGAGTATTTCTTATTGAAAATGTTTTAATTTTAACGACAAATTGAAAGTGAGGCTTAACAAAAACAAAGGCCCTCATTCAGAGCTGGACGCTCTGAGCAGAGCGCTCGCTCTGAATGACGGCCGTCCTCCATAAAAATGGAGCGTCCTCCTGGACGCTCGTATAGCTGTGGGTCACCACCCACAGCACATACGAGCGTGCAGGATGATGGTCGCGATGGTCTTGACCATCGCGACCATCGCCAGTGCGACCAGAAGCCTGTGGTCGGGGTTTTTGACCACAAGCCCTGGAGTGATTTTGGCTCTATCAGAGCCAAAATCACTCCCACTGACTAGTGATGTCAGTGGGGCCGGCTTCTGACGGTAGGCGTTCCCTTGGGAACGCCTCCGTCTGGGAGGCACGCCCCGGCACGCCCACCAAAGGGGGCGTGCTGTCAATCAACATCGACAGCACGCCCCCTTTGATCAGACACAACGAGCGAAGGAAAGTCCTTCGCTCGTCGCGTCTAGCGCATGCGCACGACGGAGCTCCCTCTGTCGTGCACATGCGCAGTGCACACCATCGACACACTTGAGAGCTGACAGCTGCTTGCGAGTGGGTATGAATGAGGCCCAAAGTCCTTTACTTCAGTCTGTGTAAGTTATATAATCATTAAAATATTGGCCCTCATTCAGACCCAGTCGCTGAGCGCTCGCAACCAGGTCGATGTTAAGGCCGACCGCACTGCGAGTGCGCAAGCCCCGGACCTCACTACCAAAGGGGCGGCTGTCGATGTTAATTGACAGCTCACCCCATTTAGTAGGCGGGGCAGGGTGGTGGCTACACAAACGGAGGCGTTCCTGACTGAATGGAGAGCTTGCGGTTGCCGAGAACCAACCTTAGGGTCTCGTCGCAAGCCCCGATGGTCGCGATGGTCAAGACCATCGCGACCATCAACCTGGTCGGTCGCTAAAGCTGTGGGTGGGTAAACCACAGCTTAGCTAGCGACCAGGAGTCCGCACTAAAACATACAAGCGGCTACCCTCATAGTGCTTACATGAAATGCCAGGCAGGGAATTTTAACCCTGCTTCACCACAACTCAGGCCATTTTTTACTGTTCACCATCCTTCCACCAGGTCCGCTATGCATAGAATAAATATTTCTATTCTCTATTAATTAATGAGAATTACAACCCACCCATGCCCAGGCCCAAATTAAAGGAAACATTGTCCAGAGGCTGAAAATGATGAAAGGCCAATTGAGAGATGTGGAGGCATGACCAGTGAGTGCTGTGTGGGTGTGGCCAGTGCCTTGAGTACACTATCAGCCCCAATATCTCCCTAAATACTAGGGATGAGCAGTTGGTTTAACCATACCTGCCGTCTTTCTGGCTGCTCCTTCCGGGAGGGAGCAGACAGATCGGCAGGACGGGAGGCGTGGCCGGGATAAGGGGGAGTGGCCGGATGGGTGATGTGCACTTGTGGGCATGGCGAGGGCGTGGCCACATGATCACATCAGTTTGGCCCTGCCCCCGCTACACAATGCCAATAATATAGGCATTGTGAAGCAGGGGGCGGGGCCAAAATGACGCGTATCGCGTCACCGCTGCAGAGGTTGCTAAGGTAATAGTGGGGGGGTAGTAGGGGTGGGCGGCCGCCGGGAGGATTGCCTGCCTTCCCGGGAGGTCGGGAGCAGCACCCGATTTTCGGGAGGCTCCCGACCAAATCGGGAAGGTAGGCAAGTATGGGTCTTATTGGCTATATGGGTCTCACGTGGGGCCTCATTTATCAACAAGCTTTATCATTCACCGCAGATGATAAAACTCATTGTATATGATAAATGTTGCTCCAGCCAATCAGCTCCCAACTGTCATTTTTTGGAGCTGATTGGCTGGAGCACCATTATTTTTGGGAGCTGATTGGCTGGAGCACCATTATTTTTGGGAGCTGATTGGCTGGAGCACCATTATTTTTGGGAGTTGATTGGCTGGAGCACCATTATTTTTGGGAGCTGATTGGCTGGAGCACCATTATTTTTGGGAGTTGATTGGCTGGAGCACCATTGTCATAAGCAACAAGTTTTATCACTTGTTGTGAATAATAAAACTCGTTGATAAGTGAGGTCCATGTTTTTGGATACTGAAAAAGATAAATTCCAATTTGGCGAAAAGAACCGAGTCAAAACCGAACCACTCATCTTAATTAAATACGTACAAATACAAAAATTGCATAATTTTGTTACAAAAATACAGATATAATTTAATTAGTTGTGGTCGCCCATGTAATACTTGAGGTCGCCCGTGTTGTGATGATGGATCTATTTCTATGTGGAGGCCTGGGGCTGTAGTCTCCCATCCACCACAGGAAAGTGAACTGACATAGCCTGGCCCTCCCCCAAATTTTGTTGTGTTACTCCTCGGCCTCCCCTGACCATGTTTCAGACCCTGGACCCACGATACCAGTCCTTACCATCTGTATTTTCCATATATTCCTACCTTCTATATTTTGTTTTTTTATTATTTAAAAAACTATGGTCTTCCTTATGGCATCACTTAAGTTTAAGGTCACAGACCTGAATAAGCCATTTTTCAATGATATTGTTGTTGGAATACAGTACAGTCATCCTTTAGTGAGCATCTTCCCTTTAACAAGATGGCCGCCGTTTGGTCTTCTGTGCATACACGGCGCCACAGTGGAACACAGATGTTTCCATAACACCTCCAAAAAGACCCTTCAATATAGCCTCAATATACAGTACATGCTGCAATGCATCATATGCATGTATATGGCTTGTATATGCACTGTCTACCACATTTTGTGAAGCCGCTGGTGTATACTATGTATTCTGCTTGTCACCGCCAAATAGTGCACACATATAAAGGGCTGTTTCATTGCTGCCGTATATTTCCGGCCCAATTTGGAGGAATTTTGAGTGGCATGGATCCGTCCGTAGTCGCCTTTAGCGCAGAAGCTGTTAAATTGCTTTGAAGGCTGCTATCCAAAGATAAAGGGCAGGGACCACTTAAGCATCTTGTTCAAGGAGTTTTCAATGTTTTTCTTGGAGTGTGGACAGCGAGGGGGCAGACAAGGGGGTGTCAGATAATGGTCCAAACTCTTCACAAGTGGACTCAAGTTAGTATTTAAAGGTCTTATTGTAAAAGGTTTGCGTTTCAAAGACCCCTCTCACTTCTACTGTGTCAGTCGCATTAGTACAACTAATTTTTCATTTGGACAAAGTCCAAAATGTGGGATATTTAATTCTCCAGTTTGAGCCTTTTGGTGTCTGTAATAGCACCTATCAGTCTTAATATTATGGAAGGCACATGAGTTCAAGTTCTGCTCAGAATAAACTAAAGCACACTGACGACATGGATCTAATTTCAGTTAAAAAAAAATGACATTAAAACCATGAATGTTGTTCATGCACTAAATATTCCATCAATGTGACGGTTTACTAACTCTAAGGGGTAAATTTACTAAGATGGGAGGTTCTATTAAGAAGTGATGTTGCCCATAGCATCCAATCAGACTCCAGGTATTATCTTCTAGAAGGTGATAGATAAATGAGAAGTAGAATCTGATTGGTTGCTATGGGCAACATCACTTCTTAATAGAACTCCCATTTTAGTAAATTTACCCCTAACACTGCAGATAACTTCTATTCTGTCGACGCAGCGCACGTGCCAGTTTGATATTACAAATGTATGTGTCACAAGCCGGTGCCGCGTTCCGCTGGATGGTGATTCTCTCAGGCCGGTTGCTTGGAGACAGAGATGCCACGCTGCCAGCTCATGAAGTCCTCCCTTTGGGCAGTACGTCATCTCTGCTGGAGTGGGATTGGTGCATCCTCCTTTTTCTGTCCTGCTGGAGCGTTGCCCGGGTGTCGGTGATAGCGTTCCACGTGTTTCCGGTTCCGTTGTCTGCATCGTGTTGGTCGAGTGTCCTGAACCTCAGTCTGTCTCCAGTTTCCTGCCGCTTGTCTCACCTCGGCGGCACATGTCACACTCCAGTGACATCCGTCGCTTGTGTCATCCCGGTGGCACAGGCCATAACCCAGCATCTCCAGTGTGCTTCACCAATTACTTTGCTGCTTGTGTCATCTCCGCGGCACTAGTAACACCCCAGCGTCATCAGCCGCTTGTGTCATCTTGGCGGCACAAGTCGAACTCCCGTGTCTTTGCCGATGCAATCCAGCTACTTCTGTTTCCAGACCTCAAGGCTGCTACACAGCCCAGTCGCTGCATCTACCACCAGTCTACAAGGCTGCTACACAGCTCCATGGCTGCATCTTCCACCAGCCCTCAAGGCCGCCACACAGTCCCGGGGCTGCATCTGCTACCAGTCTTCAAGACTACTTCACAGCCCAGAGGATGCATCAGTAACCCTCCTGCAAGGAGTACCCCTACCATCATCCTCTCCTTACCTTGGACTGTATTGTTCCGTATTGATTCCGCTTATAAGTGTGACAGTATGTTAGCATACAGTGCAAATATTTCTACCAAACTTTACATGGATGTGAATGGCGAAATGCGCTGGTGCAGAATTTTGTACATAAAGATGGAAAGGTGCAAGAACTCTCCAAGTCAGGACCGAAGTGTAAACCAATGTATTTATTTTCTGCTTCTGCCTATGGTGCTAATTCTCCTCCATGTCCCCTAAGGGGCTGCGAACATAAATATGCAAGTCTGGTGGTCCTGTAAGCGCTCATACAGCCAAACTTGCTTGCGGGTGCGAGGATCTCACACCTAAGCCGTAACAGTATTCTGTTTTCTTACCTCTGGATTAGCATAAAAATAAAGAAGGAGTCAGGGATGAGAGAAGAGGGAAGATGTCCGTCCTCCTGTATTCAGCAGCCTAGAATCAGGGATTGGGGGAGTGTCACAGCCTTTATCAACAAAAAGATTTACTTTGTGGCTCTACAAGTCAGATCAGGCCCTTGAGGCCTGGGACTGTTGGTCCTTGTAGTTCTACAAGTAAATGTGTGCTCTGACAGCCACAGTTATGCTGACACTTGTGGTTCTACAAACGGTAGTTTACGGATGCTCTGGCTTGCTGGCATCACATATAAAAATGTTGGTTGTGGACCATTTATTTTTGAAAATTACCCCAATACCCACCGGCCAGGGTTGTTGGCATCGGGCAAATTTTCCTAGCACATTTCCCTAAGGAATCCAGCTCCCCTCTGGTTCTATCTCCCACTATGATAGCATTGGTTCTTGGTCCATGTTTGGAATGAGCACACCACCCCCCTACCCCCCAAAATATATTACCAAATATATTATTAAGTTATGTTATATATATATATTTATTTATTATATAGGGGAGCATTTGACCTTTACTAAGATGGCCACCATTTTGGTATTCTGCATATGTGCGGCACCATCTTGTCACTGTAAGAGTGCCACAATGGGAGACGGATGTGTTCCACTTAGCTCCGATGTGACCCTGTTAATATACCTCACAGAGAGAGATACCTGCCCTCACAGAGGGCCAGATGTACTAAGCTCTGAAAAGTGATAAAGTGGAGAGTGATAAACCAGCAGCCACTCAGCCCCCAACTGTCATTTTTCAAAAACAGCCTGTAACATGGCAGTTAGGAGCTGAGTGGCTGCTCGTTATTACTCTCCACTTTATCACTTTTCAGAGCTTAGTACATCTCTCCCACAGAGAGATACCTGCCAAAGCATACCGCTTGTATGTGTACCGCTACCCGCATACATCACCGGCAGGGCACCAATAAGTTATGGCTCTGCACACATATCAAAACTTTGTGCCCCTCAAGGCCTAACAAGATGGAATACAGGGATTACATGGACATAAGCATTTGAAATTTTGTTATTCATGCATATCTGTGTATTTAATTTAACACACATACACACACACACACACCAGAAAAACAGACTTGTATCCTACTCTGAATGACTGCCATAGGGTATTTCAGATTTATTACAAGGAAAACAGGTGCAGATTCCAAAACAGCCATGAGGTTACTGAGGCACTGGCAGAAGAGAGCAAAAGAAAGTCATATTCCTTATAAAAACAATATACAGATCTTTATAAAATAAAACTAACAGCCGACACACATGCAGATCTGTGTTAAGGGCAGAAATGTCCGTAAAAGTGCAAAAAATAAGTATTTATTGGCAACACTGGCGGCATACAGGTTAGTAGTAATTTATAGGCCTTGCTGGCTTCTTACGAACATTCTTGTGCATTTATTAGTCAAGTCATAATTTCACTTGCTGAATTTGCATCTTTCATACGTCCAATGTAGCATGGCTGATGGGTATTTTAGGAAAGCCTCCTGTGCAGATTTTCCATTGCACAGATTTGGGCACTCCTGGAGGAAGCTACAGACCGCAGCTGGCTGGTACATGGTGTCCTGGGCACTCTCCGCACGTCCGCAGTTATTCCACTCACTCCATCTCTCAGTTTCATGCAAAGTTTGCAACATCTAATGTGCAAGTGAGATACATGTGTGATATTTTGGATAGAAATGTGATTGATGTGTCAGTTGTAGAGGGATTCGTGGGACCTTAAAAGAATATCAAATAGTACAGGATATATAATGGCTCACTGCTGCCACACACTGGAAGGAGGAGTAAACACGCTCATTATCTTTGGCCAATTCATACACTGAACTAAGAATGGCCATGGCCATTGAATAGTAGCGACATTGGTGCTTTGTTATAGCGTGCCGCCATCAATGGTTATTTAGTGCACATGTACAGAGGACACCAGCAGTTTGCACATAAGCAAAACATCAAGAACATTCTAGGGCCTGCCAACCATCGGTTTCTGATGGCCATCCTTACATTGAACAGCTGGGGTTAGTGGCAATGGGGCCCATAAATGAAGAGGGGCTGATAGTACTGGTTCATCTTCTGCCCAAACCCCCTCTCTGCTCTTATTTGCAAGCGAGGGAGTTGGTAAACCCAGTCCCATTTAATTTCTTGAACTGAAAGTCATAATTGGGCATCACAACACATGCCCCACACTTGCTCAGGAGAGGAGAGCACAGTGGGGACCTCTAGAAGATGATCTGTCATAATTGAAGCCCCACTCACAAAAAATAGTTGCTGAAATGTTATGTCCCTGATTCCCTAGGTTCTACTTAGGTATAAATAAAGCCACTTATCTTGACTCAGTATTGTGGGACTTCCCCTGACTCAAGCTAGCAGTGTCTGAACTCACTTCACAGGTGGCTACTTCGAAGGGATCCAGCAGAGCCATAACTAGACTTTTTGGTGCCCTGTGCCAGAAAGAGCATTGGCGCCCCCTCATTTTTCAAAGGGACATAATGCACCCAAAAAAGGGCCATGGCCTCATGGGGAAGGACCAGGGAAGAGATAGGGGAGGCCAGGAGATAATGGGAATGAAATAAGAGGAAGCTACAAGCAAGAATGATAATAAACAGAAATTTGATAGGCCCAAACAGCGCCCCCTGACCTGTGGTGCCCTGTGAGATGGCACCGGCCGCACTACCCTAGCTACGGCCCTGGGATCCAGCACCTTGCACAAGATGGAAAACATTCTCCACTGCGCTGGACAAAGGAAGACTCCCCCTGCTCTCCAAATGTCATGGCTTGTTGTATAGCTGTGGATGGCTATTGCTGATCATTCATCCACTGAATGTAATGCATATAAAGGGTGGAATTACACCAGGTTACCACCTCTGGCTTCAGTTGGTGCAGGGCAAATTCAACTGTTCTTGAAGCTGCTGCAATGTCCTGCATGCTGTTGCTGAATGGTGAAAATGTCCCAAAAATTTTCAGGCCACTGACAGCATCTCCTGCACACCCCTGTCATTTAAAAAAAAACAGTACCATGGGACG
Organism: Taudactylus pleione; assembly: GCA_031769625.1. Taxonomy (NCBI): domain Eukaryota; kingdom Metazoa; phylum Chordata; class Amphibia; order Anura; family Myobatrachidae; genus Taudactylus; species Taudactylus pleione. Next base: position 1,025,289 of record JAUIMM010000927.1, read on the forward strand.
TGTTGGATTTCACCCAGCTGTAATTCTCTCATAATACTGGTAGCATTGTCAAAAGTCACAAATTCTGAAGAGAGTCCAAGGGCCTGATTCAGAGCCGGACGCTCTGACCAGAGCGCTCGCTCTGAATCAGGGCCCTCCTCCATTAAAATGGAGCGTCCTCCTGGACGCTCGTATAGCTGTGGGTGACCACCCACAGCATATACGAGCGTATGAGCGTCCAAAAAGATGGTCGCGATGGTCTTGACCATCACAACCATCGGACTTGCAACGGAGACCCTGTGGTAGGGTCTCCCTGCCACAAGCCCTGGAGTGATTTTGGCTCTATCAGAGCCAAAATCACTCCCACTGACATCACTAGTGATGTCAGTGGGGCCGGCTTCAGACGGTAGGCGTTCCCATGGGAACACCTCCGTCTGGCAGGCACGCCCCCGGCACGCCCACCAAAGGGGGCGTGCTGTCAGTCACCATCGACAGCACGCCCCCTTTGGTGCGAGACCCGGAGCGACAGCTTGGCTGTCGCAGTCCGGGTCTCGCGCATGCGCACAACGGAGCTCCCTCCGTCGTGCGCATGCGCAGTGGGGAACATCGACCCACTTGCAAGCGTACTGCCGCTTGCGAGTGGGTCTGAATGACCCCCCAAGTGAGGTAAGCCATTTTGTTATATGCCTCTTAGTGAAGCCGGTGATACACAGAGTAGCCTGATCTGAATGAGCTGGCATTGTTTGTTAGATACTGATGCTACTGCTAAAGACGTGTTACCCACCCGGTGGGCTGTCATCGCCATGTAATCTTTAGTTTGCCCATTACCACTTGTCCACATATCTGTGATTAGGTGGACAGTGGGTACATTGGCATTTTATAGGCAAATAATTAGTTTTTTTTTTTAATATCCTGGTAGAGCCGAGGAATGGCTTTTCGGGTAAAATGAAACCAAGATAGAATTTAGTACCGGGGACACAGGACCTCAATTAAATGTGTGAAACCCACTTCATTAATTGCGGATATTGGAAGTAGCGTAGCCATCATGGAATCAGTGATTCGCTGTACAACTGGGTGTCATAGTTGCTTCCCATTGCAAAGGATTGTTTCAAAGTCAGTTTTTTTTTAAATACTAGTTTTCTTGGTCCCCTTCTGGGATGAAGATCCATCCCCAGCAGCAGTAGCAGCAGGCCTAGCACTGAAGGATTCTTCTGAGGAAACCTGGATAGGGGAGGAGTCACCTAGCCTTAACAAATTGCATGCAGGACTACCTCCGATCATTACTGTGGATATTGAGGATGAAGTTTTTGGAGGCTAAGATTGAAGGTGCTGGGATCTAGTTGGACTTAAGAGAAGGGAGCTATCTAATGCTGGTCTGCGTGTTTTTTTAGCACCAGTTTGTGATGTTGTCAAAAAAATTTCATGAGTTCGCTGCAAAAGACATAACAGAGAGAAGGTTCCTAGATAGTTAAGGTCCCTACCTCAACTTACCTGGGTTTTACAAATGCTACAGATGGTTTGACAATTGTTGTCAGGATTTGGGTAAAAATAATTCCACACATAAGTGGTGCATTTGTTTGTCCTATGCCCAGGCATGACAATGGCCTTCCTCTTATAATGGCCAAGAGCTGCTTCCACTGGTATCTGACTTACACAACCAACATCCTTATTAGCACTGGCATCAGCTACACAAATATCCCCTCATTCTCTTGCACTACTTGGTGGCATCCTCAATTTCTATATCATCAGCTATATTTGTGCTGCTCATCCCCACATTTGCAGAGTTAGCAGAAATGGTGGAAGGTGGCTTCTCAGCGAGTACAACAGTGTCAGAAAGGTCAGACTCACACTTTGCACTTAGTGCCCGATTAAGCCCCGCTCACTAGGCTGCGTTTGCACGTAGCCTGCCAATATTTGCAATGTGGGCATGCATATTAAAATGCAAAGCGTGTGCACAAACTAGTCCATGCATTCGGGAAATGTTCGCACCCTGTACATAGATGCCTCGCAAGAATGAGTGACAGGACGAGCCATTTGTGGATAGTGACAGGGGATGGTTGATGGAAACGGGTGTGGTGGTGCGACCGCAGGTGTGTCTGTGCGTCTTAACACCATTACAGAGGGTCCTATTCAGACCAGCTTGCTAGATGCATTTGCACGCAGCTGTCAGCTGCCAAAGTATGCAAATCCCGCGATCGCACGGCAAGACATTTGCACGCCCACTGTGTCTTGGTATGTAATCGTGGTGTGTATTTAGATGCCCACCAGCCTGTCATAAGATGCCCACTTTCCCTTAGTAAAACTTGTCATCTCCAGGAAGTGTATTCAACAATCAGTAACAACAAGTAACATTGGACCCACACGCAGCACTTGTGGCTGACCATACTCTACCGTAAGCACTGCGAGTGCTTCAGTGTGTAATGCATCCATGTGACGTGTATTATAACACTGCATCTTAGTTATGCACACCTCTGAAATGGAGTTAAGATGCACAGATACACCTGCATTTGCACCACCACACCCCCGTATCCATTGACCAACCCCTGTCACCACCCAGAAACTGCTCGTTCTGTCACTATTCTAGCTAGGCATCTATGTACACTTTCCGATCACATGGACTAGTTTGCGCACATGCACTGCGTCTTATATGCATGTGCACATTGCAAACAATGGCAGGCTACGTGCAAACGCAGCCTAGTGAGCGGGTCTGAATTGGGCCCTTAGACTCTCCTCATGGATTTGTGACATTCCTGTTTCTGAATACACAGTTTGTTCTACTGCCTTAGTGGTTTTCATTTTCTACATCTCTTCTACACTCTGAGTGATAAGGTCTTCCATCATCATGAGAGGCAGAAGAAGATGCCTCACTGACACTTACAGAACCACCACCACGCATAAATAAGGGCCAAGGCCTCAGTCTTTCCTTGCCACTGCGTGTGGTGAATGGCATGTTGGCAATTTTATGTTTTTCTGCACCACACTTTCCCTTTATTAGATGCACTGTATATTGTTTTTTTATTTTAAATGCCATGACTTAGACCCTCTATGTCCTTGAGCATCGGCTTTAGTAGATGAAGGACTAACATCGTCATCATGACTGGTGGCAGCAGCTGCAGCAAGAGTATTTGGTTGCTCTTCTCTAAACTGATTGTTATCCATTTTTCAATTCACAGAACAGGCTTATATATTCACATGAACAAAGCGCACTAGAGTTTAGCACACGAAACAGTACAAACAATAGAATTTAATTTTTTTTTATGTCGCAGCTTTATTCGAAGTGCGTGGAGCCACAGGGCTTATATATGCACCTGAACAAAGCACACTAGAATAAAGCACACCAAACACTACAAACAATAGAATTTAATTTATGTCTTTAGATTTTTTGATGTTGCAGCTCTATTCAAACTGCATGGATTCATTGGGCTTATATATGTAGTGGAGTCATAGGGCTTATATATACATGTGAATGTCTTTACTGATGGACACAGCACAACCTTATAAAGCAGAGTACAGCACAGCATACAGAAGTGTGCACCCCCATACACATTGACTAAGGACAGCACAGCCACTTGTGAGTTTGTACACAGCACATCATATATACACAGAGTACAGCACAGCATACTGCAGCATGCACCCCCTTTACACAATGACTAAGAGCAACACAGCCACTTGTGAGTCTAGACACAGCAAAGCCTATATACACTACAAGAGTACAGCACATCATACAGCAACGTGCACCGCCTATATACATTGACTAAGAGAGCAGCACAGCCACACAGCACTGCTGCAGTATACAGCACAGCATACAGCAGCATTCACCCCCATACACATTGACTAAGAGCAACACAGCCTTTACTGATTCTGGACACAGCACAGCCTATTCAGCAGAGTACAGCGCAGCACACATCAGCATGACTGACAAGGAAATTGCGCCAAGTCCCGTCCATGACGCCTTATATAGAATCCAAAGCCCATGAGAATCCAATGCAATGAGGATGATGTTTTGCCACTAAGTGAAATCCAAATCACACGGGAAGACCCAAGACGCCCTTCAGATTGACTAGGATTCCTGATGTTCGGGTGGGTTCAGGAATCCGAACTCTTCATTACTATTTATTATGTGATGTCAACCAAATACATCTAGTGGAAGACCCAGAACAGACTCCCTGGGTCAAATGTCTGCTCTGTCGTGAGGTCCGATTGGGACCCCAACCACTCCATTAGGCATCCCAGACCAGTTGCCAGCACTCTGTGAAATTTTCATCCAAATACATCCAGTGGAAGGGCCAGAACAGGCTCCTGCACCAGCATCCCCAGCTCAAAGTTCCACCCAGCATACAACAATGGGAGGTCCAACCAGGAATTTAACTCCCTAAAACCTGGCCAGGATCCAACTGGTTCACCACATGTTGGTTTCAGACTGATTAATTTTATATATATACTGTACAAATTACTGTGGAACCCTACACATTTTGTTCCCTGTAAATGTAAGAATCAGGACTGGCTGGCAAGTCCGGGGCTGGTTAGTCTTTTTTTTGGGGGGGGGCCCTATGTCATTTTATTATTTAAACTTTTAACCTGTTTTTTTAAAGCCTAACACACAAGCAGCTTACACATATCTCACTGATATGTGCAGGATGCTTACTCGGGAGAGTTTTGAAGACAATGCAATCTCGGGTGAGTAATCTGCAAAACCTGCTACTCAGGGAAGAAATTTTGTTCTGCTTCACCATCGGCCATCTCACTCTCAGCTAAACTCACTTCTTGGTAAATTTTGGAGTCTCAGGAGCCTTAAATCACCCGAGTTTCGGTGAAGCTAATTGAGTTGAAAAAAAGCATACTCTTCCAGACTCGATTCTTAGTAAATTTACCCTTAAGTGTCAAGCCATCTGTACCCTTTGTAAAGCCAGAGTAAGTAGAGGTAGAGACCTTAACCATCTAGGAACCTCCTCCCTGTTACATCTTCTGCAGTGCATCCATCAAAAGTTGTTGCCAAATTCTGAAACTTTGGCTAAAAAAGTAACAACAAGCAGCCCAGCATCAACTAGCTCCCTTCTTTCTGCTAGATCCAAGTACCTGCCATCTTCACCACCAACACCTTCATCAACAATATCATCAATCATGATCAGAAGTAGTCCTGCATCCAATTTGATAAGGCTAACTCAGTCCTCCCCTATCCTGGATTCCTCAGAAGAATCCTTGAGCACTATGCCTGCTGCTGCTGCTGGGAGTGGATCTTCATCCCAGAAGGGGACTAGGAAGATTACTAGTAGTAGTTTAAAAAAGAATTGACTGTTAAACAATCCTTTGCAAGGGGGAGTAAATATCACAGCAGTCATCCAGTTGCACAGCAGATCACTGATGCCATAATATCTAAGCTGGTATTAGATGTGCATCCAATATCTGCCATTAATGCAGTGGTTTAGACAGTTAATTGAGGTCCTGTGTCCCCGCTACCAAATCCCAACTAGATTCCACTTCACTAGAATAACAATTCTCAGCCTGTACAGGGACATTAAAAAAAACTTAATTAGTGTCCTCCAAAATGCCATTGTACCCATTGTAAACTTAACAACAGATACAGTCAGGTCCATAAATATTGGGACATTGACAGAATTTTCATATTTTGGCCTCTATTCACCACCACAATGGTTTTGAAATGAAACAAACAAGATGTGCTTTAACTGCAGACTTTCATATTTAATTTGAGGGTAATTACATCCAAATCGGGTGAACGGTGTAGGAATTACAACAGTTTCAATATGTGCCTCCCACTTTTTAAGGGGCCAAAAATAATGGGACTATCAACTCAAAAGCTATTTCATGGACAGGTGTGGGCTATTCCCTCATTATTTCATTATCAATTAAGCAAGTAAAAGGTCTGGAGTTGATTCTAGGTGTGACATTTGCATTTGGAATCAGTTGATGTAAACTCTCAATATGAGATCCAAAGAGCTGTCACTATCAGTGAAGCAAGCCATCATTAGGCTGAAAAATCAAAACAAACCCATCAGAGAGATAGCAAAAACATTAGGTGTGGCCAAATAAACTGTTTGGAACATTCTTAAAAAGAAAGAACGCACCAGAGAGCTCAGCAACACCAAAAGACCCGGAAGACCACGGAAAACAACTGTGGTGGATGACAAAAGAATTATTTCCCTGGTGAAGAAAAATCCCTTCACAACAGTTGGCCAAATCAAGAACACTCTCCAGGAGGTAGATGTATATGTGTCAAAGTCAACAATCAAGAGAAGACTTCACAAGAGTGAATATAGAGTGTTCACCACAAGATGCAAACCATTGGTGAGCCACAAAAACAGGAAGACCAGATTAGAGTTTGCCAAACAACATCTAAAAAAGCCATTACAGTTCTGGAACAACATCCTATTGACAGATGAGACATAGATCAACTTATACCAGAGTGATGGGAAGAGAAGAGAAGGAAAGGAACTGCTCATGATCCAAAACATACCACCTCATCAGTGAAGCATGGTGGTGGTAGTGTCATGGCGTGGGCATGTATAGCTGCCAATGGAACTGGTTCCCTTGTATTTAATGATGATGTGACTGCTGACAAAAGCAGCAGAATGAATTCTGAAGTGTTTGGGGCAATATTATATGCTCATATTCAGTCAAACGCTTCAGAACTCATTGGACAGCGCTTCACAGTGCAGATGGACAATGACCCGAAGCATACTGCAAAAGCAACCAAAGAGTTTTTTAAGGCTAAAAAGTGGAATATGCAATGGCCAAGTCAATCCCCTGACCTGAATCCGATTGAGCATGCATTTCACTTGATGAAGACAAAACTTAAGGGAAAATGCCCCAAGAACAAGCAGGAACTGAAGACATTTGCAGTAGAGGCCTGGCAGAGCATCACCAGGGATGAAACCCAGTGTCTGGTGTTGTCTATGCGTTCCAGACTTCAGGCTGTAATTGCCTGCAAAGGATTTGCAACAAAGTATTAAAAAGTGAAAGTTAGATTTAGGATTGTTTAGTTTGTCCCATTACTTTTGGCCCCTTAAAAAGTGGGAGGCACATATAGAAACCGTTGTAATTCCTACACCGTTCACCTGATTTGGATGTAATTACCCTCAAATTAAATCTGAAAGTCTGAGTTAAATCACATCTTGTTTGTTTAATTTCAAAGCCATTGTGGTGGTGAATAGAGGACAAAATATTAAAATTCTGTCAATGTCCCAATATTTATGGACCTAACTGTATGCGGACAAGCAGAACAGGGCAAACGCAAGATTACATGACTGTAACAGCCCACTGGGTGGGTGTATTGCCTTCAGTGGCACCAACAGCAGCAGCAGCAACTAAGAAATAGCAGCTCATTCAGTGGCAGGCTCATCTGTGTGCCACTGGTTTCACTAATAGGGCATACTGCTAACAACCTTTTAGAAAAACTCAGGGAAGTCATTGCAAAATGGCTTACCCCGCTTGGACTCTCCCCTGGATTTCTGACAATGCCACCAATATTGTGAGAGCATTACAGTAGGGTGAATTCAATCATGTCCTGTGTTTTGCTCACACAATCAACTTGGTGGTGCAACATTTTTTTTAAAATGACAGGGTCGTGCAGGAGATGCTCTTTGTGGGCCGAAAAATTTCCGGACATTTTCGCCATTCAGCAGAAGCATGTAGAAGATTGCAGCACCTGCAAGAAATGTTGAATTTGCCTTGCCACCAGCTGAAGCAAGACGTAGTAACAAGGTGGAACTCCATCCTTTATATGCTTCAGCGGATGGAGGAACAGCAAAAAGCCACCCAAAGTTAAACAACGAAGTATAACATAGGAAGAGGAGGGGGAATATACCTTACTCAATTATGTTCAACAAGTACAGAGATACCTGTAATGGTAGGTTCCAGCGGGGACAAATTAATATCGTGTGAAGATGATGTACACACTGATGAGGGTGAGGACCCGGATGATGATGGTGACAATATCTTGCCTCTGTAAAGCCAGTTTGTGCATGAAGAGATCATTGCCAGCTATATCAGCTGCCCATTGTTATCTTGTTTTGTGGGGGCCCAAACAAACCAATCACTTCAGCCACAATTGGCAGTCCCTGTTACTGAAGTGATTGGTTTGTTAAACTGTGCATGTCCTGTTTACTATATACAACATAAGGGTGGGTTGGAGGGCCCAATGACAATTCCGCACCTCTTTTCTTTGCATTATGTGCTGTTTGGGGCATTGCTGTCTGACATTATTAATTTTATAGTTTATTAAACTGCCATCCTGTCTACCACTGCTGTGTGGCAAATGTTTCATAGATGTCCTATATTTTTTTAAACTGCCATTCTTTTGCCCTGATGCTTACTTTTTTTTTTTTAGTTTCATACTGTATTTATTTCAACTAAAATCAAAAATAGGTATACTTGCAAAATACTCTTATGCCATTTTTCAATCTTTGTAGATGCCAACCTGGTAGGCTTGGCTTTCCTTGATCATAACAGCCATGTTTGGTCAGGTGCAACTCCAACACCAAATGGAAAGGCTATTTCATGTTGGTATCTGGAGATATTCTCCCTTCTCCATTCCCAGCCTTCCCATACATAATCACAGAAGCACAATGATAACATATCTTTTAGTACCAGACTGTTTAATCCCTCTGCCACCGTCCTGTTCAGAGCTTCCATTTTGTGTGCTGCCACAGACAGCATCTCCTGCATGCCCCTTTCATTTTTTTTTAAATTGATGCAGAACCACCAAAGAGCTCAACTGGGGCAGGGACTGATGTGAATGAGTCCATTTTCTTTGTAAACGACTCCACTCCTCCCTCATAAATTTGCTTCGGAATCCAAAACTTAAATAAAATTTACTACGAATCAACCCTTCCTTTCACTGCCTTCAACTACAAACATACTCCATCTCCCTCAGACCTTTCTTGATTAATGAAAATATTTGATTCCTGACGTGCCATGTTGGAAGTCGCACTGCCACAGCCATTGAAATCTTCTACATGCGGTTGCTGCATCCCAAATATGTCCAGAAATTGATAAAGCCACAGACAGCATCTCCTGTATGCCCCTTTTATTTCTTTTTAATTCTGAACCACCAAGTTGATGGGGTGGGCAAAACATGGTAGATTTTCAAATTTACCCAGTTTTTTTAATTGATCCTTTCCAACCCCAACTGGTTGCCCCAGGACACTGGTGAATTGATAGGCTGTTATAAATAAAGGTTCAGCCCTATATACGCCTGCCTCCTTTGTATGTAGGTGTCTCTAAGCGGAATAACTGGATAATGTAGATGGTGGGTGTCATGCGAGAGACCAGAAATATGAGCAGCAGCAGGGAGCATCTTCCTGCCAGGACATGTGCAATAAAGTGCAAATATGTTTAATACAAAAATTAGTTGTGTATAATGGTCATATACATACATATTTACATGGTACATACCGTGCGTAAAGCAGGCTGAGGTAACCTGAGGCACGCCACCTGCTGTTGACAAACAGCTTTCAGTAGGCCGAGCAAACAGCACGGATGCTGGGAGTTGTAGTTCAGCCATAGATCTATAGGCTGCTTTCCTCTGATGTAAACAGCATGTCTTGTTCCCATTATCCCTAACAACCTCCCTGAGCAGAAAGTAAACGTCTGTTTACAGTATGTACTATTTAGCAGCACCTCCACAAGCAAGGCCACCTCATTTCTATTAGATGTATAAAAAACCTCTTCCAGATCAAAGATGTCTTTCAGGAACTGAAGAACTTGATCCTACATTGATCCTCACTCACAAATTTTATTAAGAATCAAAACATTAAAATAAATAAATTAAAAACTAATCAATCCTTCCGTCCTTTCCCTGTCTTCAGTCCATAAACATATTCCAACTCCTTTGAGCCTCTGACCTAGTTCTTAATTAATGAAAACATTCTTGGTTTTTAAACTTCCTAGAGGGTCGTAAAGTTTATTAAACTGCCATCCTGTCTACAACTGCAGTGCCACTCTGTGCCATGTTGGAAGCTGTACTGCTGCATGTTTGTGACGCTCACTGCTGTCGCTTAGCTTAGTCAGCCAGCTAGCTCGATGCAACCTTTTGGCCTAAACTGGATGAAATCAATATTGTGAGCTGTGAGGTAGTCAAAATTGAATGGAAGTAGATGTCATTGAGGTTAATAATACTGTAGGAACAAAAACAGGCCCAAATTATGTGATTTTAGCTGTTTTTATGATTTTTTAAAATAAATACAGATCCAAAACCAAATCAAAATACACAAAGGCGGTTTTGGCAAAACCAAAGCCAGATCCAAAACAGGAAGGAGATACAGATCCAAAACCAAAACACGGGGGTCGGTGCACACCCCTAATATATATATATATATATATATATATATATATATATGTATATATGTATATATATATACACATATATATATATATGTATATATATACAGACTTACATATGTTAAAACATCCACAGTATGACACCCCAGAGACATTAGCTTTCTTTTTTAAAAATTAGCAAGTAATGTAATAAAAATGTACATATCCCATGGGCCTGCTTAAGAGAAGGACAAGTGAGCAAAGGAAAATATAGGAAAAGGATGTAGGGGATAGATGGGACATTAAATATGGCAAACAGATGCTGCTATTTTCTCTTCTTTTTTAGCATTTCTGCCATTAATCACCCCCTGAAGACCAAATAGTTATGTTTTCAAGGAAAAAAAGCTGATATTAATTTGCCATGTATTTCCTTCAAATGAAATGTCCCATTACCTCCATCACGTAGTGCACAGGTCAGGCGTTCGGAGAACACGACATGCAGGACACATGCTTGTTAGTCATGAGGAACGGGGATGCCGTGTCGCAGATTCTGTGTTACAAAGAAACATAGGCGCCATCATATATAAAGCTTACGCTTTGCGCACTGGAAAACGCCATATTTACGCCAAACTCAAATCAAGATGAACGCCTGGTCTCTGCTCCTAGGACATGGGGGTGTGGAGAGGTGGAGAAATCTATACAGTAGACCCTCCTTCCCTTTTAGTGGGGTGACTACTGTCCAGCTGATTCCGCTTGTTGTCGCCTGATTTATGGCTGATGTTAATCAAGGGAGTGAGGGGTCAACGGAACAATTACGGGTGTGTTTAACTTTTTAATATATTGCTCTGAGTGAGCCTACAAATGCGCTTCTCGGATGAAATGAAACATGCAGCGCTGCGGAATATGTGTGCACTATATAAATAACTGTTAATAAATAAAATGGAGTCACAAAACACGTTAACTAAGGGTTGAGATCCGATCACCACCAGCTGGAAGCTGATGCAAAACTCCAGTCTTGTTGCCAAGTGGAAATGGCTGTATACCTCAATGTGTAGCAAGGATCACCCCAAAAACAGAACCTACTCCGCCCTGTTACCTTATTGCAATCATCTGATAATGCAAAATGAAATCCTCATACTGTACTGCTCCACAAACAAAGTTGACTCAGTGAACCTACTCGCTAGGAACGCCTGCACCCCAACTTCTCCCCTCTGGCTGCCTTTCAAACGCACTCATCTTGCTCTGTGAACCAATGACTTCAATAGAGATTGAGGCGCGCTAGTTTCACCTAGTAGGGCAGGGCATGACAATTTTTTTTTAAATCTAGGAGCCAGGATGAAAGTGTAGGAGCCAGATCACCGTCCCCCCAAAAAAATTACAGGAGTGAGTGAGGAGCACAGCTCTGTGTGTTATGCAACTGTTATACACACTATACTAGTCCACAAAATGGTCACAGTTGAATGGATAAAGTAAAATGGAGGCCCCCTCACTGCTCTGCACAGCTCCCCCGGGCCACATTCCTCAGCACCTATACCCCAGGCAACCAACCACCACTTCCACACTACTTAGGGGGTACCCCCAGGTAAACCACTGCTCTGCAGCGACATTGTGCAGCTTCCCACCGGGCAAACAACCCCCCCCCCCCCCCGCAGTCACATTACTGAGCAGCTAGCCCCCGCCCGAATGGCAACACAACTAGGGGGGTTCCCGCCGGCAAACCACTCCTCCGCAGCCATGCCGCCCCCCTCGTGGTCACACCACTATCCCTCCGAGGCCGATCCGCAATCCCTGGCCACACATAGACCCTCTTACCGGAGAGCTCTATGCAGCCGGAGTTAGGATACAGCAGACAGCCAGGACCTACAGGAGGATAAGCACAGACTGGGACAGACGGCGGGAGTCACAGCAGGCCTGGGATGGAGAGGATGAGTCAGCGCAGGCCCGGGACAGAGAGGAGGAGTCAGTGCAGGATGGGACGTACAGGAGAAGCCAGCACAGGCCAGGACGAACAGACACAGCAGTCACCGCAGGCGACTCTCAGCACATGCGCTCCTGTGCATGAAATGACCACTCCAATACTACAGACACTAATCTGCATTGGGGCTGATGAGGGTCTGCTTCCGCCCTCCCTGCAAAATCTGGTAGCCAGGCAGCCAAATCTGGTTGCCATGGCGACCTGGCCCCCAGGATTTGTCAAGCCCTGTAGTATTGAAGGGAAGTGCACCCCCATACTGCGCCAAGCTGGACGCCATATTGACGATCTTTTTCTCTGCCCTATAATAAAGCCGATACAGACAAGACAAGGGAAGGGAGGGTGGATGGTCAAAGCAAAGAGCAAGGATTAAGCACCTAACTGACCTAGACCCCTTATAAACCTGCCCCAAACCTAATGACCACCAATCCCTTAAGTTATTCACACTGTCTCTCAAACTAGAAAGACACCCCTAGCTATTAACTCCTTCTGTCCCTGACTGGAGGTTTATGTACCTTCAGTTCAAGTCAAACTTCAGTTATTTTTACCTGGCTAATCTCGTCAGTGCACTTGTCATCTGCAAACTCAAGACCTTCCTGTGCATGGCATTCCACAGCAGCTTATCCCAGATAACCACATGCAATTTGCGAGCAGGGACTTGAAAGAATTTGTCAACGCTTTAGACTTTAGACATGTCACCAGCATTATATACACAGCTAAACAGGAAAATTGTACCCGTCATGTCACTGATATCAGCAAGTAAGCCCCAATTACAGAGTGTTGTAACACATGTAGAAAATGCACTGTAAAAAATGCAAGGACGGGGTAAATCCCTAAGGCAAAATGGCGCAAGACGTTTGGCTCCACCTCTACCCTGGTGAAACTCTCTGAATGCATGTGGGTATGACAAATTAGCTATTGCCCAAAGAATGTCCACCCGACCCAGCAGTTATTTTGTCCAGGAAAATGGCGCCATTTGTGAACATTACCAGCGCTGCCTGTTAAGTGTGTCTGAGCTTGTTTCTCCAAACTGTGCCGCCATCCCTACGGAACTTGCTCTCCTACCAGCCTTACTGCATGTGAATTGTTGAAAAACACTAAGGGCCATGGAGTGCGAGTGTTCAGTAAAAAAACAACTTTCAACTTCTGGTGTGTTTAGAAGGTGCGAGCTAGTGCCGGAACTCGTGATTAGCATTAAGTGGTTTGAGTTATACAGAAGCCTTCACAGATTAGTGAGATCCATGAAGGCTTCTGTGTCTAAAAAAAATATTTACAATAAAACATTTTTTTTTTTAAATGACGTGCCACCCCACCTACAAGCATAACCAGCTCCAGGCTCTGTAGAGCCTGTCCTTGTTCTTAAAATACATGAGTAAGGGTTCCCCTGTATTTCAAGAAACAGCACTGGGCTCTGTAGAGCATGTCCTGGTTCTTAAAATACAGGGGAAAAAATGCATAGGGGTCCCCTCTATCTTAAGAACCAGCACAGGGCTCAGCTGAGCTGGTTCTGGTTGTGGAAAGGGGAAGCAATCGGGAAGCCGACTGCCTATATACCGGCAGCCGGCTTCCCGACTGTCTTATCCCGGCAAGGGTGAAATGCCGGGCGTCTAGATGTAGACGCCCGCATTTCCCCGACGCCGGGAGACCGGCGCCCGGCATCACAATCGTAGTGATGCCGGGCGCCGCAAGCGGACAGCCGCTGGGGGGGAGGGTTAGGTTTAGAGCTACCGGGGGGACTTAGGGTTAGGCACCCCCCTGGGAGGGTTAGGCTAGGGGAAGGGAGGGTTAGGGTTAGGCACCCTGGGGGGGACTTAGGGTTAGGCACCCCCCTGGGGGACTTAGGTTTAGGTAGCGGGGAAGGGGGTGGTTAGGGTTAGGCACTTAGAAGGGGGATTAGGGTTAGGCACTTGGAGGGGAAGTTAGGGTTAGGCACCCCTAAGGAGGGTTAGGGTTAGGGGGGTTAGGTTAGGTTAGTGGATACTTACCTATCCACGATCGGGATTTCCAGCGCTGGGGCTTCCGCTGCATTGCACTCTGCTCCTGTCGGGCTGCCGCTGACGGGAATCGAACCCGTCATACCCATTCCCTGGAAAGACATGGGACTAAATGAGTAGGGGTCCACTGTATTTTCCAAAACCAGCATCGGACTCTTTCTAGAGGGGGTGTAATGCTAAAGCATTATACCTGACCACTAGTCATCTCGGGCCGGGGATCCCTGGGGTCATGGGGACCCTGGCCGGTGGGTGCCAGGTTGATTGTGTAGTGTAAAAAATAGATTTAATAATATTGTATTTTGCTGGAGAACTACAGGTCCCAGCTAGCCTCCCCCTCATGATTGTACTTGGAGAACCACAAGTACCAGCATGCAGGGCATTAAGGGCCCGCTGGTACCTGTAGTTCACCTGCAAAATAAATATTAAAATAAACACAACACACACACCGTGACAGTAAAGTTTTATTAAAGCATACATGCACACTCACATTCACGTATACTCACCTATAATTCCTGTAGCCAATCACATCCCCTTTTCCAGTAGAAATCCACAATACCAGTAAAGAAAAATCAATACTCACCTATTCCTAGCATAGATCACATCCTCTTTAGTCCATGTAGGCATCCACGGGGTTAGAAAAAAAAATGAATACCCGAATCCAGCTCGGACAGGAGGAAGGGTATGTGTTTACACATACACAGGGGCGGATTGGAATGGCAAACCAGCCTGGGAAATTTTTTGAAAGCAGCCCCAATGGGGGGTGGGCACTGTTGAACGGGGTGGGGTCTGTTGATGGAATGGGATACTCCCTCCTTATAAGGCCTGATTCTAAATTGGATGCAGTCACGGCTACTTCTAACCCTTTGCATGGTGCACAGCTGTGTCAGAATGTGCAAGGACTGAGACGCCTACGTTTAACGTCTATAGATGCCGCAATACCACTTTGTGCGCCTTTAGATGCCACCATCGGTTGCACCAGCAATATACAAGTTGCATTTCATCCATCTGTATGGCCTGAATGTGTATGCAACTACTTTCAGCAAACATTCGCAACCTTCCAATAACACACCCATGCTATTCTACATCTGCGTCTGATTAGTAACCACCTGTAACCACCCGGGATCGCCCAACACATTTAAAATATTGATAGTGCTTTGCAGAAATAAAGAATGGAACATCTCCTTATTTTATCATAGGGCCTGATTCTGAGTGGGATGCTGCAGCGTCCATCTGCCCGTCCTTTGTCGCTGTCACATCTTCTACCTTATACTAATGTCGCTGCAAACTCCTTGCATGGTGCACAGCCGTGCGTCTGAATGTGCAAGGACTGAGACCAGAGCCGTAACTAGATATTTTGGTGCCCTGTGCCAGAAACAGCATCGGTGCCCCCCTCCCCCTAGTCTACACAGGGACAGTGCGCGCCTCAGGTGTGTGGCTCAAAAAAGCTTGTGGTCTTGTAGGGAAAGGTCATGGCCATATTATAGTACCCCCAATTCACATTACGGGACATAGTAGTGTCCCTTATACATGTTATTATACACAGCAATAGTAGTGCTTCTTACACATTATGACCACACAGTAGTGGTGCCTCTTACACATTATACCACACAGTAGTAGTGCCCCTTACACATTACGCCACACAGTAGTGGTGCCTCTTACACATTATACCACACAGTAGTAGTGCCCCTTACACATTACGCCACACAGTAGTAATGCCCTCAACACATATTACGCCACACAGTAGTAGTGCCCCTTACACTTTAAGCCTCACAGTAGTAGTGCCCCTTACACATTACGCCACACAGTAGTAGTGCCTCTTACACATTACGCCACACAGTAGTAGTGCCTCTTACACATTACGCCTCACAGTAGTAGTGCCCCTTACACATTACGCCACACAGTAGTAGTGCCCCTTACACATTATGCCCAAAGTAATAATGCCCCTTACACTTTAGACCACACAGTAGTAGTGCCCCTTACACATTACGCCACACAGTAGTAGTGCCTCTTACACATTACACCACACAGTAGTAGTGCCTCTTCAACATTACACCACACAGTAGTAGTGCCCCTTACACATTATGCCACACAGTAGTAGTGCCCCTTACACATTATCCCCAAAGTAATAATGCCCCTTACACTTTACACCACATAGTAGTAGTGCCCCTTACACTTTACACTACACAGTAGTAGTGCCCCTTACACATTACGCCACACAGTAGTAGTGCCTCTTACACTTTACACCACACAGTAGTAGTGCCCCTTACACATTATGCCACACAGTAGTAGTGCCTCTTACACATTACACCACACAGTAGTAATTCCTCTTACACATTACACCACACAGTAGTAGTGTCCCTTACACATTATGCCACACAGTAGTAGTGCCCCTTACACATTATGCCACACAGTAGTAGTGCCCCTTACACATTATGCCACACAGTAGTAGTGCCTCTTACACATTATGCCTCACAGTAGTAGTGCCCCTTACACATTACGCCACACAGTAGTAGTGCCCCTTACACATTATGCCCAAAGTAATAATGCCCCTTACACTTTAGACCACACAGTAGTAGTGCCCCTTACACATTACGCCACACAGTAGTAGTGCCTCTTACACATTACACCACACAGTAGTAGTGCCTCTTCAACATTACACCACACAGTAGTAGTGCCCCTTACACATTATGCCACACAGTAGTAGTGCCCCTTACACATTATCCCCAAAGTAATAATGCCCCTTACACTTTACACCACATAGTAGTAGTGCCCCTTACACTTTACACTACACAGTAGTAGTGCCCCTTACACATTACGCCACACAGTAGTAGTGCCTCTTACACTTTACACCACACAGTAGTAGTGCCTCTTACACATTATGCCACACAGTAGTAGTGCCTCTTACACATTACACCACACAGTAGTAATTCCTCTTACACATTACACCACACAGTAGTAGTGTCCCTTACACATTATGCCACACAGTAGTAGTGCCTCTTACACATTACACCACACAGTAGTAGTGCCTCTTACACATTACACCACACAGTAGTAATGCCTCTTGCACATTACGCCACACAGTAGTAATGCCCCTTACACTTTACGCCACACAGAAGTAATGCCCCTTACACATTATGTCCAAAGTAGTAATGCCCCTTACATATTATGCTCACAGTTGTAATGCCCCTTACACATTATGCCCACAGTCGTAATGCTCCACACATATTATGTCCACAGTAATAATCCCCTCCCATTTACACATTATGCCACATTGTACAAATGCTTTGTGTGAATGCTTATGGAAAAGTTGGAGTGACTTTGCAACAAGAGGCATGGCCTCAAAGGTAGTGTCATACCCACGAGTTATGCCCTCATTGGAGAGGCAGTGGGTTATGCCTGGGAATGGATGACAAAGGGAGGCAGTGGGTGATGCCATGGAGAGGTAGCGGGTAATGTAGAAGAAGATAAGGAGAGGCAGTGGGTGATGCCATGGAGAGGTAGTGGGTAACGTAGAGGAAGATAAGGAGAGGCAGTTGGTGACATAGAGGACGATAGGGAGAGGCAATGGGTGACGCCATGGGGAGGTAGTGGGTAACGTAGAGGAAGATAAGGAGAGGCAGTGGGTGACATAGAGGACGATAGGGAGAGGCAGTGGGTGACGCCATGGGGAGGTAGTGGGTAACATAGAGGAAGATAAGGAGAGGCAGTGGGTGACACCATGGAGAGGTAGTGGGTGATGCCATGGAGAGGTAGTGGGTAATGCAGAGGAAGATAAGGAGAGGCAGTGGGTGTCAGGGAGAGAGGGTAACAGGAGACATAGGTGACGTGGAGAAATAGTGGGACACAGAGAGGCAGTGGGTGATATATAGGGAGGCAGTGGGCTGGATTGGAATGGAGAAGTAAGATGGTGCTGGGAGGGAGGGAACACTAGGCTGGAGAAGGGGGTTCACTGGGATAAATGATGGGGGGACACTGACAGGACTGGTTGGTGGGGGGTCTTGCTGAGAGGCAGTGGGCTGGTTGGGTTAGGGAAGGAGGTAGATACTAGGCTGGCAGGGTGGGAGACACTGGTATGGGGGCATGAGATGGTGAGCTGGATGGGGGGGACACTTTGTGAATGGGGTACTGGGGAGGATGGGAAGGGGGCAATGAGAAGGTGTAGGATCACTGTGACTGGGCTGTTTGCATAGTACTTGTGCCAAATAGAATTGCACATAGTAGATGTGCTGGGGTTAGGCGTTGTAGAGAAAGCAGAGCAATGAGCTGCAACACAGAAGATGTCATCTGTGGGATTGATTTTCCACATTTTTGTTTTGCAGCTCATTGTACTCTCTTTCTGCAGTTCAATTCCAAAACCCCAGCACATATACTATATATTACACATGTACTATATATTACAAATGTA
Organism: Taudactylus pleione; assembly: GCA_031769625.1. Lineage (NCBI taxonomy): Eukaryota > Metazoa > Chordata > Amphibia > Anura > Myobatrachidae > Taudactylus > Taudactylus pleione. The sequence goes on from JAUIMM010000927.1 coordinate 1,043,914, forward strand.
CTATGTATTACACATGTACTATATATTACACATGTACTATATATTACACATATACTATGTATTACACATGTACTATATATTACACACATACTATATATTACACATGTACTATATATTACACATGTACTATATATTACACATATACTATGTATTACACATTTACTATATATTACACATATAGTATATATTGCACATGTACTATATATTACACATATACTATGTATTACACATGTACTATATATTACACATATAGTATATATTACACATGTACTATGTATTACATATATAGTATATATTACACATATAGTATGTATTACACATGTACTATATATTACACATGTACTATATATTACACATATACTATGTATTACACATTTACTATATATTACACATATAGTATATATTACACATGTACTATATATTACACATATACTATGTATTACACATGTACTATATATTACACATATAGTATATATTACACATGTACTATGTATTACACATATAGTATATATTACACATATAGTATGTATTACACATGTACTATATATTACACATATAGTATATATTACACATGTACTATGTATTGCACATATAGTATATATTACACATATAGTATGTATTACACATGTACTATATATTACACATATAGTATATATTACACATGTACTATATATTACACGTACACTTTGTATTTGGCACAGACACAGTGTGTGTACTAGGTAAAAATACGCCTTACCTATATGGTGGTTTCTCTGCGATGGGGAACCTCCAGCCTCCTGCTCCGTGTGTATTGTTGCAATATGTAGCAATATATAAGGGTTCTTAACGCGGGGGCATAGTAAATAAACCCCTATACCTGCTTGTCCATGTGAGACATAACTTTGCTTCTAGGTTGTATCTTGTTCTCAGCTGCCAATAATAAATGTACCCTCAGGTAGACTTTGCTATTAAGAAGAGGCCCAATAATATCGCAGTCAGGCATTTCTGTGGACGGTGACTGACAGTCCTAGGAGGAGACTATCGGTGACGGCCTTAGGCTCCCTCCTGGGAAGTCACTGTCACTTACTCATCTCCTGTGGGAAACAGCTAAAGTTTTCTTACCCGGGTTAATGTAATCTTGTAAAATATTGTTTTATTGTATTTTATTTTTGCTAATTTAGCTACTTTTTCCTGCATCCTGCACTGTAACTAGATAAGGGACCTGTTTCTGAATCAAACACAGATGGAAATCCATAAGCATCTCACGATTTTCCCCAAATGCCGTCTGCGCATGCGGAACATGATCTCGATCAGACTTAGGGGGTCTATTTACTAATCCTTGGATGGAGATAAAGCACCAGCTAACCAGCTCCTGTCATTTTTCAAACACAGCCTTTGACATGGCAGTTAGGAGCTGATTGGTTGGCACTTTATCTCCGTTCACTTTTTCTCCATCCAAGGCTTAGTAAATAGCCCCCTTAGCCTAGTGTAAAATGGTCACTTTTGTGTGGCAACTGGGCGGTCACCGCGTGGATGCACGGAACACATCCGTCTCCTGTGAACGCCATGGGTGTGGCGTGGGCATGTAGCCTGACGTTCATGCTTCTATGGGGTGTGTGGACGTAGGTGGGATGCCTTTTTCAGACTAATCATTTGCGCTCAGTATGTGGTGGGTGTAAGTGGAGATAATAATGGTGATGACTGAAGTTGCAAGGGAAAACCTGCATTAAGTGCACCCTCTAGAACTTACCATAGAGGGGTAATTCCATAGCTCCAGGTCCCTAACCATGTGGAAATTGCCAAATAATTGAATAGTTCAATGTGTTACAACTGGGAGCTGCAGACACGCAGCAAGACACTAAATTAATCTGCCCTAGGTGTTTATTTCACTATGCTATCTTATCCTCTCACTGCCACCTCCCCTATTATCCTCTCACTGCTACCTCCCCTCTTATTATCTCCCCCCAACCACCCCCTCTTATCCTCTCACTGCCACCCCCCATATCCTCTCACTGCCACCTCCCCTCTTATCCTCTCACTGACACCTCCCCTCTTATCCTCTCACTGCCACCTCCCCTCTTATCCTCTCACTGCCACCCCCCTCTTATCCTCTCACTGCCACACCCCACTTATCCTTTCACCACCACCTCCCCTCTTATCCACTCACTGCCACCTCCCCCCTCTTATCCTCTCACTGCCACTCCCCTCTTATCCTCTCATTGCCTCCCCCCTCTTGTCATCTCACTGCCACCTCCCCTCTTATCATCTCACTGCCCCCCTCTTATCCTCTCACTGCCTCCCCCTCTTGTCCTCTCACTGCCACCTCCCCTCTTATCATCTCATTGCCACCCCCTCTTATCCTCTCACTGCCTCCCCCTTCTTATAATCTCACTGCCACCTCCCCTCTTATCATCTCACTGCCACCCCCCTCTTATCATCTCACTGCCACCACCCCCTCCTCAATAATTTCAAGATCAAAAAAGACAAAACATCTCCAAACTAATTATTGTTATATGTTAAAGAATAAAGCTAGGTAGACAGAAGACAATATTTTGAGCGATTTGGAAGATTCCGAAGCATCGGAACAGCAAATCGTTAAAACCTCCAAGTGTGTATGCACTAGGCGCGATCCCGTGGCGTCGTCCTTCACATCTTCAGATCTTCTCTACATACAGGAAGATCTGTCAATCTCGCTAATGATTCCCTTCAGATCGTGCAGTGTGTATGCTTTACCAAACGACCAGGCAATATGGTTACATTATATAGTTAATGATCTAACCACCAAACAATGCGCAATATATCGTTTGCTCATTTGTTAGATTGCACATTGTACAGGTGCAGATGTATGAAGCTCTGGGAAGTGATAAAGTGGAGAGTGATAAACAACCAACCAATCAGCTCCCAACTGTTATTTTTCAAACACAGCCTGTAACATGACAGTTGGGAGCTGAGTGGGTGGTCGTTTATGCACAGTGATGACATTGCATTGTTTGCCTGTCGTCTAGTGTGCACCTAGCTTAATCAATAACCCCATTAATGACACATGGTAATTCATAGCTATTGTGTCCAGCGCACATCTCACTGTTTTCCTGTAAATGTTGGTTGAGCTGAAAATAATATTGACCTGCTTTGTGTATCCCAGAAAATCTCACATTTAGGGCTCTATTTATTAACATTATTTTTATTAAAATAAAGTGAAAAAGGGTGTTTTCACAACCTTTTCACATTATTTTAGTTTCACCTGTAGTTATTACAGGGCAATTGGAGTAGAATTAGTAAAATTCTACTCCAACCCCCAGTATCACTTATTTTTAGTAAAGCAGATCGCATTTCCCATAATTGTAATGGGAAATGTGATCCGACCATAGTTACTAAAAATAAATTGTAAAAAAATACCAGGGGCATTATCCAGGGTCTCCCCCGGTTACCGGGCTCCCACTCTGCTCTAACGGGGAGAGCAGAGGCGGGAGCCGGTACCAGTAATCAGCTGTGTGGTCTAAGCAGACTGCAAGCTGATTACTGTAAAAAAAAAAAAAAAAAAAATTAAAAATTTTTTTTTTTACTTACCTGAATCCAGGGTCCGGTGATCGGGCCTCCGGTGATGGCTCCTCTCCGGTCAGCTGGTCTCCCATAGTACACTGGGGCCCGGTCATCAGGTGATCGGGCCCCAGTGCAGTATGGGAGATCACCTGATAGGGAAGCCAGGAGAAGATCACCGGAGGCCAGGAGGATGCAGGTAAGTGTAATGAAGGGTAGGGGGGTCACGGGGGGGAGGGGGGGTCACGGGGGTCCGCGATCGTGGGGGGCGGGTCTTAGCGCCGGGGGTGGGGCTTAGCGTCGTGGGGGGGTAGTAGCGGTGGTCGGTCGGCGCATGTGCGGGCTCTTAGTCGCGGTATTTTTTCCGAAAATACAGCGACTAGAGTGCGGATGGGATCCGCAGGGACAGAACTTTATCGCAAGCTCTGTCCCTGCAAGGGATTTATAGTAAATCCCTGTGATATTGCCTGAATTCGCAATGCGAATTCACACGGTAATATCACACTACAATCCGCAATCTTTATGCGGATTGTAGTAAATAGAGCCCTTAGTAACATTAGGGTCCCTGAGCAGTTTTGTCTCCATGTGATCATTGTGTTACTGTAGTTGTGCTGTATGTAGTGTAACAATTACACTGCCTGAGGATGACATGTTTCACTTTCAAAAGGAACTATAAATATACTTTGTCAGGATGTCTCCGTCCCTCTCTCAGATATCTCCCATATGTCATTTTACTTCATTTCTTTATTCAGGACAGTAAGTGTTTACCCATGTTTGGAGTTTTTAGGTTGAAGTAAAAATGACTACCAGATCTCTCCATAGCTGCAATCTTGCACAAGTCAGCGGAGATCATTCACGAAGACCGCTCAATGCGACCAGCAATGCGTTTTGGTCCTGCAGCAGTACACATGGGTGGTCGGCACAGCTCGTCATGTCAGGGAACATACTAACCGTCTGTCCATGGGAGACCACACTCAAGTTATATGCAGAGGGGGCATCGTGCAAAAAATAAACTATATTTTCACATATACTACATCTACGTTTTTGGTCCCAACGAGTTAATTCTAAGGAGCTGATTCTGCAATGCACAAAGAAGAGGCCGCAGCTAATGCCGTGGCTGATTTCATCAATAATGCGACGCTGCCCACTTGCAGCATCTTGCTGTGGTGCAGTTCTCTCTTTAGACGCACCATCGGACGCACCATCTGATCATGGGCACCTGTGTGAGTGGCTGCGCGTCTTTGAAGGCAGCTGCTCACAGTGTCACACCATCGACATGACCGCATCTGCTTAGCCTTCCCCTGTTTCCGCCCTGGTGCCAAGAGGAGGAAGAAGCAGGTGCTAATTGCCGGGCACCAGGACCTCTCGAAGGTGCCTGGCGGGGGTCTTTTCCAGCTTCTGAGGGGGACTCTTTCCAGCCCGAATAAGATGCATTTGAAGGTAAAAAGTTGCACGAAAAGAAGCTTGGCGCTACCGAGTAACATGGAGCTCCCGCGTTATGTGTGGCGCGACTTGTTGTAGCGCATAGAGCAATGGTTCCCAAACTTTTTTGAATTACTGCGCCCTAAAGTAACAGCATTGTTTTCATGGCACCCTAAGCCAAGCGTTTGTTATTGAAAATGTAGTAAAGTAATAAAGTGAAGTAAATTGTGATACCTGTCATCCTTAGGGTCATTATGTGGTGGTGACAGGTTTGCGCTTCTGTTTGTCCACATATTTACATTACATTGACTATAAATAATTTCATTTGGTGCTGGACCACCATCCTGAGGCACCCCTGGAAGTGTCCTGAGGCACCCCAGGGTGCCACGGCACACAGTTTGGGAACCACTAGCATAGAGGATAGATGTACGTGGACACATCTGTGTATATATATATATATATATATATATATATACATACACACATATATATTAGGGGTGTGCACCGGCCACTTTTCGTGTTTTGTGTTTTGGTTTTGGATCTGGATCTTTCTTCGTGTTTTGTATCTGGATTGGTTTTGCCAAAACCATCCTTCCGTGTTTTGGGTTCTGGGTTTTGTGTTTTGGATCTGTATGTTTTTTTTAAAAAGCATAAAAACAGCTAAAATCACAGAATTTGTTGGTTTTTATGCTCCTATTCAATTATTAACCTCAATAACCTTCATTTCCACTCATTTCCAGTCTATTCTGAACACCTAACACCTCACAATATTGTTTTTATGGCCAAAAGGTTGCACCGAGGTAGCTGGATGACTATGCTAAGCGACACGAGTGGGCGGCACAAACACGTGACCCATCTAGGAGTGACACTGCAGTGGCAGACAGGATGGCAGTTTGAAAAACTAGGCCCCAAACAGTACATACTGCAAAGAAAAAAAAGAGGTGCAAGATGGAATTGTCCTTGGGCCCTCCAACCCACCCTTATGTTGTATATATAGGACATGCACACTTTAACAAACCAATCATTTCAGCGCCAGGGTCTGCCACATGACTGTGGCTGAAATGATTGGTTCGTTTGGGCCCCCACAAAACAAGCTGGCAATTAATGTGTCCCTGCACAAACTGGCTCTACGGAGGCAAGATGTCGTCCTCATCCTCCTCATCCACCGATTCCTTGGATAAAACAGGAAAAAGGGATTTAGGTGTCCCTGGACTGCTTACGGTCTTAGCCAAAGTTTCTGAACTTGACAGTAACTTTTTATGAACGTGCTGCAGGTGCCGTATAAGGGAGGATGTTCCTAGGTGGTTAACGTCCCTACCCCTACTTATTCCACCTTTACATATGGTACATATGGCAAGACAGTTGTTGTCTGGATTTGGATAGAAATATTGCCAGACCAAAGAGGTGGAATGTTTGGTCTTCTGCCCAGGCATGACCGTGATGGGCTTTTTCATCCCACGGACAACAACTGTCTCCCCCGGAACCTGATTTAAACAAACCACATCACCATCAGAATCCTCCTCGCCAACTTCCTCCTCAGTGCCAGCTACACTAGTATCCTCATCCTGTTGTACTTCAACAGTGACATCTTCAATTTGCATATCAGCAAGTGGACTGTGGGTGCTCCTTTCAGCACTTGCAGGGGGCATGCAAATGGTGGAAAGAGCCACCTCTTCCCGTCCAGTGCTGGGAAGGTCAGGCATCGCAACCGCCACCACACTTGGACTCTCCTTGGGGATTTGTGATATCTTCTTAGAACGCACAGTTCTTCGCTGTGCTTTTGCCAGCTTAACTCGTTTGATTTTTTTAGTGGGAGGAGGACTTCCATCGTCATGTGAAGCTGAACCACTAGTCATGAACATAGGGAAAGACCTTAGCCGTTCCCTGCCACTCCGTGTCATAAATGGCATATTGGCAAGTTTACGTTTCTCTTCAGATGATTTAAATGTTTTTTTAAGGTAATTTTCCTGAACTTTGTCATTTGGGATTGTATGTGGCTTCTACTATGACATTGGGCATCTGCTGGAGAGTAGTGCACTTTGTGGGTTACACCACCCTTTAAGAAATGACCCAGCCGGCTCTTTACTTATGGGACACAGGCGCACGCTTGGCGCTGCTCCTTTGTTGATGCACGTGCGGCTACTGCGCACACAATTCACAAACACAGAAAATATTTTTTATTTGGTTTGGAGTGTACTTTGGGGGTTACAGCACCCTTTAACGGTCAAGCCAGCCGGGCCTTTACTTATGACACAGGCGCACGCTTGGCACTACTTTGTTGATGCACGTGCAGCTACTGCGCACACAATTCACAAACCCAGAAAATATTTTTTTATTTGGTTTGGAGTGTACTTTGGGGGTTACAGCACCCTTTAACGGTCAAGCCAGCCGGCCCTTTACTTATGACACAGGCGCACGCTTGGCACTACTTTGTTGATGCACGTGCGGCTACTGCGCACACAATTCACAAACACAGAAAATATTTTTTTATTTGGTTTGGAGTGTACTTTCGGGGGTTACAGCACCCTTTAACAGTCAAGCCAGCCGGCCCTTTACTTATGACACAGGCGCACGCTTGGCACTACTTTGTTGATGCACGTGCGGCTACTGCGCACACAATTCACAAACACAGAAAATATTTTTTTATTTGGTTTGGAGTGTACTTTGTGGGTTACAGCACCCTTTAAAGGTCAAGCCAGCCGGCCCTTTACTTATGACACAGGCGCACGCTTGGCACTACTTTGTTGATGCACGTGCGGCTACTGCGCACACAATTCACAAACACAGAAAAAATATGTATTTTTTTAGCACTTGGGGGGAGCACCCCTGATGGACAGAGCACCCCCTGGACAACACTACAGCACCCCTTTAGGACTGGGACACTGCACAGGACTTTGGAGTGGACACCTGACTGCACAACACAGTCCAGCCAGCCCCTATGGACTTTGAAGTAGTGGACACAGCCCCTATGGACAACAGCAGCACAGCACAACACAGCCAGCCCCTATGGACTTTGAAGTAGTGGACACAGCCCCTATGGACAACAGCAGCACAGCGCAGCACAGCACAGCACAGCACAACACTACACTACACTACACAGCCCAGCCAGCCCTAACTCCCACCCTCCCTCTTCACTGTCCACAGCCGAGTGAGAAAATGGCGCCGACGCGGGTACCTTATACAGGATCAAAAACCCGCGAGACCCGGAAGGCGGGATGATGACGTTTTGCCTCAATTTCAGATCCGAGTCAGGCGGGAAAAGTCGAGCCTGACTCGGATCGGCCTCGGATCGGGGGGGCTCGGGGGGGTTCGGATTTCAGAAATCCGAACCCGCTCACCCCTAATATATATATATATATATATATATATAATATATATATTAGGGGTGTGCACCAGCCACTTTTCGTGTTTTGTGTTTTGGTTTTGGATCTGGATCTTTCTTCGTGTTTTGGATCTGGATTGGTTTTGCCAAAACCACCCTTCCGTGTTTTGGATTCTGGGTTTTGTGTTTTGGATCTGGATTTTTTCTTAAAAAATAAAGGAAAACGCTAAAATCACATAAAATGGGCCTTTTTTTGATGTGCCACAAACACGTGGCCCATCTAGGAGTGGCACTGCAGTGGCAGACAGGAAGCCAATCAGCGTTATGGTGCCCATTTGCCTGTAGCACGGACCCGGGAGATCCGTGCTGCATGCATCTGTATGATTGGCACAGAGCAATGACGGGTCCGTGAGACCCGTCTGTGCTGCTGTGGTGAAAAAAAAAAAACCTGTGTAAGAAAAGAAAAAAATGGCGTGCCCCCCCCCAAAAAAAGAGCAACCAGCCCCGGGCATTAGTGACCCAGTGCTGGGTGTGCTTAAACACAGGGGACAAATGACATAGGGGTCCCCTGTACTTAAGCACAACCAGAACCGGGCTAGTCAGAACCAGCACTGGTTGCCATAATACGGGGGAAAAATGACGTAGGGGTCCCCCGTATACTGCGCAACCAGCTCTGGGCTCTGATCCGGTCCTGGTTCTGGAAATACAGGGGAAAAAAATGAGTAGGGTTCCCCTGTATGTTCCAGAACCAGCACTGGACTTTTTCTAGTGGGGGGCTGATGCCACAGCCAGGGGAGCCCTTTCAGCGGGCCCCCCAGCCGCAGCATCAGCCCTGACCGCTAGTCAGCCCAGGCCGGGGATCCCTGGAGAGCTGGGGACCCCCCAATAAAAGGGTCACCCTCTCCAGGGCACCCCAGGCCCAGACTGATAGCCCGGGGCTATCCCCGCCACCACTGGTGGCGGTGGGTGGCGGGTTGATAGTGTGTTGTGGTGTAAATTAATAAATAATATCAAACATTGTTTTTAGAAGTAGAACTGCAAGTCCCAGCAAGCCTGCCCTGAATGCTAGTACTTGGAGAACCACAAGTACCAGCATTCAGGGCATTAAGGGCCCACTAGTACCTGTAGTTGGTACTAGCCGCAAGGTTATTAAAGTTTACCCTGCGGTTCCCGCCATTGACTACAATGGAGGGAGCCGTTCATTGGCTGAGAGTCGGGAGATGACCTCTCTCAGCCAATGAACGCTTAGCAGCGGGGCTTCCATGGTGTGTGTTCTGTGTTTTTTTTAAACATTTTTTTACAGGTGAACTACAGGTGCTAGTGGGCCCTTAATGCCCTGCATCCTGGTACTTGTGGTTCTCCAAGTACCAGCATGCGGGGCAGGCTTGCTGGGACTTGCAGTTCTACTTGTAAAGACAATGTTTGATATTCTTTATTTACACCACACCACACTATCAACCCGCCACTGATAGCCCCAGGCTATCAGTCTGGGCCTGGGGTGCCTTGGAGAGGGTGACCCCTTTATTGGGGGGTCCCTAGCTCTCCAGGAATCCCGGCCTGGGCTGACTAGCGGTCAGGGCTGATGCTGCGGCTGGGGGGCCCGCTGAAAGGGCTCCCCTGGCTGTGGCATCAGCACCCCACTAGAAAAAGTCCAGTGCTGGTTCTGGAACATACAGGGGAACCCTACTCATTTTTTCCCCTGTATTTCCAGAACCAGGACCGGATCAGAGCCCAGAGCTGGTTGCACAGAATACGGGGGACCCCTATGTCGTTTGTCCCCCGTATTTTGGCAACCAGCGCTGGTTCTGACTAGCCCGGTGCTGGTTGTGCTTAAGTACTGGGGACCCCTACGTAGTTTGTCCCCTGTATTTAAGCACACCCAGCACTGGGTCACTAATGCCCGGGGCTGGTTGCTCTTTTTTTGGGGGGGGGGGGGGCATGCCATAATTTTTCTTTTTTTACACAGGTTTTTTTTTTTTTTACCACAGCAGCACAGACGGGTCTCACGGACCTGTCCGTGCACTGTGTCAATCACACAGATGCATGTAGCACGGATCTCCCTGGGCCGTGCTACATGCAAATGAGCACCATAATGCTGATTGGCTGAGAGCCGTGACAGGCGGCTCTGTCAGCCAATCAGCACTTTGCCCATTAAAGGCAAAGGCATTTTTTTTAAATGGCCGCTCGAGGCAAAACCTTGAGATCCGACAGCAGATCTCAAGGTTTTGCCTCGGGAGAGGGATCTGGGGCAGTCAGGGACATCCGAGCTTGGGCTCGGATCGCCCCGGATCCCCGAAGTTCGGGTGGGTTCGGTTCTCAGGGAACCAAACCAGCTCATCCCTAATATATATATATATATATATATATATATATATATATATATAAACGTTCAAATGGGATCATTAGTATCATTTCCCCGCATTGGGTATAAGGCACAAAGGCCCTCATTCAGAGCCGCTCGTTAGCGGCAGTACGCTCGTTCCGAGCGATGTTCGCACATCTGCGCATGCGTACGGTTTTTAGTACGCATGCGCGAACCAGTCAGTGCGGCCGAAAATCGTTTGTACGCTATATAGCGAGTGCCTGCTATTTTGAGTGACAGGAGGAGGCGTATGTGGGTGGTAACAGGGGAAGGTGTTTGAAAACGGGGGTGTGGAATTCGAACGCAGGCGTGCTTAAAGGTCAAAACGGGCGTTTTAAGGGAGTGCATAATTAACACAGCAGCGTCACTGACCACGTCACTTGGTTTTTTTTCACTCAGAACTGCTCGCAAAATAGCGGTTGAAAAAACCAACCACAAGAATAGCGAGCAGTTCATACGCTGTTCGATGTACTCGATTAATCTAATAAATAGCGGACATGACGTATGATGCGAGCGGCCAGGGGGCGTTTTTAACAAATAAACGAGCGTATGTTTTGCTCGCTCGTTCAGACTTAGAGGTGTGAACAGACGGATCATTTGAATAGCCACCCCTTGTTTTTGAACGAACGACAGCAAATAGCGAATGGCTCTGAATGAGGGCCAATGATCCATATAGCTACATGTATTTTCTGAAAAGTATCAGTGTGTTTTCGTTAACAAGTAGATCTTACTAACTGCTTTGGGGCTCATTTACATTTGGATGTGAGTCAGTTATATGACACGCCCCTCAGATGGAGCAGTACACGCCTATCACATGTATGACACGCCCCTCAGATGTAGCAGTACACGCCTATCACATGTATGACACGCCCCTCAGATGTAGCAGTACACGCCTATCACATGTATGACACGCCTCTCAGATGTAGCAGTACACGCCTATCACATGTATAACATGCCTCTCAGGTGTAGCAGTACACGCCTATCACATGTATGACACACCTCTCAGATGTAGCAATACATGCCTATCGCATGTATGACATGCCTCTCAGATGTAGCAGTACACGCCTATCACAGGTATGACACACCTCTCAGATGTAGCAGTACACGCCTATCACATGTATGACATGCCTCTCAGGTGTAGCAGTACACGCCTATCACATGTATGACACACCTCTCAGATGTAGCAGTACACGCCTATCGCATGTATGACACGCCTCTCAGATGTAGGAGTACACGCCTATCACATGTATGACACACCTCTCAGATGTAGCAGTACACGCCTATCACAGGTATGACACACCTCTCAGATGTAGCAGTACACGCCTATCACATGTATGACACACCTCTCAGATGTAGCAGTACACGCCTATCACATGTATGACACACCTCTCAGATGTAGCAGTACACGCCTATCACATGTATAACATGCCTCTCAGGTGTAGCAGTACACGCCTATCACATGTATGACACACCTCTCAGATGTAGCAATACATGCCTATCGCATGTATGACATGCCTCTCAGATGTAGGAGTACACGCCTATCACATGTATGACATACCTCTCAGATGTAGCAGTACACGCCTATCACAGGTATGACACACCTCTCAGATGTAGCAGTACACGCCTATCACATGTATGACACACCTCTCAGATGTAGCAGTACACGCCCACTTTACCGCCGCGCTCATAGGTGCTGCTTTCACAATCTCCCTGAAATGCTTTTTCAAAGTAGCCAAGTATGACCGGGAGCCTCTACACTCACTCTTGTGAGTCTTCCTTACTTTGCATTCTGTAAGCATTCCGCTGAGATTTGCTTTGTCTCAGTACTGGGAGAGGCAGGTGGCCTGAGCCACTTGTTAATAAATTCCACTCGATGAAATGTTATGTGACTAATTGACCTCAGAATAATCCCCCTCCATCCGCGCTGGCTGTGGTGACCCAGGAGATAGGCCTCTGCCAGTGGGATCTGTCCTCTGAGGATAGCACTTAGCCCTTCTCACACTCAGACATAGGTAAGAAACGTGTCAGAGTGTGAAGTGATGGAAGCGGCTGCATCTTGGGACCCGAGGATGTTTATTTCCTGGCAGGAAGAAAATAAGTCTCTGTTGTCCTCTCTAAACTCCCCCCGGACCCTCTTAAAACACTACAGAGAATATCCTTCAGCCGGTGATATTTGTTTAGATCACCCGTATTTCCTCCTCGCAGCTCCTCTTTGGTTGTGGTTTGATGTGAAGGAACACATTGCGCTCACTTCCTCGTACTCAGCTGCACCTTAACCTTTTGCTGAATATTTTTTTGTTTTGATCATTATAGGAACATGTCTGCGGGAACATTTATATAGCGTTTAACACAATAAAGGGCTTCTCGGAATTGTCCACTTTGGAAGGACCTCTGGAAATGATGATGTAGGGAAAGAGTTGACCAAAGTGAATCCATTTAATGCCCATCACCAATTTTGCGCATATTTACATGAGCCTTTTTTACGCAGTCGCGTCTGCGTCTTATGGTAACGCCGTAGCCAATTTTCTGTGGACACAGCAGCTTTCACCGATAAGGCCGCGACCTTCCGGCAACACCTTAAAAACCCCCTTTACGTCCCAAGAACACCAACTAACATTCACAGACCCAGTGTCCGATTCTGTACATCGTCTCTGAACACCAATAATTGGGACATATGAGTTGTGTGACCAGGATTCATGCCCAGATTTAAAACATCGGCCAACTGCGTGCGGCATTGATATTGCGTCTATTTATCCACATCTCGTCACCCTATATCATGAGATACGCTTTCTTATAGGAAAACATCACAGGTGTACAGAATGCCGCCAAAATATCATGAAACATTAGGCGTGATTCAGAGATATACGCTAATGCCATCGCAGCTGCATTCTCTCACAGACCGCAGTAGCGAAACGATGCTAATGCCTTCCAAAGACCAGCCCAACTCAGCATAGGGACGCCCACTGCTACCTTCTCATATCCGTACAGTGTAAGCACAGCCCAGCATAGGGACACCCACTGCTGCCTTCTCATATCTGTACAGTGTAAGCACAGCCCATCATAGGGACGCCCACTGCTGCCTTCTCATATCTGTACAGTGTAACCACAGCCCAGCATAGGGACGCCCACTGCTGCCTCCTCATATCTGTACAGTGTAAGCACAGCCAAGCATAGGGACGCCCACTGCTGCCTTCTCATATCTGTACAGTGTAAGCACAGCCCAGCATAGGGAAGCCCACTGCTGCCTCCTCATATCCGTACAGTGTAAGCACAGCCCAGCATAGGCACACCCACTGCTGCCTTCTCATATCTGTACAGTGTAAGCACAGCCCATCATAGGGACGCCCACTGCTGCCTTCTCATATCCGTACAGTGTAAGCACAACCCAGCATAGGGACGCCCACTGCTGCCTTGTCATATCCGTACAGCGTAAGCACAGCCCAGCATAGGGACGCCCACTGCTCCCTTCTCATATCCGTACAGTGTAAGCACAGCCCAGCATAGGGACGCCCACTGCTGCCTTCTCATATCCATACAGTGTAAGTACAGCCCAGCATAGGGACACCCACTGCAGCCTCCTCATATCCGTACAGTGTAAGCACAGCCCAGCATAGGGACGCCCACTGCTGCCTTCTCATATCCATACAGTGTAAGCACAGCCCAGCATAGGGACACCCACTGCTGCCTTCTCATATCCGTACAGTGTAAGCACAGCCCAACATAGGGACACCCACTGCTGCCTTCTTATATCCATACAGTGTAAGCACAGCCAAGCATAGGGACTCCCACTGCTGCCTTCTTATATCCATACAGTGTAAACACAGCCCAGCATAGGGACACCCACTGCTGCCTTCTCATATCCATACAGTGTAAGCACAGACCAGCATAGGGACGCCCACTACTGCCTCCTCATATCTGTACAGTGTAAGCACAGCCCAGCATAGGGACCCCCACTGCTGCCTCCTCATATCTGTACAGGGTAATCACAGCCCAGCATAGGGACACCCACTGCTGCCTTCTCATATCTGTACAGTGTAAGTACAGCTCATCATAGGGACGCCCACTGCTGCCTTCTCATATCCGTACAGTGTAAGCACAACCCAGCATAGGGACGCCCACTGCTGCCTTCTCATATCCATACAGTGTAAGCACAGCCCAGCATAGGGACACCCACTGCTGCCTTCTCATATCTGTACAGTGTAAGCACAGCCCAGCATAGGGACACCCACTGCTGCCTTCTCATATCCATACAGTGTAATCACAGGCCAGCATAGGGAGGCCCACTGCTGCCTTCTCATATCCATACAGTGTAAGTACAGCCCAGCATAGGGACACCCACTGCTGCCTTCTCATATCCGTACAGTGTAATCACAGCCCAGCATAGGGACACCCACTGCTGCCTTCTCATATCTGTAACAGTGTAAGCACAGCCCAGCATAGGGACTCCAACTGCTGCCTTCTCATATCCGTACAGTGTAAGCACAGCCCAGCATTGGGACACCCACTGCTGCCTTCTCATATCCGTACAGTGTAAGCACAGCCCAGCATAGGGACCCCAACTGCTGCCTTCTTATATCCATACAGTGTAAGCACAGCCCAGCATAGGGACGCCCACTGCTGCCTTCTCATATCCGTACAGCGTAATCACAGCCCAGCATAGGGACGCCCACTGCTGCCTTGTCATATCCGTACAGCGTAAGCACAGCCCAGCATAGGGACGCCCACTGCTCCCTTCTCATATCTGTACAGTGTAAGCACAGCCCAGCATAGGGATGCCCACTGCTGCCTTCTCATATCCATACAGTGTAAGTACAGCCCAGCATAGGGACACCCACTGCTGCCTCCTCATATCCGTACAGTGTAAGCACAGCCCAGCATAGGGACGTCCACTGCTGCCTTCTCATATCCATACAGTGTAAGCACAGCCCAGCATAGGGACACCCACTGCTGCCTTCTCATATCCGTACAGTGTAAGCACAGCCCAGCATAGGGACACCCACTGCTGCCTTCTTATATCCATACAGTGTAAGCACAGCCAAGCATAGGGACTCCCTCTGCTGCCTTCTTATATCCATACAGTGTAAACACAGCCCAGCATTGGGACACCCACTGCTTCCTTCTCATATCCATACCGTGTAAGCACAGACCAGCATAGGGAAGCCCACTGCTGCCTTCTCATATCCGTACAGTGTAAGCACAGCCCAGCATAGGGACGCCCACTGCTGCCTCCACATATCCATACAGTGTAAGCACAGCCCAGCATAGGGACACCCACTGGTGCCTTCTCATATCCTTACAGTGTAAGCACAGCCCAGCATAGGGACACCCACTGCTGCCTCCTCATATCCGTACAGTGTAAGCACAGCCCAGCATAGGAACGCCCACTGCTGCCTCCTCATATCCGTACAGTGTAAGCACAGCCCAGCATAGGGACACCCACTGCTGCCTCCTCATATCCGTACAGTATAAGCAGAGCCCAGCATAGGGACGTCCACTGCTGCCTTATCATATCCATACAGTGTAAGCATAGCCCAGCATAGGGACGCCCACTGCTGCCTTCTCATATCTCTACAGTGTAATCACAGCCCAGCATAGGGACACCCACTGCTGCCTTGTCATATCCGTACAGTGTAAGCACAGCCCAGCATAGGGACGCCCACTGCTCCCTTCTCATATCTTTACAGTGTAAGTACAGCCCAGCATAGGGACGCCCACTGATGCCTTCTCATATCCATACAGTGGAAATACAGCCCACAGCCCAGCATAGGGACACCCACTGCTGCCTTCTCATATCCATACAGTGTAAGCACAGACCAGCATAGGGACGCCCACTGCTGCCTTATCATATCCGTACAGTGTAAGCACAGCCCAGCATAGGGACACCCACTGCTGCCTTCTTATATCCATACAGTGTAAGCACAGCCAAGCATAGGGACTCCCACTGCTGCCTTCTTATATCCATACAGTGTAAACACAGCCAAGCATAGGGACTCCCACTGCTGCCTTCTTATATCCATACAGTGTAAACACAGCCCAGCATAGGGACACCCACTGCTGCCTTCTCATATCCCTACCGTGTAAGCACAGACCAGCATAGGGACGCCCACTGCTGCCTTCTCATATCCGTACAGTGTAAGCACAGCCCAGCATAGGGACGCCCACTGCTGCCTCCTCTTATCCATACAGTGTAAGCACAGCCCAGCATAGGGACACCCACTGGTGCCTTCTCATATCCTTACAGTGTAAGCACAGCCCAGCATAGGGACACCCACTGCTGCCTCCTCATATCCGTACAGTGTAAGCACAGCCCAGCATAGGAACGCCCACTGCTGCCTCCTCATATCCGTACAGTGTAAGCACAGCCCAGCATAGGGACACCCACTGCTGCCTCCTCATATCCGTACAGTGTAAGCACAGCCCAGCATAGGGACGCCCACTGCTGCCTTGTCATATTTGTACAGTGTAATCACAGCCCAGCATAGGGACACCCACTGCTGCCTTCTCATATCCATACAGTGTAAGCACAGCCCAGCATAGGGACGCCCACTGCTGCCTTCTCATATCCATACAGTGTAAGCACAGCCCAGCATAGGGACACCCACTGCTGCCTTCTCATATCCGTACAGTGTAAACACAGCCCAGCATAGGGACTAAAACTGCTGCCTTCTTATATCCACACAGTGTAAGCACAGCCCAGCATAGGGACTCCCACTGCTGCCTTCTTATATCCATACAGTGTAAGCACAGCCCAGCATAGGGACACCCACTGCTGCCTTCTCATATCCATACAGTGTAAGCACAGACCAGCATAGGGAAGCCCACTGCTGCCTTCTCATATCCGTACAGTGTAAGCACAGCCCAGCATAGGGACACCCACTGCTGCCTTCTCATATCCATACAGTGTAAGCACAGACCAGCATAGGGACGCCCATTGCTGCCTTCTCATATCCGTACAGTGTAAGCACAGCCCAGCATAGGGACGCCCATTGCTGCCTTCTCATATCCATACAGTGTAAGCACAGCCCAGCATAGGGAGACCCACTGCTGCCTCCTCATATCCGTACAGTGTAAGCACAGCCCAGCATAGCGACGCCCACTGCTGCCTTCTCATATCCGTACAGTGTAATCACAGCCCAGCATAGGGACACCCACTGCTGCCTTCTCATATCCATACAGTGTAAGCACAGACCAGCATAGGGACGCCCACTGCTCCCTTCTCATATCCGTGCAGTGTATGCACAGCCCAGCATAGGGACGCCCACTGTTGCCTTCTCATATCCATACAGGGTAAGCACAGCCCAGCATAGGGACGTCCACTGCTGCCTTCTCATATCCATACAGTGTAAGCACAGCCCAGCATAGGGACACCCACTGCTGCCTTCTCATATCCGTACAGTGTAAGCACAGCCCAGCATAGGGACACCCACTGCTGCCTTCTTATATCCATACAGTGTAAGCACAGCCAAGCATAGGGACTCCCACTGCTGCCTTCTTATATCCATACAGTGTAAACACAGCCCAGCATAGGGACACCCACTGCTGCCTTCTCATATCCATACAGTGTAAGCACAGACCAGCATAGGGACGCCCACTACTGCCTCCTCATATCTGTACAGTGTAAGCACAGCCCAGCATAGGGACCCCCACTGCTGCCTTCTTATATCCATACAGTGTAAGCACAGCCCAGCATAGGGACACCCACTGCTGCCTCCTCATATCCGTACAGTGTAAGCACAGCCCAGCATAGGGACGCCCACTGCTGCCTCGTCATATTTGTACAGTGTAATCACAGCCCAGCATAGGGACACCCACTGCTGCCTTCTCATATCCATACAGTGTAAGCACAGCCCAGCATAGGGACGCCCACTGCTGCCTTCTCATATCCATACAGTGTAAGCACAGCCCAGCATAGGGACACCCACTGCTGCCTTCTCATATCCGTACAGTGTAAACACAGCCCAGCATAGGGACTAAAACTGCTGCCTTCTTATATCCACACAGTGTAAGCACAGCCCAGCATAGGGACTCCCACTGCTGCCTTCTTATATCCATACAGTGTAAGCACAGCCCAGCATAGGGACACCCACTGCTGCCTTCTCATATCCATACAGTGTAAGCACAGACCAGCATAGGGACGCCCACTGCTGCCTTCTCATATCCGTACAGTGTAAGCACAGCCCAGCATAGGGACACCCACTGCTGCCTTCTCATATCCATACAGTGTAAGCACAGACCAGCATAGGGACGCCCATTGCTGCCTTCTCATATCCGTACAGTGTAAGCACAGCCCAGCATAGGGACGCCCATTGCTGCCTTCTCATATCCATACAGTGTAAGCACAGCCCAGCATAGGGAGACCCACTGCTGCCTCCTCATATCCGTACAGTGTAAGCACAGCCCAGCATAGCGACGCCCACTGCTGCCTTCTCATATCCGTACAGTGTAATCACAGCCCAGCATAGGGACACCCACTGCTGCCTTCTCATATCCATACAGTGTAAGCACAGACCAGCATAGGGACGCCCACTGCTCCCTTCTCATATCCGTGCAGTGTATGCACAGCCCAGCATAGGGACGCCCACTGTTGCCTTCTCATATCCATACAGGGTAAGCACAGCCCAGCATAGGGACGTCCACTGCTGCCTTCTCATATCCATACAGTGTAAGCACAGCCCAGCATAGGGACACCCACTGCTGCCTTCTCATATCCGTACAGTGTAAGCACAGCCCAGCATAGGGACACCCACTGCTGCCTTCTTATATCCATACAGTGTAAGCACAGCCAAGCATAGGGACTCCCACTGCTGCCTTCTTATATCCATACAGTGTAAACACAGCCCAGCATAGGGACACCCACTGCTGCCTTCTCATATCCATACAGTGTAAGCACAGACCAGCATAGGGACGCCCACTACTGCCTCCTCATATCTGTACAGTGTAAGCACAGCCCAGCATA
The DNA here is from genome assembly GCA_031769625.1 of Taudactylus pleione. NCBI lineage: Eukaryota > Metazoa > Chordata > Amphibia > Anura > Myobatrachidae > Taudactylus > Taudactylus pleione. The sequence goes on from JAUIMM010000927.1 coordinate 1,063,492, forward strand.
GGGACCCCCACTGCTGCCTCCTCATATCTGTACAGGGTAATCACAGCCCAGCATAGGGACACCCACTGCTGCCTTCTCATATCTGTACAGTGTAAGTACAGCTCATCATAGGGACGCCCACTGCTGCCTTCTCATATCCGTACAGTGTAAGCACAACCCAGCATAGGGACGCCCACTGCTGCCTTCTCATATCCATACAGTGTAAGCACAGCCCAGCATAGGGACACCCACTGCTGCCTTCTCATATCTGTACAGTGTAAGCACAGCCCAGCATAGGGACACCCACTGCTGCCTTCTCATATCCATACAGTGTAATCACAGGCCAGCATAGGGAGGCCCACTGCTGCCTTCTCATATCCATACAGTGTAAGTACAGCCCAGCATAGGGACACCCACTGCTGCCTTCTCATATCCGTACAGTGTAATCACAGCCCAGCATAGGGACACCCACTGCTGCCTTCTCATATCTGTAACAGTGTAAGCACAGCCCAGCATAGGGACTCCAACTGCTGCCTTCTCATATCCGTACAGTGTAAGCACAGCCCAGCATTGGGACACCCACTGCTGCCTTCTCATATCCGTACAGTGTAAGCACAGCCCAGCATAGGGACCCCAACTGCTGCCTTCTTATATCCATACAGTGTAAGCACAGCCCAGCATAGGGACGCCCACTGCTGCCTTCTCATATCCGTACAGCGTAATCACAGCCCAGCATAGGGACGCCCACTGCTGCCTTGTCATATCCGTACAGCGTAAGCACAGCCCAGCATAGGGACGCCCACTGCTCCCTTCTCATATCTGTACAGTGTAAGCACAGCCCAGCATAGGGATGCCCACTGCTGCCTTCTCATATCCATACAGTGTAAGTACAGCCCAGCATAGGGACACCCACTGCTGCCTCCTCATATCCGTACAGTGTAAGCACAGCCCAGCATAGGGACGTCCACTGCTGCCTTCTCATATCCATACAGTGTAAGCACAGCCCAGCATAGGGACACCCACTGCTGCCTTCTCATATCCGTACAGTGTAAGCACAGCCCAGCATAGGGACACCCACTGCTGCCTTCTTATATCCATACAGTGTAAGCACAGCCAAGCATAGGGACTCCCTCTGCTGCCTTCTTATATCCATACAGTGTAAACACAGCCCAGCATTGGGACACCCACTGCTTCCTTCTCATATCCATACCGTGTAAGCACAGACCAGCATAGGGAAGCCCACTGCTGCCTTCTCATATCCGTACAGTGTAAGCACAGCCCAGCATAGGGACGCCCACTGCTGCCTCCACATATCCATACAGTGTAAGCACAGCCCAGCATAGGGACACCCACTGGTGCCTTCTCATATCCTTACAGTGTAAGCACAGCCCAGCATAGGGACACCCACTGCTGCCTCCTCATATCCGTACAGTGTAAGCACAGCCCAGCATAGGAACGCCCACTGCTGCCTCCTCATATCCGTACAGTGTAAGCACAGCCCAGCATAGGGACACCCACTGCTGCCTCCTCATATCCGTACAGTATAAGCAGAGCCCAGCATAGGGACGTCCACTGCTGCCTTATCATATCCATACAGTGTAAGCATAGCCCAGCATAGGGACGCCCACTGCTGCCTTCTCATATCTCTACAGTGTAATCACAGCCCAGCATAGGGACACCCACTGCTGCCTTGTCATATCCGTACAGTGTAAGCACAGCCCAGCATAGGGACGCCCACTGCTCCCTTCTCATATCTTTACAGTGTAAGTACAGCCCAGCATAGGGACGCCCACTGATGCCTTCTCATATCCATACAGTGGAAATACAGCCCACAGCCCAGCATAGGGACACCCACTGCTGCCTTCTCATATCCATACAGTGTAAGCACAGACCAGCATAGGGACGCCCACTGCTGCCTTATCATATCCGTACAGTGTAAGCACAGCCCAGCATAGGGACACCCACTGCTGCCTTCTTATATCCATACAGTGTAAGCACAGCCAAGCATAGGGACTCCCACTGCGGCCTTCTTATATCCATACAGTGTAAACACAGCCAAGCATAGGGACTCCCACTGCTGCCTTCTTATATCCATACAGTGTAAACACAGCCCAGCATAGGGACACCCACTGCTGCCTTCTCATATCCCTACCGTGTAAGCACAGACCAGCATAGGGACGCCCACTGCTGCCTTCTCATATCCGTACAGTGTAAGCACAGCCCAGCATAGGGACGCCCACTGCTGCCTCCTCTTATCCATACAGTGTAAGCACAGCCCAGCATAGGGACACCCACTGGTGCCTTCTCATATCCTTACAGTGTAAGCACAGCCCAGCATAGGGACACCCACTGCTGCCTCCTCATATCCGTACAGTGTAAGCACAGCCCAGCATAGGAACGCCCACTGCTGCCTCCTCATATCCGTACAGTGTAAGCACAGCCCAGCATAGGGACACCCACTGCTGCCTCCTCATATCCGTACAGTGTAAGCACAGCCCAGCATAGGGACGCCCACTGCTGCCTTGTCATATTTGTACAGTGTAATCACAGCCCAGCATAGGGACACCCACTGCTGCCTTCTCATATCCATACAGTGTAAGCACAGCCCAGCATAGGGACGCCCACTGCTGCCTTCTCATATCCATACAGTGTAAGCACAGCCCAGCATAGGGACACCCACTGCTGCCTTCTCATATCCGTACAGTGTAAACACAGCCCAGCATAGGGACTAAAACTGCTGCCTTCTTATATCCACACAGTGTAAGCACAGCCCAGCATAGGGACTCCCACTGCTGCCTTCTTATATCCATACAGTGTAAGCACAGCCCAGCATAGGGACACCCACTGCTGCCTTCTCATATCCATACAGTGTAAGCACAGACCAGCATAGGGACGCCCACTGCTGCCTTCTCATATCCGTACAGTGTAAGCACAGCCCAGCATAGGGACACCCACTGCTGCCTTCTCATATCCATACAGTGTAAGCACAGACCAGCATAGGGACGCCCATTGCTGCCTTCTCATATCCGTACAGTGTAAGCACAGCCCAGCATAGGGACGCCCATTGCTGCCTTCTCATATCCATACAGTGTAAGCACAGCCCAGCATAGGGAGACCCACTGCTGCCTCCTCATATCCGTACAGTGTAAGCACAGCCCAGCATAGCGACGCCCACTGCTGCCTTCTCATATCCGTACAGTGTAATCACAGCCCAGCATAGGGACACCCACTGCTGCCTTCTCATATCCATACAGTGTAAGCACAGACCAGCATAGGGACGCCCACTGCTCCCTTCTCATATCCGTGCAGTGTATGCACAGCCCAGCATAGGGACGCCCACTGTTGCCTTCTCATATCCATACAGGGTAAGCACAGCCCAGCATAGGGACGTCCACTGCTGCCTTCTCATATCCATACAGTGTAAGCACAGCCCAGCATAGGGACACCCACTGCTGCCTTCTCATATCCGTACAGTGTAAGCACAGCCCAGCATAGGGACACCCACTGCTGCCTTCTTATATCCATACAGTGTAAGCACAGCCAAGCATAGGGACTCCCTCTGCTGCCTTCTTATATCCATACAGTGTAAACACAGCCCAGCATTGGGACACCCACTGCTTCCTTCTCATATCCATACCGTGTAAGCACAGACCAGCATAGGGAAGCCCACTGCTGCCTTCTCATATCCGTACAGTGTAAGCACAGCCCAGCATAGGGACGCCCACTGCTGCCTCCTCATATCCATACAGTGTAAGCACAGCCCAGCATAGGGACACCCACTGGTGCCTTCTCATATCCTTACAGTGTAAGCACAGCCCAGCATAGGGACACCCACTGCTGCCTCCTCATATCCGTACAGTGTAAGCACAGCCCAGCATAGGAACGCCCACTGCTGCCTCCTCATATCCGTACAGTGTAAGCACAGCCCAGCATAGGGACACCCACTGCTGCCTCCTCATATCCGTACAGTATAAGCAGAGCCCAGCATAGGGACGTCCACTGCTGCCTTATCATATCCATACAGTGTAAGCATAGCCCAGCATAGGGACGCCCACTGCTGCCTTCTCATATCTGTACAGTGTAATCACAGCCCAGCATAGGGACACCCACTGCTGCCTTGTCATATCCGTACAGTGTAAGCACAGCCCAGCATAGGGACGCCCACTGCTCCCTTCTCATATCTTTACAGTGTAAGTACAGCCCAGCATAGGGACGCCCACTGCTGCCTTCTCATATCCATACAGTGGAAATACAGCCCACAGCCCAGCATAGGGACACCCACTGCTGCCTTCTCATATCCATACAGTGTAAGCACAGACCAGCATAGGGAAGCCCACTGCTGCCTTCTCATATCCGTACAGTGTAAGCACAGCCCAGCATAGGGACGCCCACTGCTGCCTCCACATATCCATACAGTGTAAGCACAGCCCAGCATAGGGACACCCACTGGTGCCTTCTCATATCCTTACAGTGTAAGCACAGCCCAGCATAGGGACACCCACTGCTGCCTCCTCATATCCGTACAGTGTAAGCACAGCCCAGCATAGGAACGCCCACTGCTGCCTCCTCATATCCGTACAGTGTAAGCACAGCCCAGCATAGGGACACCCACTGCTGCCTCCTCATATCCGTACAGTATAAGCAGAGCCCAGCATAGGGACGTCCACTGCTGCCTTATCATATCCATACAGTGTAAGCATAGCCCAGCATAGGGACGCCCACTGCTGCCTTCTCATATCTCTACAGTGTAATCACAGCCCAGCATAGGGACACCCACTGCTGCCTTGTCATATCCGTACAGTGTAAGCACAGCCCAGCATAGGGACGCCCACTGCTCCCTTCTCATATCTTTACAGTGTAAGTACAGCCCAGCATAGGGACGCCCACTGATGCCTTCTCATATCCATACAGTGGAAATACAGCCCACAGCCCAGCATAGGGACACCCACTGCTGCCTTCTCATATCCATACAGTGTAAGCACAGACCAGCATAGGGACGCCCACTGCTGCCTTATCATATCCGTACAGTGTAAGCACAGCCCAGCATAGGGACACCCACTGCTGCCTTCTTATATCCATACAGTGTAAGCACAGCCAAGCATAGGGACTCCCACTGCGGCCTTCTTATATCCATACAGTGTAAACACAGCCAAGCATAGGGACTCCCACTGCTGCCTTCTTATATCCATACAGTGTAAACACAGCCCAGCATAGGGACACCCACTGCTGCCTTCTCATATCCCTACCGTGTAAGCACAGACCAGCATAGGGACGCCCACTGCTGCCTTCTCATATCCGTACAGTGTAAGCACAGCCCAGCATAGGGACGCCCACTGCTGCCTCCTCTTATCCATACAGTGTAAGCACAGCCCAGCATAGGGACACCCACTGGTGCCTTCTCATATCCTTACAGTGTAAGCACAGCCCAGCATAGGGACACCCACTGCTGCCTCCTCATATCCGTACAGTGTAAGCACAGCCCAGCATAGGAACGCCCACTGCTGCCTCCTCATATCCGTACAGTGTAAGCACAGCCCAGCATAGGGACACCCACTGCTGCCTCCTCATATCCGTACAGTGTAAGCACAGCCCAGCATAGGGACGCCCACTGCTGCCTTGTCATATTTGTACAGTGTAATCACAGCCCAGCATAGGGACACCCACTGCTGCCTTCTCATATCCATACAGTGTAAGCACAGCCCAGCATAGGGACGCCCACTGCTGCCTTCTCATATCCATACAGTGTAAGCACAGCCCAGCATAGGGACACCCACTGCTGCCTTCTCATATCCGTACAGTGTAAACACAGCCCAGCATAGGGACTAAAACTGCTGCCTTCTTATATCCACACAGTGTAAGCACAGCCCAGCATAGGGACTCCCACTGCTGCCTTCTTATATCCATACAGTGTAAGCACAGCCCAGCATAGGGACACCCACTGCTGCCTTCTCATATCCATACAGTGTAAGCACAGACCAGCATAGGGACGCCCACTGCTGCCTTCTCATATCCGTACAGTGTAAGCACAGCCCAGCATAGGGACACCCACTGCTGCCTTCTCATATCCATACAGTGTAAGCACAGACCAGCATAGGGACGCCCATTGCTGCCTTCTCATATCCGTACAGTGTAAGCACAGCCCAGCATAGGGACGCCCATTGCTGCCTTCTCATATCCATACAGTGTAAGCACAGCCCAGCATAGGGAGACCCACTGCTGCCTCCTCATATCCGTACAGTGTAAGCACAGCCCAGCATAGCGACGCCCACTGCTGCCTTCTCATATCCGTACAGTGTAATCACAGCCCAGCATAGGGACACCCACTGCTGCCTTCTCATATCCATACAGTGTAAGCACAGACCAGCATAGGGACGCCCACTGCTCCCTTCTCATATCCGTGCAGTGTATGCACAGCCCAGCATAGGGACGCCCACTGTTGCCTTCTCATATCCATACAGGGTAAGCACAGCCCAGCATAGGGACGTCCACTGCTGCCTTCTCATATCCATACAGTGTAAGCACAGCCCAGCATAGGGACACCCACTGCTGCCTTCTCATATCCGTACAGTGTAAGCACAGCCCAGCATAGGGACACCCACTGCTGCCTTCTTATATCCATACAGTGTAAGCACAGCCAAGCATAGGGACTCCCTCTGCTGCCTTCTTATATCCATACAGTGTAAACACAGCCCAGCATTGGGACACCCACTGCTTCCTTCTCATATCCATACCGTGTAAGCACAGACCAGCATAGGGAAGCCCACTGCTGCCTTCTCATATCCGTACAGTGTAAGCACAGCCCAGCATAGGGACGCCCACTGCTGCCTCCTCATATCCATACAGTGTAAGCACAGCCCAGCATAGGGACACCCACTGGTGCCTTCTCATATCCTTACAGTGTAAGCACAGCCCAGCATAGGGACACCCACTGCTGCCTCCTCATATCCGTACAGTGTAAGCACAGCCCAGCATAGGAACGCCCACTGCTGCCTCCTCATATCCGTACAGTGTAAGCACAGCCCAGCATAGGGACACCCACTGCTGCCTCCTCATATCCGTACAGTATAAGCAGAGCCCAGCATAGGGACGTCCACTGCTGCCTTATCATATCCATACAGTGTAAGCATAGCCCAGCATAGGGACGCCCACTGCTGCCTTCTCATATCTGTACAGTGTAATCACAGCCCAGCATAGGGACACCCACTGCTGCCTTGTCATATCCGTACAGTGTAAGCACAGCCCAGCATAGGGACGCCCACTGCTCCCTTCTCATATCTTTACAGTGTAAGTACAGCCCAGCATAGGGACGCCCACTGCTGCCTTCTCATATCCATACAGTGGAAATACAGCCCACAGCCCAGCATAGGGACACCCACTGCTGCCTTCTCATATCCATACAGTGTAAGCACAGACCAGCATAGGGACGCCCACTGCTGCCTTATCATATCCGTACAGTGTAAGCACAGCCCAGCATAGGGACACCCACTGCTGCCTTCTTATATCCATACAGTGTAAGCACAGCCAAGCATAGGGACTCCCACTGCTGCCTTCTTATATCCATACAGTGTAAACACAGCCAAGCATAGGGACGCCCACTGCTGCCTTCTTATATCCATACAGTGTAAACACAGCCCAGCATAGGGACACCCACTGCTGCCTTCTCATATCCCTACCGTGTAAGCACAGACCAGCATAGGGATGCCCACTGCTGCCTTCTCATATCCGTACAGTGTAAGCACAGCCCAGCATAGGGACGCCCACTGCTGCCTCCTCTTATCCATACAGTGTAAGCACAGCCCAGCATAGGGACACCCACTGGTGCCTTCTCATATCCTTACAGTGTAAGCACAGCCCAGCATAGGGACACCCACTGCTGCCTCCTCATATCCGTACAGTGTAAGCACAGCCCAGCATAGGAACGCCCACTGCTGCCTCCTCATATCCGTACAGTGTAAGCACAGCCCAGCATAGGGACACCCACTGCTGCCTCCTCATATCCGTACAGTGTAAGCACAGCCCAGCATAGGGACGCCCACTGCTGCCTTGTCATATTTGTACAGTGTAATCACAGCCCAGCATAGGGACACCCACTGCTGCCTTCTCATATCCATACAGTGTAAGCACAGCCCAGCATAGGGACGCCCACTGCTGCCTTCTCATATCCATACAGTGTAAGCACAGCCCAGCATAGGGACACCCACTGCTGCCTTCTCATATCCGTACAGTGTAAACACAGCCCAGTATAGGGACTAAAACTGCTGCCTTCTTATATCCACACAGTGTAAGCACAGCCCAGCATAGGGACTCCCACTGCTGCCTTCTTATATCCATACAGTGTAAGCACAGCCCAGCATAGGGACACCCACTGCTGCCTTCTCATATCCATACAGTGTAAGCACAGACCAGCATAGGGACGCCCACTGCTGCCTTCTCATATCCGTACAGTGTAAGCACAGCCCAGCATAGGGACACCCACTGCTGCCTTCTCATATCCATACAGTGTAAGCACAGACCAGCATAGGGACGCCCATTGCTGCCTTCTCATATCCGTACAGTGTAAGCACAGCCCAGCATAGGGACGCCCATTGCTGCCTTCTCATATCCATACAGTGTAAGCACAGCCCAGCATAGGGAGACCCACTGCTGCCTCCTCATATCCGTACAGTGTAAGCACAGCCCAGCATAGCGACGCCCACTGCTGCCTTCTCATATCCGTACAGTGTAATCACAGCCCAGCATAGGGACACCCACTGCTGCCTTCTCATATCCATACAGTGTAAGCACAGACCAGCATAGGGACGCCCACTGCTCCCTTCTCATATCCGTGCAGTGTATGCACAGCCCAGCATAGGGACGCCCATTGCTGCCTTCTCATATCCGTACAGTGTAAGCACAGCCCAGCATAGGGACGCCCATTGCTGCCTTCTCATATCCATACAGTGTAAGCACAGCCCAGCATAGGGAGACCCACTGCTGCCTCCTCATATCCGTACAGTGTAAGCACAGCCTAGCATAGAGACACCCACTGCTGCCTCCTCATATCCATACAGTGTAAGCACAGCCCAGCATAGGGACACCCACTGCTGCCTCCTCATATCCGTACAGTGTAAGCACAGACCAGCATAGGGACACCGACTGCTGCCTTCTCATATCCGTACAGTGTAAGCACAGACCAGCATAGGGACGCCCACTGCTGCCTTCTCATATCCGTACAGTGTAAGCACAGCCCAGCATAGGGACGCCCACTGCTGCCTTCTCATATCCATACAGTGTAAGCACAGCCCAGCATAGGGACGCCCACTGCTGCCTTCTCATATCCATACAGTGTAAGCACAGCCCAGCATAGGGACGCCCACTGCTGCCTCCTCATATCCGTACAGTGTAAGCACAGCCCAGCATAGAGACGCCCACTGCTGCCTTCTCATATCTGTACAGTGTAAGCACAGCCCAGCATAGGGACGCCCACTGCGGCCTTCTCATATCCGTACAGTGTAAGCACAGCCCAGCATAGGGACTCCCACTGCTGCCTCCTCATATCCGTACAGTGTAAGCACAGCCCAGCATAGGGACACCCACTGCTGCCTTCTCATATCCGTACAGTGTAAGCACAGCCCAGCATAGGGACACCCACTGCTGCCTTCTCATATCCGTCCGAAAACAAGCATAAGCACAGGGGCATATTTTTAATGTGTGCAGGGTGCGTTGTGCACACAGGTCCCTTGGTCCAGGGGGGGTCGTACCGCACACCTTTCACCCATATTATACTTACCTCTCCAGAGTCCCACATTGGTGTCGTTGTCAGCGCTGTAAAAATGCCTGGAAAATGTTCCCATTGTTTTGTGCATGCGCAATACAGGGGAAATGCTCGCCGCAGCCAATTTCACGGTGACCTGCACATGGGCTATAGACTCTAGGCACACTCTAGTGCACAGAGTCTATCAGTGCAGCGCTGGGCATGCTGCACTCAGGGCCTGATTCAGATTCTGACCACCCACAGCTATAGAGAGCGGCCATGATGATGGTCACGATGGTCAAGACCATCGCGACCATCGGGCTTGCGACTAGAGACCCTTGTGGTAGGGTCTCATTCCCGCAAGCCCCAAGAGGTTTCGGCTCTAACAGAGCCGAAAACTCTCTCACTGACATCCCTTGTGATGTCAGTGGGGCCGGCCCCAGACGGCAGGCGTTCCCATGGGAACACCTCCGTCTGGGCAGCCACGCCCCCGGCCCATCCACCAAAGGTGCGTGCTGTTACTCAACATCAACAGCACGCCCCCTTTGGTACGAGACCCGGAGTGACGGAGTGCCCGTCGCTATCCGGGTCTCACGCATGCGCATGACAGAGCCGGCTCCATCGTGCACATGCGCTTGCGACTGGGTCTGAATCAGGCCCTCAGTGCACTGCCAGACACCGGACTGAGAGGAGGGGGCCCGTGACAGAGACTGCACACGGGCCCCGTCCTCTCTTGAAACGCCCCTGCAACAGCATAAACATCGGTACCATGGACGCATGCCAGTCACGCAGCATGTACGGCAAGTCTGACCAGCCTCAATCACTGCGGCTCTCCTGACATGCAGAGCTCTCATGCTGTGAATGCCATCGCAATGGCTAATTTATGCACGCTCATGTAACAGCAATTAAATGGTCTGACATGCCCCATTTACCACCCCCAAACGCTGACTACCTGTCACTCACTTTGCGAGAGATTCCTATGTATGTGTGTAACGAATGCAATCGCTGCGCCTGCTATGTAAACAGTGCTGAGATACCTTGCAAGGGGCAACTATTCTATTGTAAACATGTGGGAGCATTCTGCCCCTCGTACCAATACACCAGCAGGCCCACTCGGACCAGAGGTGCTGCTGACCCCAGTAGGGTAGAATTAGCCTACCCAGTGCGCACCTACAGACCCCAGCAAGCTGGACGCTGGACTGACGCTCTTTCCTCCCAAAATAAAGTCAATAAACAAGACACAATAAGGGAGTGAGTGTGGGAAAGTCAGCAGAAAAAGTGGGAGAGGAAATTACCGCATTCTTTTATTGGGAACACTCCCCAGGCAGGTAGGTGTCCGCCCCTCTCCGCACCCCTGGTTACACATATTTTTCCCCTTTAGTGTAGACTTGTTTGAGTTTTCATAATTAAATACAGAGCTAAAACACTTATATAGACCGTTTGTCATCTTCAGCATATCCACCATCTTCAGCATATCCACCATCTTCAGCATATCCATCATCTTCAGCATATCCTCCATCTTCAGCATATCCACCATCTTCAGCATATCCATCATCTTCAGCATATCCACCATCTTCAGCATATCCATCATCTTCAGCATATCCATCAACTTCAGCATATCCACCATCTTCAGCATATCCGTCATCTTCAGCATATCCATCATCTTCAGCATATCCACCATGTTCAGCATATCCACCATCTTCAGCATATCCATCATCTTCAACATATCCACCATCTTCAGCATATCCATCATCTTCAGCATATCCACCATCTTCAGCATATCCAACATCTTCAGCATATCCACCATCTTCAGCATATCCATCATCTTCAGCATATCCACCATCTTCAGCATATCCACCATCTTCAGCATATCCATCATCTTCAGCATATCCACCATCTTCAGCATATCCATCATCTTCAGCATATCCATTATCTTCAGCATATCCACCATCTTCAGCATATCCATCATCTTCAGCATATCCATCATCTTCAGCATATCCACCATCTTCAGCATATCCATCATCATCAGCATATCCACCATCTTCAGCATATCCACCATCTTCAGCATATCCACCATCTTCAGCATGTCCACCATCTTCAGCATTTCCACCATCTTCAGCATATCCACTATCTTCAGCATATCCACCATCTTCAGCATATCCATCATCTTCAGCATATCCATCATCTTCAGCATATCCACCATCTTCAGCATATCCACCATCTTCAGCATATCCATCATCATCAGCATATCCACCATCTTCAGCATATCCATCATCTTCAGCATATCCACCATCTTCAGCATATCCACCATCTTCAGCATGTCCACCATCTTCAGCATATCCACCATCTTCAGCATATCCATCATCTTCAGCATATCCACCATCTTCAGCATATCCATCATCTTCAGCACATCCACCATCTTCAGCATATCCTTCATCTTCAGCATATCCTTCATCTTCAGCATATCCTTCATCTTCAGCATATCCATCATCTTCAGCATATCCACCATCTTCAGCATATCCATCATCTTCAGCATATCCACCATCTTCAGCATATCCATCATCTTCAGCATATCCATCATCTTCAGCATATCCACCATCTTCAGCATATCCATCATCTTCAGCATATCCACCATCTTCAGCATATCCATCATCTTCAGCATATCCATCATCTTCAGCATATCCACCATCTTCAGCTTTTAGGGGCCTACTCACTATCCCTTGTGGGCCCATTACACCTGTGGAAATGCTTTTTGTTATGGTCCCATTCATTATTAAGGGCCAGCAAGCTCCAAAAACTAAAAAGTGTTCAGAGTTCTCCTTCGGGAACCAATTCCACCTTCAGACGTTGGTTCTGGGAGCCCAGCTCGATAAGATCGGATCCCTCTGCCACTCAGGTCATGCTTTATGAATAGGCCCCTTAGCCTCACAATTCCTTTATTAGTTTTTTGTATTGCTTTCTACTGATGTATCTAAAGAACAGTTTGTCACCTTTTTACTGGCTGCAACCTTTTCTATTTCTGCTTTAGTTTTATTGTGTGTTTAGTCACTTTTAGAATAATTTTGTTGTTATTTTATTGTTGAAGATGAGGAGTGCTACTGCACAGACTCCATATGGGAACCTCCAGGGAGGCTTCACTCCCTTACCAAGATGGCTCCCGAACCTAGTACTGCGCGTTGCCATCTTGTTCACTATGTTAGAGCGCCACAATGGGAGATGCAAGTCTTCCACTTAGCTCTGTATGAGGTGTAGTCAGTATTCCTGACAGAGAGGATGCAGACTGTAAAGGTGCTTACACACGTAACGACTTTTTGAACGATTGGTCTTTAACAACATCGTTATCGTTCAAATAATCGTCCAGTTTCAGGGGCAAAATGATGAACGATAACTACCAATATGCGCTCCCGTTTGTAGTTGGTAGTTATCGTTCATCATCCATTCTGACTGTCCTACATGACGATTTCAGCTAAGCACAGCCATCATCGTTGATGAAATCGTTGTCAAAATCATTCATTTACATAAATTAGTTCTATTGTTCAATGGAAAATCTGAAGGGAAATCGTTAACGAAAAAATCGTTAACTACACAAATCGTTACGTGTGTACGTACCAAAATAATACCGACAGCGGCATGCCAAATGTCAGAATGAAAACAGATTGTAGAGGTAGGGATTAGAGTTAGCAGGAGGGTTAGGCACTAGGGAGGGGGTTAGGTTTAGGCTGTGTGATGGGAGGGTTAGGGGAAGGGTTAGGGTTGGGTTTATGGGGGGGTAAGGCTGTGGTAGGATAGGGTTAGGATGCAGGACGGGAGGGTTAGGGGAAGGGTTAGGGTTGGGTTTAAGGGGGGGTAAGGCTGTGGGAGGATAGGGTTAGGATGCAGGACGGGAGGGTTAGGGGAAGGGTTAGGGTTGGGTTTAAGGGGGGGTAAGGCTGTGGGAGGATAGGGTTAGGATGCAAGACGGGAGGGTTAGGGGAAGGGTTAGGGTTGGGTTTAAGGGGGGGTAAGGCTGTGGGAGGATAGGGTTAGGATGCAGGACGGGAGCGTTAGGGGAAGGGTTAGGGTTGGGTTTAAGGGGGGGGGTAAGGCTGTGGGAGGATAGGGTTAGGATGCAGGACGGGAGGGTTAGGGGAAGGGTTAGGATTGGGTTTAAGGGAAGAGTAAAACTGTGGGAGGGGAGGGTTAAGGGAAGGCTTAGAGTTAGGGTTGGGTTTAGGGGGAGAGTAAGGCTGTGGGAGGGGAGGGTAAGGGGGAGGCATAGGGTTAGGCACTAGGGGGAGGATCACACTGCGAGACGGGAGGGTTAGGGTTATACTTACAGAAATCAGTCGCTATTCTGACTTTTGGGATCCCATACCCAACCCGTCTGTGCGACCTGTGATAACTGCCTTACACAACTACCAGAAAGTCTGTTTCTGGCTGCACTACAATCGCATACAATCACCGGCTGGTGAGCTGTATGATACCCTGCTCCATTCAAGTTCCGCTCCATAATCAGTGTGTATAACAGTGAGTACGGCTGTACTGCCATTGCTATCAATAAACCACCTACTGGTTAAGTAATGTGAGCTGTTGGGTGTCTCAGGGCATCCGCTGGTGTGAACACTAAATCTGCCATACCACCAACCCCTGTATACACATATTCCAACATTTATGCACCTCTAACCATCTCTCTCTGATTCAGAGGTGGATGCAGTTTCAGTACCCGCTTCCCTCCCCTTTCCGCGCCCCCTGGGCGCAGAGTTTTTGCAATCTCGTTCACCGGCACCATCTTTACAAATATATAACCTTAAAGGTAGTTGTCAGCAGCAGTTAGAGGAGTGCTGAATTTTGAAGGGGGCATCGGTGGTACAACCTGCAGCAAATTAGTTCAACGGAATGCTCACAGCAGCACAGAGTATTTAATTCCTCTCATTAGATTGTCTCAGTGAGGACAAGGCTGTATATAACGTGACATGATGTGGGCAGGAGGATGAAGTAACTATAGTGTAGTAATAATATACTTATCTGAAGATATGAGTAAGGTAAATAGAGCAGGATGTACTAAAGTGAAAAATGCTGTAAAACCCCTGAAATGGGGGTTTTACTGCATTTTCCATATGTACTAAGCACCGAAATGCGATGCATCCCAATGCTTCATCCCAGTGGGTAACGTCATCTCTAGGTGACGTTACCCAATAAAAGCCTATGGGCTTCTTATCGGGGCGCTCCCCTGGAGAGGGATCTGATCGGATCCCTCCCATCACCCCTCCGTGGCCCACGCCAGAGGGACTTCTGGGTATTAAGCCTGGATGTCCATCTTGCCAGGGGCACCGCAAAGGACAACTCTTATCGGGAGAGCTGTCCTTTGCGATGTAAATCGCATTTATAGATTCATAACGCGGTAATCAACCACTGTATGTACCCGAAGAGAGGCGGGATGTACCGCATTGCGGAAGCGATGCTTAGTACATCCCGCTCATAGAGCCGTATTCAATTTGAGCGGACCTACGATACTTTCCCGCCTCCCAGACTTTTCGCCTACATCGCGTATTTTGTAGGCGGAAAAGTATCGCGCGTGTGCTCGCTTTACCCCGCAAAGTACGCGAATACGGGATCCGGCGAAACTTAAACAGGCGGAAAGTACTGTCAGATTTGGGGAAATCAGCCTGACACCCCCAAAAGAAGCTCTGATATAGGGGTTCCGTATGGTACCCCCCAATTTGGCTTGCTGAAGGTATTTATTGTTTTTAAACGGGCTCAATAGCTGCTAAATAGCGTTTTTCTGTATGTGGTGCAGAATAGTATTCAGGAGGTTTTTTTGCAGAAAATAACTTATCCCAGCAAATATGGGGGACGTGAAAATGGGGGTCAGCATATTTTAAAGTTGCTAAAGTGAAGTTTAAAAAATAGTGAAATATCTACCTGCCGCAAGCACCTGCAATGAAAAAAACACCTGGGGCATACTTGGGGACCCCCCCAGAGCCAAGTTCGCTAGTTTTTAACTTTGTCCCCCAACATTTTTTTTTATCGCCCCTAAATTCCAAGTTAATTTTTTGGGGTGTCCTTAAGTCTTTTTTAAAAAATTTTTTACACAGTTTACCTTTGGGGGACTGTCTGAAGGCTGCACGGGGGTTCCCGCAACGTTGCACCCCAAAACCCCAATTCTGCTCTTTTTTCCGCCTGTTATTCATAGGCGAAACTTTTCCGGCAATTAAATTGCATTGACTTTCTGCCTAGGCGATAAGTCTTCCAAATTGAATACGTAGTAAAATCAAAACAGGAGAAAATGACGTCATCGGCGAAAAGTTTCCGCCAAAAACACGCGAAAACGGCTTTTCGCCTGAAATTGAATACGACCCATAGAGCGTAGAACATTATTCCTTGCGCACTGACCTAGCAATATTTCACAAGAAAGCCAGTCAGAGAAATGACCAGTGTCCGACAATTCTAGTAACGGAGCCGTCTTTCACCATCCAGGCGCACTCTGCAGGAGAAAATGTATTTCCCGGAGTACCAATGCTAATAATAAATATATCTAATTGATAACATAATGACACTTTACATTGTTACACGTGAAATGTACGCCGTCCCCGTGTTTTATTTTCAAAAACAAGGACTAAAAAAAAAACTTTTTAAAAACTGAAATATTGTTATAAAAAAAAGCCTGCGCGGTTCTGAAGCGCGGGAAATTCACACATCCCCGTGAATGACGTGCATGACTGCGGCCAAGTCTCGAAGCTAAGAAAACATTTTTCTTATGGCACTAAAAGTGACAGGGAACTCATTAGCAAGAGAAATCTAATTTTCTAGCACTCTATATGTCCGTAATTAAGTAGTGTTTGCACTGTTCAATCAGGTTTATTTGTTTAAGCCATGCAACAACCCAGCAGCGTGTGACGTCTGGCCGGTGCCAAGGCCCTTACAGAAACTAACGAAAGTCATTGGGACCTGAAATGAGCAGTGGGAGGATGCCTAGCGGCCCAGCACTGACACTGAGTAACGGGCTCTCTGCCATTATGTCACCTGTTTATATACAGTTGTAAATACTTGATGGGTTTTATCACCGTACACTGACAATTGATAAGATGGCCTGTGCCTGATAAGTGACAATTATAGATGCCTGCAATTAGACAAGGGCTGGTGACGCTGCTTGGAGGTCCATCTGTGCTGCCTTGAGGGAAAACAGGAAGGTTTTAGTACTTCAATAAAGTTAAGGAATAAATCCAATTACCCAAGATCTTAACACATATCTTCACTAAATGACCTGTAACACCTTCTATGTCCCTTTTGGCCACCCACATTCTCTTACAGCACAAACAAAATACTGGATTCTGTTACCAATACCAGTATTACATTATTGCTTCCATAAAATATAAATGTTTTTTATATAGCACTTTTCTCCCGTGCAGCTGAAGTTCAAAAACACAAGATGCAAAATAAGCTTCACAGAAAGAGAGCTGAGCATTTGGGTTGTATTTCTTTTTAGGAACTAAAGGGACTTTGGTGAAATGCGTAAGTGACCAGGTGAGTCTCGAGGCTGTTTTTGAAGGATTCTAGAGTGGGGGCCTCTAAAAAAGGTTGGTTATGGGATGCCAGCGCTCCAGATTCCGACACCTGTCGGTAGGTATCCTCACCCTTCCCCTACCGCTCCCTAAACCTAACCTCCCCCTAGTGCTTAACCCTAACTCTCCCAACCTAGTGCCTAACCCTTCCCCTAGTGCCTAACCCTTCCCCTAGTGCCTAACCCCAACTCTCCCTGCTTAGTGCCTAACCCCAACTCTCCCAGGCTAGTGTCTAACC
Source organism: Taudactylus pleione (assembly GCA_031769625.1). Taxonomy (NCBI): domain Eukaryota; kingdom Metazoa; phylum Chordata; class Amphibia; order Anura; family Myobatrachidae; genus Taudactylus; species Taudactylus pleione. Next base: position 1,080,983 of record JAUIMM010000927.1, read on the forward strand.
CTTCCCCTAGTGCCTAACCCTAGCCCATATCCCTAAGCCTCCCTGTACTACTTACCTTTGGGGTGCCAGCGCTGGGATTCTGACAGGCGTCGGTATTCTGGTCCCGGTATTCTAAGTGCCGACATCCAATTTGCCGGGATTGTGACAACATCCCCCTCTAGAACTGTGAGGGGAAGCGAGTTCCATAGAGTCGGAGCCGCTAAACTAAAAGCTCGACCCCCAAATAAATTCCGGGAGATTCTAAGTACTGCTAATAACCCTTCATCTACAGATGGCAGTAAGTGAGCAGGACAGTAAGAAACTGCGTCAGGTACCTTGGGCCATGGTCTATGAAAGTCAGTAAGCTAATCTTGAAAACAATTCGCCAGAGGTGGGAGTGGAGAGTGGGTGTTATGTGGCTGGAACAGTAAGCAGTTGGGAAGCCGGCGGACCTAATTCCGACAGCCGGCTTCCCGACTGCTTAATCCCAGAGAGGGTTAAATGACAGGCGTCTAGACGCCTGTCATTTTACCGACGCCGGCGAGTCCGGTGCCCGGCATGCCGATCGAAGTGGTTAGGTTAGGGGCTCCCAGGGGGGATTTAGGGTTAGGCACCCCCCGGAAGGGTTAGGGATAGGCTAGGGGGAGGGAAGGTTAGGGTTAGGCACCCCCGGGGCAGAGCATCACCAGGGATGAAACCCAGCGTCTGGTGTTGTCTATGCGTTCCAGACTTCAGGCTGTAATTGCCTGCAAAGGATTTGCAACAAAGTATTAAAAAGTGAAAGTTAGATTTAGGATTGTTTAGTTTGTCCCATTACTTTTGGCCCCTTAAAAAGTGTGAGGCACATATAGAAACCGTTGTAATTCCTACACCGTTCACCTGATTTGGATGTAATTACCCTCAAATTAAATCTGAAAGTCTGCAGTTAAAGCACATCTTGTTTGTTTCATTTCAAAGCCATTGTGGTGGTGAATAGAGGCCAAAATATGAAAATTCTGTCAATGTCCCAATATTTATGCACCTGACTGTATATACCACTCCTATCTAACTAATATCAGTAAATTAAAAACATTTTTCCAAATGGCCCTTACATGTGAGATTTAGAATATCAATTTGTTATCATTATTTTATTACAGTTATTATACAAATTCTCACTTATAAAAATAATAATTGAACTATAGGCTCTAGCTACTGCACTGATCAAATTATTCAAATCATGTCAATGTACGAAAACTTTTACATATATATTTGTTCATCTTTTATGACTTTCTCTGCTCTTCGTTAAAGTGTAACTTTTTTTTAAGTCGTTAGAGAAAAATGTAACGGAGCCAAACACACTGCAGAGAAAAGCTGAGCTTTCCTATTAGTTTTGGTATTTAATCCTGCTGGTTTTAGTCTACGGTTTCACTTTGTCCTTTGTGAACTGTTTGCGAGAGTGGATTACGGAGACAGAATAAAACACTTACAATCCCTCTGCAAACCGCAAAGACACTCAGTACTATCATTCACGGCACAAGACAAATTCCTCAAATCCATAAACAGCGTTTTGCACTTTGCTGGCGCTGTGCTCTCTCTCACTTTGCCGTTTATTTGTTTGGCAGAGGTGTTACAACGGTATTTCCGTAATTTGGGGAAATTGCGAAATAGCAGAAAGCAAAATCCGAGAGTATTGTTTACAGTACGGTGGGAAATGAAATGTAAAGACTTCAGAGCATCAGAATTTCATACTTGTATTTTATTTGGCTGTACCCCTCCCTCCTCCACCCGCTATCTATGTCTAGAAATTCTTTGGCTAGGAGATAAAATTTAGAGCTGGAATTCCCTCTACGGATCTCCTCATGAGAAAGTATAACAAATATTCCTGTATATTAGTTTAACTCTGTCGCCCTTGAGCTGGGAAACCTGAAACGGTTGTTATATCATCTTATACACTGTATTGTTTAGGACAATATTATGTTAACATCTTTTATTCTATGGATTAAGAGGAAACTATCAAAAAAAAAGGGATATCATTGGTATAGTGGGCCTGATTCAGACTCGGTCGCAAGCGCAGTGCGCTAGCAACCGGGTCGATGGTGGTCCAGTGTGCATGCGCGAGACCCGGATAGCGACGGGCAATCCGTCGCTCCGGGTCTCACACCAAAGGGGGCGTGCTGTCGATGTTGAGTGACAGCACATCCCCTTTGGTGGGCGGGCCGGGGGGGTGGCTGCCCAGTCGAAGGCGTTCCTATGAGAACGCCTCCGTTTGGGGGTGGCCCCACAGACATCACAAGTGATATCAGTGGGTGAGCTTTCGGCTCTGTTAGAGCCGAAAGCTCTCTGGGGCTTGCGGCCACGGGACCCTACCACAAGGGTCTCGTCGCAAGCCCGATGGTCGCGATGGTCTTGACCATCGAGACCATCATCCTGGCCGCTCGCATTAGCTGTGGGTGGCAACCCACAGCAATGCGAGTGGCCAGGAGGCCGCTCCATAAAAAAAAAAAAAAGACGCCCTGATTCAGAGCGAGCGCACCATTTATCATACGCAATGATTTTTAAAACTCATTGCGTACGATAAAACTCATTGATAAATGGGCCCCTAGGTCTGAGCATAATTAAACCATGAGGGCGATTCAATTCAGAGCGCGGTGAATAGCGCCAGAAAGTTGGTCCAGGAGCTATTTAATTTACCTCACAGTTTAGTCCGGCTATAACAGAGAATAGTCAGAGAATGCCAGCGACTTAACCTGGGTGTTTAGTCGCGAGAACCAGCGTTCTCAGACTAAAGTGCCGGCCACTAGTCTGTTAGCGCTAAGCCAGCAAACAACCTCGCAGTTGAGTTTAGTCGGATTTCTACACAAGTGCTTAAGTAGAGTGGCCAGGTGGTTCCACAGAGGCTGTGAGCAGTCAACACAGAGGCCTGGTCAGCCATTAGAGGGGATATAGGGGGTCATTCAGACCCGCCCGCGAGCAAATGACGCTCGCAAGCGGGTCGATGTTTGCCAAATGCGCATGCGCACGACGGAGGGAGCTCCGCAGGGTCTCGTCGCAAGCTCGATGGTCGTGATGGTCAAAGACCATCGCAACCATCTTTTTGGCCGCTCGCATATGCTGTGGGTGGTAACCCACAGCTATGCGAGCGGCCAGGAGGCCGCTCCATTTTCATGGAGGAGGGCCCTGATTCAGAGCAAGCGCTCTGGTCAGAGCGTCCGGCTCTGAATCAGGCCCATAGCCTGCAGACAACATGCATACTACAGTGCATGGTCTGGGCCCGTTAATAAATAGATAAATAGATATACAGTAATACGAATAGTGCATGGAGTATCATCTACTAGATCATGCACTGTAGTGAATCCTGGGAATGTAGCATATGTATAACAGTAAAGCACATGAAGGTGATCCTGCCTATATATACATTCACCTGACATCACCCTACATATAATAGGGGACCCCCGTACACACCAACCAGTGCCTAAACCTCAATGAGAACTGCTTTAGGTCTAGTAAAGGCCAAATACATGACACTGTAATAAGAAAAGTTCAGTTACCTGCAGCAGCAGTTCCGACCCTCTTACATGGGGGGGGCTGCAGCTGCCTGACAGGAGGAGACAGTCATGGCGGCCAGGTCCCAGAGCCTGCGCACTGGATCTGGCAGGTGCTGGATGCGCACATGCAGCTGTGGGACCGCGCATGCGTTTATCACCACCTTCTAGGGACTGCATCAGTTGCAGACCTTAGAAACCGGGTAGTGCCGCCCAAAAAACAGGAGTGGCTTCCTGGAAATCACAGCCTGGACAGTTTCAGGGGAAGAAATCACCTCCTCCTGGGGCTGCCTGTCCTGTGTGTGACTGGCAGGTACCGCGTCCAATGGGAAGTCACTGCCAGTCACAGTGTAGCCAGAAGGGGCGCAGAGAGGGGAGGGGCAGGTACTGATTACCCAGGCTTACTGGAGAGGCTTGGGTCCGCTGCTTTCCCCTCCCCCCTTAGTGGCACCAGTCTGGCTACACAGCTCCCCCCTCCCCCCTTAGTGGCAGCAGCCTGGCTATGTAGCTCCCCCTCTCCCCCCTTAGTGGCACCAGCCTGGCTACACAGCTCCTCCCTCTCCCCTTAGTGGCAGCAGCCTGGCTACGTAGCTCCCCCCCTCCCCACTTAGTGGCACCAGCCTGGCTACACAGCTCCCCCCTCCCCCCTTAGTGGCACCAGTCTGGCTACACAGCTCCCCCTTCACCCCTTAGTGCCAGCAGCCTGGCTACGCAGCTCCCCCCTTCCCCCGTAGTGGCACCAGCCTGGCTACACAGCTCCCTCCTCCCCCCTTAGTGGCAGCAGCCTGGATACGCAGCTCGCCCCTTCCCCTTAGTGGCACCAGCCTGGCTACGCAGCTCCCCCCTCCCCCCTTAGTGGCACCAGCCTGGCTACGCAGCTCCCCCCTTAGTGGCACCAGCCTGGTTACGCAGCTCCCCCCTTAGTGGCACCAGCCTGGCTATGAGGATCCCCCCTCCCACCTTAGTGGCACCAGCCTGGCTACGCAGATCCCCCCTCCCACCTTAGTGGCACCAGCCTGGCTACGCAGCTCACTCCTCACCCCTTAGTGGCAGCAGCCTGGCTATGCAGCTCCCCCCTTAGTGGCACCAAGCTGGCTACACAGATCCCACCCTCCCCACTTAGTGACAGCAGCATGGCTACACAGCTCCCCCCCTCCCCCCTTAGTGGCACCAGCCTGGCTATGCAGCTCCCCCCCCCCATTAGTGGCACCAGCCTGGCTACACAGATCCCCCCCTCCCCCCTTGGTGACAGCAGCCTCGCTATGCAGCTCCCTCCATCCCCCCTTAGTGGCAGCAGCCTGGCTATGAAGCTCCCTCCCTCCCCCTTAGTGGCACCAGCCTGGTTACGCAGCTCCACATTAGTGGCACCAGCCTGGCTACGAGGATCCTCCCTTCCACCTTAGTGGCACCAACCTGGCTACACAGCTCCCTCCTCCCCCCTTAGTGGCAGCAGCCTGGCTATGCAGCTCCCCCCTTCCCCTTAGTGGCACCAGCCTGGCTACGCAGCTCCCCCTCCCCCCTAAGTGGCACCAGCCTGGCTACGCAGCTCCCCCTTAGAGGCACCAGCCTGGCTTCGCAGCTCCCCCCTCCCCCCTTAGTGGCACCAGCCTGACTACGAGGATCCCCCCTCCCACCTTAGTGGCACCAGCCTGGCTACGCAGATCCCCCCTCCCACCTTAGTGGCAGCAGCCTGGCTATGCAGCTCCCCCCCTTCCCCCTTAGTGGCACCAGCCTGGCTATGCAGATTCCCCCCTCCCCACTTAGTGGCACCAGCCTGGCTATGCAGCTCCCCCCCTCCCCCCTTGGTGACAGCAGCCTGGCTATGCAGCTCCCTCCCTCCCCCCTTAGTGGCACCAGCCTGGCTTCGCAGCTCCCCCCTCCCCCCTTAGTGGCAGCAGCCTGGCTACGCAGCTCCCCCCTCCCCCCTTAGTGGCAGCAGCCTGGCTACGCAGCTCCCCCCTCCCCCCTTAGTGGCACCAGCCTGGCTACGCAGCTCCCCCCTCCCCCCTTAGTGGCACCAGCCTGGCTGCGCAGCTCCCTCCTTAGTGGCAGCAGACTGGCTACGCAGCTCCCCCTCCCTCCTTAGTGGCACCAGCCTGGCTGCGCAGCTCCCTCCTTAGTGGCAGCAGACTGGCTACGCAGCTCCCCCTCCCTCCTTAGTGGCACCAGCCTGGCTACACAGCTCCCCCTCCCCCCTTAGTGGCACCATCCTGGCTACGCAGCTCCCCCCTCCCCCCTTAGTGGCATCAGCCTGGCTACGCAGCTCCCCCGTCCCCTCTTAGTGGCATCAGCCTGGCTACGCAGCTCCCCCTCCCCCCTTAGTGGCACCATCCTGGCTACACAGCTCCCCCTCCCCCCTTAGTGGCATCAGCCTGGCTGCGCAGCTCCCTCCTTAGTGGCAGCAGACTGGCTACGCAGCTCCCCCTCCCTCCTTAGTGGCACCAGCCTGGCTACGCAGCTCCCCCTCCCCCCTTAGTGGCACCAGCCTGGCTACGCAGCTCCCCCCTCCCCCCTTAGTGGCACCAGCCTGGCTACACCAGCTCCCCCTCCCCCCATAGTGGCTCCAGCCTGGCTACACAGCAACCCCCTCCCCCCTTAGTGACACCAGCCTGGCTACGCAGCTCCCCCCTCCCTCCTTAGTGGCACCAGCCTGGCTACACCAGCTCCCCCTCCCCCCATAGTGGCACCAGCCTGGTTACACAGCACCCCCCTCCTCCCTTAGTGGCACCAGCCTGGCTACGCAGCTCCCCCCTCCCCCCTTAGTGGCACCAGCCTGGCTACACCAGCTCCCCCTCCCCCCATAGTGGCACCAGCCTAGCTACGCCTCCATCCAAAAAAAGAAAAAGAAAAGGACTATTAGCATCAGCTTTCATAGCAGTTATCTGTAATCTCACTATAGACCATCATGTGCTAAGCAAATAGAGATTTCTATTATAAACAGACATCAAAATTGGCAAATTATTTAAGCCCCGAGCATCATAAATGTATTCGCCCAGATCAGTCCGGTTTTATAGCTGGATTCCAAATCTCTGACAATATAAGGCATCTAGTGCACATTGCTGACATTACTAAGAAAGATAATTCTATCCCTAGCCTCCTGGGAGCACGGCTGCTGCTGCAGGGGGTCGCCAAGGTATAGGAGGCTCATTTGTAGACAATTTGAGAAGCTTATTTGATAAAGTCAAAGCCAGAATAATATGTCATAGAGGGACACAGAGACCGATCGCTGTATTTAGTATCTTGGTTTGGCCAGGTAGCTGCAATGCTCTGGCAGTATTATTAAACATTGGGAAATAAAAAGTTAGAAAGGAATGTAATAAGCCTATATTAGATGTCTCATCCCATCTGACAGGCCTACATAAACCAGGAGATAGGGCCGCAACATGGCAGATGATGTTCAATGGCCCTGATTCAGCACAGATCGCAACTGCAACAGCATCTGCAGATCGGTCGATGTAGTGTACTGCGCATGCAGTGCAGTGCTTGTGCGTGAGTTAGCATTGCGATCACTTTGCGATCAATCGAGCAGAACAAAGGTCATCGCAGAGTGAGTGACAGGCTGTGAGCATTTGGGGGTGGTGATGGGGGAGTCATCGGAGAAACGCCGGCGTGTCTGTCCGTTTCAACGCCGTTTTCCTGGGCGTGCAGAAGTTAGCCCTGGAGACGGCATACGCAGCCTCTGCGTTCAACAAGACTTGCAGTTTCTGCGGCAGGTCAGACCTGCTGTAATTCTGCGTGAGGAGCCGATGTTACTAGATGTTACCGATGTGTACGCAGGACTGAGAGGTATTACGCATGTGAGATAGCGGTAGTGGGCGTCTCTATGCTGCCTGGGCGACGGCTTTGCGATATTGCACTCATTAGCATATTTTCGCAGCAGACCTGTGTGTGGTTACGGAGCGGTGATCGCAATAGCCATCCATGCTGAATCAGGCCCAATGTGCTTAAGTGTAATTTTATGCTTCTGGTGACTAAAAATAATATTCTGTAATATTGTCCGTATACCATTGGGACCGATTCAGAGATGTACGCTAATGTCACAGCTGCTGCGTCTGTCTGCGCTGCTTCTGGGTGAAAATATGCAAATGTTTCAGACACCGGGATTAAGGTCTGTGGTGGCCCCTTGGCAACAAACTTGTGGGGGCCCCTATATACCACAGTAGTAATGCCCCTCTTGCAATGCCCACTGTAGTAGTGCCCCTTATGCAATGTTCCCAGTAGTGGTCTCCCTATGCAGTGCCCCTTATATAATGCCCCCAGTAGTGGTCCTTATATAGTGCCCCAGCCCCAGTATTGGTCCTATGCAGTGCCCCTTATACCTTATATAATGCCCCCAGTAGTGGTCCCCCTATACAGTCCCCCAGTAGTGTCCCTTTTATAGTGCCCCCAGGGCCAGTAGTGGTCCCCCCTATGCAGTGCCCCCAGTAGTAGTCCCCCCTTTACAGTGCCCCCAGTAGTAGTCCCCCCCTATGCATTGCCCCCAGTAGTAGTCCCCCCTTTACAGTGCCCCCAGTAGTAGTCCCCCTATGCACTGACCCTAGTAGCGCCCCCCTGTAGTGGCCCCCTTATGCAATGCCCCCTGTAACGACCTCCCCTATGCAGTGCCCCTTACACACACACACACACACACAAAAATCACAACTTAGCTGAATCCCCGCTCCTGACGCGACCGCCGCTGCCCGCTCCGAGTCCCGGCTCATCTCCTTCACTATGGGAGAGACGTCAGTGTCATGATTTCTCCCATCACATGCTGTGGGGGGAGCCGGAAGGTGGAGCTCATGAGTGAGCCTCAGCCAGCTCCCTCCATTGTGCAGCAGCCAATGAGAGTCTGTCTGACATCTGTTGCCATCTCTGTTGCTCCTTAGTGATCTCTGCGGAATCCTTGATGACAGTAACTGCTCAACAATGCCTGCGACCATGGAGAATAAGTTTACTGGCTCTGTGTACAGCTGCGAGCTTGACGCCAATGGAATATAGCGTGGAAATGGCTCCCCCGAGATTACAGATGGCCACAGAAGTGTCCATGTCAAGAATGAAGACCTTCTCCAGAACCAAAGTGGAAGGACGTTCATTTGAAACAGTGAAGGTCAGTTATGGTTGACAGAAGCCAACTATACAGTAATGAATGATCCATCTTCCATGTCTCTACTGTGCGTTGTCTCCTTCCAACTAACTGTATCACCCCATCCGTAGCGATGCCGAAAGCCGGTTTCCAATAGCTGCTTTTCTATTTATGACTGATAATAGTCCTGCCTTACAGGAGACACACACACTGGACCTCATTCAGAGTCGGTCGTTGCGGCCACACGGTCGTACACCACCGATGTTCGCTAAACTGCGCATGCGTAAAATTGCGCAAACTAGCTATTACGATCAGAAATTGCTCTCTCCTTCAACTTGGCCAGGTCGTTAGTTTGAGTGACAGGATGAGGCGTTTGTGGGTGGTAACAGGGGAAGGTGCTTGTGAACGGGGGAGTGGAGATCCGAACGCAGGCGTGCCTGACTATGCAAACGGCGTTTTATGGGAGTGCATAATTAACTAAGTCATGTCATGGCACATGTGACAAGGGCGGTTTTTACACTGACATGATCGTAGTGCTTAAGAGAGGATATGGTCAACCTTAAGCTCTACGACCAGCTCCGATGATTCCCGATGGTCTCGATTAATCCTTATATGCCTGGAGATGACATGTAATGGGAACGAGAAGGGGGCGTATTTTTAGCCTTACGGCCGCATCCTCCCCTCGCTCATCCAGCTAACGATCCCATCTTAACGACGCAACTTGCGAGCGCTTCATTTGCATATTCGGCCCCTCTTACCTTACGACCGTGCGTCCGCAACGACCGACTCTGAATGAGGTCCTGTATCCCCACCAGCATCTACAATTCTTATTCCAATACCTTTTGTATCTGTTCTTCCCCCACGCCTATTAGATTGTAAGCCCACCTGGGCAGGGCCACGTAGTATATTATCCATTTGTATCAGTACCGACTTAATATTTAGCGCTATTCAATATGTCGGCCTTTCATTTAATTACAATATAATAATAATAATAATAGAGTTGTATTATGTGCTGGACACTAATATATTTTCTGGGATATGCAGGATAAAGTGTACAGGGTACAACGCTTTGTTTTTAGGAACGATGTGCCTGCTAAGCTTTTCTTTTTTGCCGTAATGTACACACTAAATGCAGGAGCATAGCCAGAACTTTGTGGGCCCCACAGCAACATTTTGAAGAAGCCTCTGGGCCTCATTCAGAACCGGTCTTAAGCGCTGAGCGCTCACAACCGGGTCGATGGTGGCCCAGTGCGCATGCGCACGATGGAGCTGGCTTCATCGTTTGCATGCGCGAGACCCGGATAGCGACCGGCACTCCGTCGCTCTGGGTCTCGTACCAAAAGGGGCGTGCTGTCGATGTTGAGTGACAGCACGCCCCCTTTGGTGGGTGGGCCGGGGGAGTGGCTGGCCTCCATCTGGGGCCGGCCCCACTGACATCACGAGTGATGTCATTGGGAGAGATTTCGGCTCTGTTTGAGCCAAAATCTCTCTGGGGCTTGCGGCAACAAGACCCTACCACAAGGGTCTCGTCGCAAGCCCGATGGTAGCAATGGTCTTGACCATCGCGACCTTCTTCATGGTCGCTCGCTATAGCTGTGGGTGGTAGCCACAGCTATGCGAGCGGCCAGGAGGCCGGTCCTGATTCAGAGTGAGCGCTCTGTCAGAGCGAGCGGCTCTGAATCAGGGCCTGAGGTCCTGATTCAGACCCGCTCGCGAGCGCTATGCGCTCGCAAGCGGGTCGATGGTGGCCCAGTATGCATGCGCACGATGGAGCCGGCTCCATCGTGCGCATGCGCGAGACCCGGATAGCGACGGGCAAACCGTCGCTCCAGATCACGTACCAAAGGAGGCGTGCTGTCGATGTTGAGTGACAGCACGCCCCCTTTGGTGGGTGGGCCGGGGGAGTGGCTGCCCAAACGGAGGCGTTCCCATGTGAATGCCTCCATTTGGGGGCAGCCCCACTGACATCACATCATGTCAGTGGAAGAGATTTCGGCTCTGTTTGAGCCGAAAATCTCTCTTGGGCTTGCGGCAACGAGACCCTACCACAAGGGTCTCGTCGCAAGCCCGATGGTCACGATGGTCTTGACCATCGCGGCCATCTTCCTGGCCGCTCGCTATAGCTGTGGGTGGTCACCCACAGCTATGCGAGCGGCCAGGAGGCTGCTCTAAAAAACAAGAAGAGCGGCCCTGAATCAGGGCCTCTGTTCCAATGCTTTTAGCAGTTGTTTATTTTAAGCCCCATAATAGTGCCCTAGTTCACAAATTCACATTATGTCACATAGTAGGGCTGCCAACACATTGCGCCACACAGTAGCCCAAATTCACAATATAACATACAGTATCCCCAGTTCATATTATGCCACACTATAGTGGCTCCAGTTCACATATAACATACAGTGGCCCTGATTCAGAGCCAGACGCTCTGACAGAGCGCTCGCTCTGAATCAGGGCCGTCTCTCTTACTTTTTGGAGCGGCCTCCTGGCCGCTCGCATAGCTGTGGGTGACCACCCACAGCTATAGCGAGCGGCCAAAATGATGGTCGCAATGGTCAAGACCATCGCAACCATCGGGCTTGCGACGATGACCCTTGCGGTAGGGTCTCGCTGCCGCAAGCCCTGGAGTGCTTTTGGCTCTATCAGAACTATCAGGACTTGCTAATCAATGCATACTCGGAGACAGCAGCACAAGATGCAGACGCCCAGCCCTATATTAAGCTGCCCATCTCCCTTTACTCAAAGCCTCATGAGTACGAAAGATGGCGGAAACATCGGTAACATAGAGAACCGTTGACTACATTTGCACAATAGTGGTTGACCAGACCTCGTGCAGGATCTTGGCAATTTCCTGTGTGCACGGAGTCTCATCACTGCATGCGGCACAGCATTGGCTAATTTATGCACGCCCCTAAAACGGCGTCCCAACGCACAGGCACGCCTGCATTCGCCTGACCACCCCCATCACCACCCACAAACAGCACTTCCTGTCAATTACTCTTTCCTGGGTCTGCGTATTCACTGCGCTCACTTTTGCAGACCCAGTGAGCGGTTTGAGCCCTGAGCCACCTAGCAATGGCACCCCCCGCACCCACTATAGCTACACCCATGACTGTGTCTGATTCGCATGCAATCTGCACACAAGGCAGATGTTCGCACAAAGGGGCTGCTGCCATTGGGATAGACATGATCAGAAATGGGCCAGAAAAGTGACAGGCGTTCCTGAGGGGTGACTGGGAGGTAAACTGAGGTTACTGGGAGGATGGGAGGTGACTGGGAGGTAATCTGAGGTTACTGGGAGGATGGGGGTGACTGGGAGGTAATCTGAGGTTACTGGGAGGATGGGAGGTGACTGGGAGGTAATCTGAGCTTACTGGGAGGATGGGGGGTGACTGTGAGGTAATCTGAGGTTACTGGGAGGATGGGGGGTGACTGGGAGGTAAACTGAGGTTACTGGGAGGATGGGGGGTGACTGGGAGGTAATCTGAGGATACTGGGAGGATGGGGGGTGACTGGGAGGTAATCTGAGGTTACTGGGAGGATGGGAGGTGACTGGGAGGTAATCTGAGGTTACTGGGAGGATGGGGGGTGACTGTGAGGTAATCTGAGGTTACTGGGAGGATGGGAGGTGACTGGGAGGTAAGCTGAGGTTACTGGGAGGATGGGGGGGTGACTGGAAGGTAAACTGAGATTACTGGGAGGATGGGGGGTGACTGGGAGGTAAACTGAGGTTACTGGGAGGATGGGGGGTGACTGGGAGGTAAGATGAGGTTACTGGGAGGATGGGGGGTGACTGGGAGGTAATCTGAGGTTACTGGGAGGATGGGGGTTGACTGGGAGGTAATCTGAGGTTACTGGGAGGATGAGAGGTGACTGGGAGGTAAACTGAGGTTACTGGGAGGATGGGGGTGACTGGGAGGTAAGCTGAGGTTACTGGGAGGATGGGGGTGACTGGAAGGTAAACTGAGGTTACTGGGAGGATGGGGGGTGACTGGGAGGTAAAATGAGGTTACTGGGAGGATGGGGGGTGACTGGGAGGTAAGCTGAGGTTACTGGGAGGATGGTGGGTGACTGGGAGGTAAACTGAGGTTACTGGTAGGATGGGGTTGACTGAGGGTAAACTGAGATTGCTGGGACGATGGGGGGTGACTGGGAGGTAAGATGAGGTTACTGGGAAGATGGGGTTGACTGAGGGTAAGCTGAGGTTACTGGGAGGATGGGGGGTGACTGGGAGGTAAGCTGAGGTTACTGGAAGGATGGAGGGTAACTGGGAGGTAAGCTGAGGTTACTGGGAGGATGGGAGGTGACTGGGAGGTAAGCTGAGGTTACTGGAAGGATGGAGGGTGACTGGGAGGTAAGCTGAGGTTACTGGTAGGATGGTGTTGACTGAGGGTAAGCTGAGGTTACTGGGAGGATGGGGGGTGACTGGGAGGTAAGCTGACATTACTGGGAGGATGGGGGATGACTGGGAAGTAAGCTGAGGTTACTGGGAGGATGGGGGGTGACTGGGAGGTAAGCTGAGGTTACTGGGAGGATGGGGGGTGTCTCCTGAGCGTGTTATGGGAGCATAGTGGACGTTTCAGTGACAGCGGTACAGCTGCAGCCATAGGAGGCCATGCTCAGATGGAGAACTGCATCGGCCATAGGGCTGGCACAAGTGTAAATGGTGTGCGCAGTGGTGCGTCGATGGTGCCACCTGAAGAATCACCGGCGGTGTTACAGCGTACCGGGTCGCAGAAAGTGGGCGTCTTAGTCCTGGCACATTCTGACACAGGCTTGTACACAAGAGAAGGACTGATATCAGCATTTGCATATATATCGCAGGAGCGACTTTACCAACAGACGCTGGAGCGAATGCAACAGGCAGCGTCCATCTCCGAATCAGATGCATTTCATTCTCCACTGTATCTGTACTGCGCACAGAGGGCCTGGTCCTAAGGCGCGCAGATCAGAATGTGGCCGCATCTAGCGAGTTTGCACATGTACCGTACCAACATGCTCATCTTTGCGTATCTCTGAGCGATTCTGAGTTGGGCAGATCTCAGCTGTTTCTCTACATCCATGATATGGGTGTTTCCGGCTGTCAACTGGGCGTGCGCACAGAAGCGAACTGTCTCCGAGGAGCATTGTGGGCGTGCAATGATCGTGTTGCCAGAGGTACACCATATTCCGAATCGGGCGCCTATTCCAGATGAATCTCTTGCGCCCAGCACGTGGTAGGCGTAAGTACCGATAGTAGCGATGAGAGCTATGGGTAGTGCAGACGCTGAGATTCGTGTGACTAAGAATACGGGCAGATACTCGCATTAGACTTGCGGTTACGGATGGTGTACTTAAACTTAGCAGAATTACGTGCAACTCCGAATCACGTCTAGAATATCCTTAATAATTGCGCCACTCTACCTGTCTGCGTGAATAATACAGCGGACGAATGACGACGCTGGTAAATCTGCTCATGTGTTTCTGCTGCTCAATGCGCAAATTCCGTGCAATTGGTAAAATTTAACATTTACATTTGTGACTGAATATATTCATTTAACGTCCTGACAAAACTGCCTTTCATTTATGATTTAATCATCTTAATATGAGTTTCAGGGGAAATTGCTTTCCTAAAACCTGGGATGACGAGAGATGTTGAGCAATATTGTGATTTATGAAAAGTCCACAGAGTGAAATTGCCAGAAGTTCTCGTAAACGAGGAAGACATATAAATTTTGTGCTTCCTTTCCATCTAGTATTTGTTTCATAGAACATATTTCTTTTCATTCATTGAAGTAGTATTAAGGACGGACAGACACAGATCTATTAAGCAGCTCAGGAGATTTTTTTTTTGCTCTGGACCAAAGTCTGAGAAGAATTTGGGGATGATATTCTAACCTGATGCATCCAGAATATATAGCTGACAGCTCCCACCTGCCTCAGATATTTCCACATACTGTATCAGCGTTGTTACTGGCACAATGCTGAAAATGACTTACTGTATGCTGAAAACATTCAGGATCATGAAGTAATTGCAATTTGCAATGCAAACCAATTTCTGTGCTTCGGTGAGAGTGTCCACCATGAGATGCGTAAATATGCCCAAGATGGCGGAAATAGCCATGAGGTCTGTCCTTTGAGGGCCTCTCTTATCTTCTAGCATAAGGCCTGTGATTTTAATATGAAGAAATTGGTCCACAGTAGACTTTAAAAGGTTGTGACATCATGTGATTGGGGCAAAGGTGTGGTTAGCCAATCACATGCTACCTCTTATCTATTATTTATTTAGTAACTGTTATTTATATAATGCAAACATCGTCCACTGCGCTATCCCTGAGCATATTTGGCCATTCACATCAGTCCCTTACCTTTATTCACCCTCGAGTACTGAAAATGTCCCTTCTTCTGCCCTGCAGAGGCCGAGGTACCCACAGGGAGCGCCTGCTCTGCCAAGCCCTTTGTTACAGAACAACGATCTGCCAAATATAAGGACATGACGTTCCAAGTCAGCTTAGCACAGGTGCAATATCCATACATTTTGCCTCACTAGAAAGAGCGACCACAGCAGAGTTCTCTGCCCCTGAGAAATGCTGCTTCTTAAGATCTATATGACAATGCCATCAACGCAGAATCATATGCCCAGGGAGGGGAACACCTGGCAACATCACTTGAACCACTTACAATTCATCTCACCAAGAAACTAGGCTTTTATTCCTCACCCCACAATTCCTAATCAGCAATAATAGGCAACAGTTACAGCAATAGATGGTTAATCATCAAATCCACTTCAACCCACTGCCATGGGGCCACACATTGTTCATCATTCAACTGTGCCACAAACTACTTCTCTTTAGTACCAACTGCAATACCTCAATGTAAAAATACACTAAATTCCTCTAAAAAGGTGCAAGAAGCAGAACACCCCATAGGAAAACATTTATAAACCTACTAGCTGAAGTATGCAGTGTTTCCCAGGTTTAAATCTTTAAGTTTTTAAGTTTTATTATGTGATGTCGTTCAAATACATTCAGTGGAAGGTCTAGACCAGGCTCCATGGGTCAAAGTTCTGCCCGGCTAACTCTAACGTAAGGTCCGACCGGTACCCCCAACTACTCCATTAGGCATCCCAGAACAATTGCCATCCCTCTGGGAAGTTTCATCCAAATCCATCCAGTGGAAGGCCCAGCATACACAAATAGGAGGTCTGACCGGTACCTCAAGCTCCTTGCATGTCTTCTGGGATCCAATGTTAAGTTTTTGTCCAAATCCATCTAGTGGAAGGCTCAGAACAGGCTCCCCTAGCCAATGTTCTGCTCAGCGTACACCAATTGGAGGTCCGACAGGGACCCTAACCACTCCTAAAACCTGGCCAGGATCCAACTGGACCACCTCGCATTGGTTTCATCCCAGTTGGTGTAGGCATGTCCGAATGCATAACCGGACAGACAGACAAATAGACCAATGAATTTCATATATGATTTGTCGCTTAGTCGCCTTTTATCGCGTTGTCGCTATGTGGATTAATAGCTTACTTTTCTGACATTATATAACTATGTAAGATTTGTCAGCTTTACCTTGAGAGTTGTGGAAGATATTCGCCAACAAACAAACAAACAACAAACTTCTTCTTTTATAGATATAGTAGATGAACCAAAAACAATCCAAGTGTAAAGGAAGAAGATGAATAGCCATCTCAGTATTTATCCTCCTCGTGAGTTGCTCTGAAAACATCCCCTTAACCAGCACTAAAGTTTCCTGTAATGATTGGTACACCCCCGAGGACACTCGTCTAGTATAGCGCTGACCAATCCCACTTTGGGAAAACAAAATCGGAACAGGAAAAGACTGAAACATCCACCCAAATTTCCCTCTTTAATGACGTTATCTTTAAACACCTCTGGAAAATCCAAAGTGGGCTTTAAGTTTTCAGGGTTAACAACAACTTCTCCATTAATCAGCAGCAATAACCATCAGAAAATCATTTTAGCAAAAATTTCACCTCCAGTCTTTTAGGGAATCAAGCCAACTATTTACCCATAGTGGTCAAATCAATTATGGAAAAGCACTTATTTACCACTACTCTACCCTCTAAAGGTCCACCTACACCCCTGGCATAATCCTTTGCCGAGTGGCCATCACTGCATTACTTGCAGAAGTGATTAAATCCCCTAAACCAGTGGTTCTCATCTTGATTCCTCAGGAACCACCAAAAGGCCATGTTTTGTGGATTTCTTTAATTGTGCTCAGGTGAGTTCATCTAATTTGATATGACAGTAATTATCCCACCTGCTTCCACTGGCATAAATCTCCAAAACATGACCTGTTGGGTAGACTTGAAGGTTGAGATTGAGATGGAGAACCACAGCTGTAATGGAAGCATTATCACATTGTCCATTGTTAAAGTCAAAACATCCCTTGACCCCAGAATTATGTGAGCTTGCGGCATCTCATATATGCCTTTCTTAGGTAGGGTAACCTTCAACCAATCCTCTACATCCTTACATCTGAAATCAATACATTCCCTCCCTTCGTGTTTCTTCATAAATTCTTCATCATACATCTGCCACAAAGTGCATCCGGAGATTCATGTATTTAACAATGCATATGATTGCGAGGTCTTGTCTCAAGATATCAGGCCACAAATACATAAGTGCATGCCCTGAGCCAGTTAATATATGAGTAACAGGCTTCTTTGCCTACTGTGTCTCCCCTGCTTCCCTTAATTTTTGCATCTGCCAGTTCCTTTTTAGTCTTCTCCATGATAGCAAATATGTCCATATATTGCCATTTATGGATCTTCTCTCTCACTTGACCACTTCTTCCAAAATTGAAACTAACACCCACATTAGCTGCACCCTTAACCCACAACCCTTTGCCATTGAGATGTTGTTCAACCAGCTGCACAATCTTAGTATGTCCCTGACCCGTGGAATCCTGAATGCACCATAACATGGTCAGAAACCACACTCGCATGCATTGGAACAGGCAACAGAAGCTCCAGCTAAATGATGACAACATCCTCTGACTCATCCGAACTCCATACTTCTGCTAAGCAAGCTCCACACTTTGCCTATTCCCAACGCAATGACCTGGAAGAAGAGAGTACCATACTGTGAAACGGGTGTACTAGGACATCGCCAGTCGATTGAGCCATCATTGATTTGGACGTTACAGTACTCGTAGAGACACCTGGCAATGGGGGCAACAGGCTGGTGGGCTACAAAGTTAATAGCAACTAGTGTATAAAAACCTTCTCACGCCCTTAATCCCATCCTACTCCTTCCCTGCCAACAAACTCCACTGTAGTCATGCAACTAACCCCTACATGCCCAAACTGACATGGGCACCATTATAACACAAACATAGGCGTTTAACAGCCTTCAGGCTAAAGCTGGCCATACATCAGAATGATATTGCTCCAGTTGGCTGATTGGGACAATAATTGGGCAGTGTGTGGTAGGAGGATCAGTACTGCTGCATGTTCCCTCCTTAAAACAAATATTTATTCAAACATGCAGAAGTACGCAGTCACTGTCCACCTACTTCTGTGACATCACAAGTTGGCGGGTCTGCTGAAAAAGTTGATTAGGTGGGAGCGAGGTTTTCACTGCAAAAAATCATGTTGCCCTCACACCCAACTTTGGATTACTGTGGGGAGAATTCACACTCCCGATACCCGCGGTATCCAATTTAAAAAAAAATGCATGCAGGGTTTTCAGCACTGAAAAGCCAACAGTGAGAGAAAAAAAAAGTTACTTAGCGGTCCGGTGGACTCCACGTCTCCCAGTCATCCCGCTTCCATCTTTGCACTGTGGAGGGGGGTGATGAGAGTCAAAGAGGCTGCTAGGAGATGAGGGGGCAGCTGGATGGGAATGTGGCTGCTTGGAGATGTAGTTCTTCCTGCTTCTTCTTGCTCTGAGGGGCTTACACACACACGGGAGGTGGGAGGTGTCACACAGACACTCACACATACTGACAGAATCACTCACACACACACTCACACATACTTACCACACATGCTGCTGCAGAAGACCAGGTCCCATCAGCCTGGAGAAAGAAGACACCGCTTCAGAAGGTGAGTAATTACTGACTAACTAAGCTGACTGGAAACTTCCAATTGCTTTATTAGTTATTAGTGGGGTTGCCACGGGGGTCCCAGTGCAATTCCCGATCATTTTTCCTAAATAAATGGATTTTAAGAAAAACCTCTCGCCGCTCCAAAAATAAAAAAAACTCTGCATCTAATTGAATAGTAAAAGGCCGGCACCTGCAGCAAAAATCCACGGGTGAAGGATTTTTGCTATTCTCGCACGTAACGGAATACCCCCTGAGTGTGGCTCTGCATGTGTGAAAGCTTGCAGTGAGTGTGACTCTGAATATGGGAGAGCTTGCAGTGAGTGTGACTCTGCATGTGGGAGAGCTTGCAGTGAGTGTGAGTCTGCATGTGTGAGAGCTTGCAGTGAGTGTGACTCAATGTGTGAGAGCTTGCAGTGAGTGTGACTCTGAATGTGTGAGAGCTTGCAGTGAGTGTGACTCTGAATGTGTGAGAGCTTGCAGTGAGTGTGACTCTGAATGTGGGAGAGCTTGCAGTGAGTGTGACTCTGCATGTGTGAGAGCTTGCAGTGAGTGTGACTTTGCATGTGGGAGAGCTTGCAGTGAGTGTGACTGAATGTGTGAGAACTTGCAGTGAGCGTGACTCTACATGTGTGACAGCTTGCAGTGAGTGTGACTCTGCTTGTTGGAGAGCTTGCAGTGAGTGTGACTCTGCATGAGGCAGAGCTTGTAGTGAGAGTAACTGTGCATGTGTGAGAGCTTGCAGTGAGTGTGACTCTGAATGTGTGAGAGCTTGGAGTGAGTGTGACTATGAATGTGCTAGAGCTTGCAGTGAGTTTGACTCTGAATGTGGGAGAGCTTGCAGTGAGTGTGACTCTGCATGTGGGAGAGCTTGCAGTGAGTGACTCTACATGTTGGAGAGCTTGCAGTGAGTGTGACTCTGCATGTGGGAGAGCTTGCAGTGAGTGTGACTCTGCATGTGGGAGAGCTTGCAGTGAGTGACTCTGCATGTGGGAGAACTTGCAGTGAGTGTGACTGCATGTGGGAGAGCTTGCAGTGAGTGTGACTCTGCATGTGGGAGAGCTTGCAGTGATTGTGACTCTGCATGTCGGAGAGCTTGCAGCGAGTGTGACTCTGCATGTGGGAGAGCTTGCAGTGAGTGTGACTCTGCATGTGGGAAAGCTTGCAGTGAGTGATTCTGCATGTTGGAGAGCTTGCAGTGAGTGTGAATTTGCATGTGGTAGAGCTTGCAGTGAGTGTGACTCTGAATGTGAGAGAGCTTCCTGTGTGAATACATTTATTTAGAGAGCATGTGCGTCTTCTTACTGCTCGTCTTTTTGCATCTGCAAGTCTGACTTGCAACTGTGTATGACTAGGGGGCTGGGTGAGCGTTAATATTAGGGTCTGAGGGGAGGGTATTGGATGAAGCAAGGGCGCTCTTAGGTAGCTTTGCGTAGGGTGACTGGAAACCTGTGCAACGCTGGCTGGTTTTGTTGCCCGGGCAGATTGAGAATAGATTGAAAACCTTTTCTAAACAAGCACAGGGACAGCAAAAGTTCCTAACTAAAAGCAAAGATAACACTAATAATAATCACTCACAGATTTGGAAGCAGGAAGTTAGTAATAGACGTTATTTTCTCCTCTTTACAAATTAGTCAAATTTGTTAATTTGATAAATAAGTTGCTATGGCACATTGAGTAAACTGAGCCTAATCTGATCATGAAACAGCTCTGGAATTCCGGGATAAATCATTTGCGTGCGTTAAATTAAACATTTAATGATAAATGCTCCTAAAGGAGCAATAAACTATAGTACCTTAATAAATATACTGGAAGCAGCGTCATAAATCTCCAGGTATTGTCTTTTTTGTGTGTGTTGTTTAAGTAATGACAGTGTGTAATAGGCACTATAACTCTGACAGAAGTACACCATTAATTACAGTCACTGTGTATTGGACACTGTTATGTTCCAAGTGAAATGATTAAACGTGTGTGTATATTTTCATAAGAAAGCATCAATGTAAACTTAACTCTAAAGTATAGACGTTAAAATAGTAGAGTCCGAAAATAGACGTAATTATTTATATAACAGAAGAACTTCCCCTCGGGACCTCTAATCCAGGGTAACAAAACATAAATATTTAATAGGCACTATGTAAGTGTGTAACTATGAGCAACTTTTATTTTATTTTTTCATTTCATTGTCATTTAAACACATGGAACTTTACACCATTAGTCAAACAGAGAGTAACAAAACTAGTAATGTAATAAGTAGACACTGCCCTGTAATATAAGGTCAAAGATCTAAAAATCTATACGTATTATCAACACGCTACTTTAGAGCCTTCACTGTGGGTAATTTGGAATTAATTTTGTGTGGGCATCTGGTATAACGTATATCTCCGTAAGATCTATATTGGCCAAACTTTTATCAAGATATTCATTTATATATTTTTTTACATAATAAGGTGCTGATGTTTATTGAAGTTTATTAATCATTTCAAGTGTGATATATTTTTAGAATAACACTGAATCTGTATAAGCAGTAATAATGTTACCATCAGTCTAATTACCGTGGGGTCTATTCAGGAACAGTGACGGTGTAGCCCAGAATATTATCGGGCAACATCGTCACAAGTTTTTATTAGAGATGAGTGGGTTCGGATTTCAGAGTTCCGAGCCCATCCGAAGTTAGCAGATCCGAGTCGGATCCAAGCCGGCTCGGAGGCTCCCGCCTTACTCGGATCTCTCAAATCGAGGCAAAACCATAGAGATGAAATCTTGCAGTTCGCGAGCTTTTGTCTCTATGATCAATGTAGTATATAAGGGACCAAGCGACGGATGCCATTTCACTCCGGCTGTGGAGACTGAACAGGGAGGGTGGGTAGTGTAGGGCTGGGAGAGGTACTGGTTCTGTCTTCTGTGTCCTGGGCTGGTGACTGCTGATCCATTCTGGGCTAGTGCTGTCACTGGGCCTGATTTAGACCCGCTCGCAAGCGGCTGTCCGCTCGCAAGTGGGTCGATGTTGTGCACTGCGCATGCGCACGACGGCGGGAGCTCCGTCATGCGCATGCGCCAGACGCGACGAGCGAAGGACTTTCCTTCGCTCGTTGTGTCTGATCAAAGGGGGCGTGCTGTCGATGTTGACTGACAGCACGCCCCCTTTGGTGGGCGTGCCGGGGGCGTGCCTCCCAGACGGGGGAGTTCCCAAGGGAACGCCTACCGTCAGAAGCCGGCCCCACTGACATCACTAGTGATGTCAGTGGGAGTGATTTTGGCTCTGATAGAGCCAAAATCACTCCGGGCCTTGCGGTTGAAAAACTCAACCGCAGGCTCCGGCTCGCAGTGGCGATGGTCGCGATGGTCAAGACCATCGCGGCCATCAAACTGCACGCTCGTATAGGCTGTTGGTGGTGACCCACAGCTATACGAGCGTCCAGGAGGATGCTCCATGATTATGGAGGGCGGCCCTCATTCAGAGCGTGCGCTCTGCTCAGAGCGTACGGCTCTGAATGAGGGCCACTGTGCTGTCTGCTGTGTCCATCTGGGCTGTCACTGTGCTGTCTGCTGTGTCCTGGGCTGGTGCTGCTGATCCATTCTGGGCTGTCTGTGCTGTCTGCTGTGTCCTGGGCTGGTGCTGCTGATCCATTCTGGGCTGGTGCTTTGCTGTCTGCTGTGTCCATCTGGGCTGGTGCAGAATTGCAGATACATCTGGACTGGTGCTGTGTCCATCTGGATCCAAGTCCTACACTAAAAAAAAAATTAAAATATATATAGTAAAAAAAAAAATCAATCAAAGTGTCTTTTATATTTTTCTGTGTATGTGTGTGTGTGCGTGTTAGGCTTAACCGCAGTACCTCACAAGATCCAGCCAGCAACGTAAGTTGCAACCTAGTGCTGCCTGACTCCAGTCATGATCAATCTGTGCTCTGGGCCCAAGTTCTGGAGCTGAAAAAAAGAAAAATCAATTGTTTTTTTTTTAATAATTGTCTATGTGTCTGTACGTGTTAGGCTTAGCCGCACAAGATCTAGCAAGTAAAAAAATAGTGTATTTTGTCTATTTATTTTCTGTGTGTGTGTGTGTGCGTGTTAGGCTTAGCCACACAAGATACAGCAACGCAACCTAGTGCTGCCTGACTCCAGTCGTCACCAATCTGTGCTCTGGGTCCAAGTTCTGAACCCGATAAAAAAAGTGTATTTTGTATAATTTTTTTCTGTGTGCGCACGACTGCACGTGTGTGAATTTTGTAACCGCACCTTGGCTACACTATTGGTGCTTGTGACACTGCTTCAAGACCACAGAAAATATGGAGGGCTGTCACATGACAGGAGAGCAAGGCCAAAAACCACATGTTGTAGCTGCCGCCAGCAGTCACCATGATAATGCAAGCAAGGCCGTCAACTTCCTTGTCCTCTATGAAGGCCCATGCCTTCAATCCTCAAGGGTATCCCAACCATCATCTTTGCACAGTCCTCAACTCTTTTAATAATTATATCAATCAGTTTTGAGCCAGCAAGCTGGATGCAACCTTTTGACCCTTTAACTAGATGGAAAAAATCAATATTGTGAGCTGTGAGGCAACCAAAATTGACTGGAAACGAGTGGAAATAAATGTTATTGAGGTTATTAATACTGTAGGAACAAAAAAAGGCCCATTTTATGTGATTTTAGCTGTTTTTTTTTATTTTTTAAGATCCAAAACCAAAACACGAAAACAAAACACCAAGGAAACAAATCCAAAACCAGATGCAGATCCAAAACCAGGGGAGATCCAGATCCAAAACCAAAACTAAAACACAAGGGTCGGCGCACATCTCTATTTTTTGTCAATTATGATAATTTATGGCTGCTATTCAGCAATATTTTGAGCCGGGACAGCGGTTGTGGTATCGCGCTGTCCCTGCGATGTCACAGAAGGGATTGTTATCAGGATTCCGAAAACAATCCCTTCCGTTTTTTCCTCTGTGCATGCCCAGTCATATGCGCTTGGGAACCATCCCCGTCCTGCTTGCGGTGACCGCCGACGGGGTAAGTACAGCTCCAGCCTGTCCAAACTAAATGACATGTGTATACTGGCTTTATATTAGTCTGTATACATGTATATTTATGTGCTTTTATATGTAACATGTATATATAAATGTCCGCCCTGTGCTGCTATATACAGCTGGAGTGTTACATGAGGGTACGGTCAGCCCCCTGGATCTGCCACTGGCGACAGGCATAGGAGACAATGGTTAGATGGAGAAATTGCGTCTGACATAGGGCTGGTGCAAGTTTTGATGATGCGGCCAATGGTGGCATCTAAGGACGCACCAATCGGTATTTCAGCGTGCACGCAGGCTGATAGTGGGCTTCTCAGTCCTTGCACATTTGGCCAGATGGATGTACACCAGGTTTTGTAGCAGCATTTGCATAAACTCGCAGGCGGGCGACCGCCATTAGACACTGCAGCGTGCATTTTTACCTGCGACTAAGAATCAGGCAAGAAATTAGACATATTTATTTATTTTTATTAACAGTCATTTATATTGTTATTTATATAACACACACATATTAGACCAGATTAAGATACAACATGGTCTTTATGCAGGATACTGGCCCGCAGCTGCACACCCCACCACAGTACTAACTTCTATTGATATGATCTATTGGTTTAACCGCAGTGGTGTCAATAGTGTTATCAGAATATCTGCAGTTGCTGGGAGACCAAGACGCCGGTTGGCCGCGAGTACTGGTGGGCCTGCCCGATAGACGTGCAGTTCTCCAGCTGCTGGCCATTTGTTCATGCTGATTGGTAGAGTTCCTTTTATAAAGAAGCCAGACCTAATCCATCTTGCCAGTTACAGTTTACTCCACGCATGTAAACCCTGGTTCCTGTTTGTGTCCTGCATTCTGCCGTCAAGGTCACACCTCTGCCATCAAAGTCACACCTCTGTTATCTAGGTCGCATCTCTGCCATCAAAGTCACATCTCTGCCATCAAAGTCACACCTCTGCCATCAAGGTCACACCTCTGCCATCAAAGTCACACCTCTGCCATCAAGGTCACACCTCTGCCATCAAAGTCACACCTCTGCCATCAAGGTCACACCTCTGCCATCCAGGTTGCATCTCTGCTATCCTGTTCCTGTCGGCCTTCATTCCTGTATACCACCGCCAGCCACCCTATACCTTGTGTTGACCTGAAATGCCGTGTAAGCCTCTACTGTCCTGAGTTTAAGTCCAGGTGGCAACCTAAGTACCGGTGGGAGGCTGTTATTGGCAGAAAACTTTGTTCGCATGACTCTAGTGGTCTTACACAGAGGTATTCAGGTGAACATAACATTATTAAGAAGTAGACAGTGCAGGAGTGCACACTACTCTCCAACACTCCCCCTCTCGCTCAGTGCTATCTCCCATCACATAAACATATATTACATTATACGTTGAGCATATGTCAGCAAAGTCCACCTGTAAACAGGAATTTGGGATTATGCAATGAATGATAAACGTTAACCCATTCCAACACTTCAAACATATTCCAGTCCACAGTTTCTCAGAAACCCAGTTAGCAAATGTGATGTCAGTCCCTTTATTAGCATGTCAGCAGGATTATCTTCACTTACTACAAAGGTATCACTGATAGACTTCTCCACTAACTCACTAAATAAGTCATAATGCAAGTAAGGCCGTCAACTTCCTTGTCCTCTAAGAAGGCCCATGCCATCAATCCTCAAGGGTATCCCAACCATCATCTTTGCACAGTCCTCAACTCTTTTAATAATTATATCAATCAGTTTTGAGCCAGCAAGCTGGATGCAACCTTTTGACCCTTTAACTAGATGGAAAAAAATCAATATTGTGAGCAGTGATGTCTAATAGTAATGTGCTTAGACCACAGGTTCTCAACCCTGTCCTCAGGACCCCAAACAGTGCATGTTTTGCAGGTCTCCTCACAGAATCACAAGTGAAATAATTAGCTCCACCTGTGGATCTTTTAAAATCTGTCAGTGAGTAATGACTACGTCTGAGCACCTGCTGGGTGACCTGGAAAACACGACATGTGTGGGTCCAGAGGAGCAATTTTGAGAAGCACTGGCTTAGACCATCCATGGTGCTTGGTGCTATAGGGAGATGTAGTCAGAGTACCGATGCCCAGGAAGCCCAGTTTCTGTAAGTGCTATGTATTCTGCATCAGTGTTGGTTAGGGCTTCAGTGGACAGCTTTCTGCTTGCCCAGCTGATGGCTGTACCTGCCAGTACAAACAGTATCCCAGGTCATCCTCATTTGATCCCCCGTTAGCATTACACAGAGATTTCAATTCAGATTAGATTTTGAAATTTCTAATATCAAGTAAGTTGAACCCTTCAAGTATTTTAGGATTCTTTTAACTGCAGTCCAGTGTTATCTCGCAGGATTAATGGCAAATTGGCTCACCCGGCTCACAGCATGTGTGATGTCTGGATGAGTTCCAATACTTGCACACATTAAACTTCCAAGAACTTTCTTATTATCATCTATGTCTGCCTCGCTTGTTGGTGACACGGCTTTTGTGATTTTAGTGCCTTTGTCAATGGCAGTACTAATTGGTTTTGCATCTGACATTACATACTTAGTAAGTATTGCTTCAATATATATCTGCTGATCAATTGTGATAGTTCCTGCATTCAAGTTTTGTAAGATCCTCAAGCCTAACAGGTGATGTGAAGGCCATGGTATTTTAACCTAAGTTTCTGCTCTAACAGATGCTTGAAACTGGCAATATGTTTCTCCGGACCTACTAGCAACCTCCGCAACCTGTCTTTATTCTGACAGACGGGATGCTGCTGTCGGTATTGTGACTGTCAGCATCCTAACTGTTGGGATGCTCAATACATCACATTTCAGACCATGAAATGCCTTGTATAAAAGCAGACTTTTTCCTTTTGGAACATGTCCTCATCATAATGCTCAGGAGGTTCTAGATATTTCTTTTCAATGTACTGTTTATTTAAGATAGCTGAGTCAAAATCTAACTGTCACAGCAACAAATCATGCATGGCAGATATGACAATGACAAAACGCAAAGTACTGTACTTTACAAAACGCAAGAAGATTTCCACATAGTCAATCCTGGATTTTTGTCTATATCCTTTAGCGACAAGACTGGCTTTATAATGGGCCATGGCTGCACCTGCATTTAGCTTTTTACAAAAGACCCACTTGTGCTTTGACTGTCTTGTGGTAACTCAGCCTATTAACAAAAGTCCACATATTGTTGTCATTCAATTATGCCATTTCTTTATCTTTTGCTATTTTCCATTTTTCCCAATTACTGCTTGACTGTTTCTTGGATAATTAGAGGGTCACAGAAAGTGATATTTGCAAATTCCTCATACTGTATCGCCTAGGGGTTTTTCATTTCTTGTTTTTCACAGAACTCCTGCTTTGTGATTGAATGTCCTCAATGGCAATATCTAACTCAAACATGCTTCCAGCTGTCTTCATAACCAGCGTAACAAGCTTGTGCTCTGATTCCTGTTCTGGCCTCATGATAGATGGGGCTGTATCTTGGGACATCACATCCATGTATTTTATATACTTTTTTTGTAATGTCCCATAGTCTGTATCCTTTACTTCCTTGGCAAACTCCAAGCAAGATACACTCCACTAACGTGGGATCCTGTTTACATGTCTTCTCCTTAGGTATGTGCGCATATTTTCTGTACTCAAAGACTCTGAGATGATTGTTGATGTTTGACTTGCTTCCAGATCGCTCTTCTAGTGGGGTGTTATATTTTGCAGCTACAGTGAATGCACTATCCAGATATACTGCAGTAGACACTGCTTCTGCCCAAAAACTCTTTTCTAAGCCAATGTCAAACAGCATAGTTTGCACTCTCATCACAACTGTGCATATGGCATGCTCACTTACACCATTCTGTTCTGGTATATATGCAAAGGTTAGCTGGTGCGCTATGCCATATTTCTTCAGGAAAATGGCTAAGTCTTTATTTTCATATTCCCCACCATTGTCAGATTTTAAGATCTTAATTTCTGGCTCATTTGAGTCTAATTTCTGGCCCATCTGAGTCTCCACCATATTGTTGTTGTCTGCTATTTTGCTTATTACTTCACTTTTGGCTTTGATGAAGTAAATGTGTGTCATCTGGTGAAGTTATCGATGAATATCAGGAGATATCAATAGCCATATCCACTTGTTGATTCTATCTCCATTGGACCACACACATATGTATGCACCAATGCTATTGGTGACTCAACACTGGTTGCTGACTTTGGGAAGGGATAATGGGTTTGCTTACTCTTTATACAGCACTCACATGCCAGTCTCTCTGGATTATCCATGTCTATTCCCATCATCTCCCCTTCAAGGAGTTTCTGAATATTATGATACTCCAGGTGGCCTAGCTGCCTATGCCACAGCTCCACAGATATGCTTGCATGAGTGGCTACCACTGCATAACACTCCTCTGTGTCTAGTATGTATAGTTGCTGGCACTGGGTTACTGTTGCTATCATAGTCCCTTTTTTATTTTGAGATCATCAAGAAATGCTCTGCCCTGCGGTGTACAGCTGCTCAGTATAAAGGGATAAACTTCAAAAGTCTCATGTTCCTTAGATGGACACTGTGCTAAGAGATACCAGATCCCATAACAAAATTCTAAAAGGACTATAAAAAATAATTATATTTTTATATTGTTATATATTGTATGTATTTTATACTTGTCTATTTTTTTGTAGAGATGTGCGGTTCGGATTTACTCAGATATGTTTGGATCTCAAAATCAGCATCATATTGGCTATCCAGCTGTCACGTATTTTCGATAGCTAATAAAAGAAATCTGAACTAATCTGAATTTGTGATAATTTGGTGATAAGACCCAAATAAAAAAAACCCTGCACATCTCTAATTTTTTTAAGTTTACCCCTTATTTTGTACAACAAACTTGCCATCTGCAAACTTGACCTTGAATCCTTTTCCCCCTAGGATACTTAGGTTGGTTCCCAAATCTGGCAAGAATAACACATCCTGGATGTTTGTGACTATGGATTCACCTTTTATTCCCAGTCGTACCATGATTGTCCTGACTTTTGTGGCTTGGTCTCCATTTCTCTGTTATAGGGTCACACATGCTCAATAATGTAAACCATTCTTGATTGCAACTGAAATGTATTGTGGCTCCCGAGTCCATGTACCAGCAATCCTTCATGAAGCTGTTAAATTGAAAGCTTACTCATTTATTTTATCACACTTCTGTGCACCACTTGCATCTCTCAGTCTACATTCAGAGGCTTTATGTCCCACTTTGTGAAATATGAAACACTTGTAGTTAGGCCTTTTAGGGCATAGTGTCTTTTGTGGGTAAAGCAGAACTCTCAGCATTTGTCTCAACCAGTATGTGTTTTTGGAACTGCAGCAGCTTGGCCCTCATGATCTTTGTTGATAACTTAGTTGCAAGGGATTCCAAAGCCATTACTAAGAAATCAAATTCAGGCATCAAATTCTGTAGCATTGCCATTGCAATCTCATCATCATCCACCTGGACTCCTAGTAGATTGGACATATGTATAATATGGACATATGTATAAGTTAATGTTCATTCCGTTTGGTAAAGTACACGGTGTTTGCCATAGATTTGTCCTTCTCATCAGACCTTTATCTTCATATGTTGCTTGAAGGGCTATCCATGACACATGCTGTTCTACACCTAGGCCAATGGTTCCCATGGCTCTATCCACTTCTTCAGGACTTGGATTGTCACCTGGATTATTTGTGATTTTTCGCAGCTTCTATCTCTTTATCTGTTTTCATAGTGATTTTCCACATAGCATAAATCACTGAGACTCAATTTTGTGAAGGTTATGCTGTCTACTGCACTGTGCATTTTCTGGACTTTTCTGTATTCTTCACACTGGGCCCATAACCTATTGATATGACCTATCAGTTGAGGAATGTGAAATAGAGGTTAGTCCACAGAGAGGGCCTGATTCTGACCAGCTCGCGAACGCTGAGCGCTCGCAAGCGGGTCGAAGGTGCCCAAGTGCGCATGCGCACGACGGAGGCGCCTCCGTAATGCGCATGCGCGAGACCCGAATAACGATGGCCAAGTCATCGTTATGGGTCTCGCGCCAAAGGGGGCATGCTGTCGATGGTGATTGACAGCACGCCCCCTTTGGTGGGCGTGCCGGGGGCGTGGCTGCCCAGACTGATGCGTTCCCATGGAAACGCCTACCGTCTGGGGCCGGCCCCACTGACATCACTAGTGATGTCAGTGGGAGTGCTTTGGGCTCTGATAGAGCCAAAAGCACTCCTGGGCTTGCGGCAGCGAGACCCTACCGCAGGGTCTCGTCGCAAGCCCGATGGTCACGATGGTCTTGACCATCGCAACCATCTTTTTGGCCGCTCGCTATAGCTGTGGGTGGTCACCCACAGCTATGCGAGCGGCCAGGAGGCCGCTCCAAAATGAAGGAGGGACGGCCCTGATTCAGAGCGAGCACTCTGTCAGAGCGTCCGGCTCTGAATCAGGGCCAAAGAGTCCTTAACAAAGCTTGCGTGTTTATTGGTAACTGCGGTAATATAGAGGTTAACAGCAGTAACAACAATGATAGTGGTGATACACAGGGATAACAGTGGTATACAGGAATAGGCTATACAGTAGCTGTAGTAGATAGTAGGTAATGCAGGTCTCTAGCAGGAGCTAAGTACTGCACATGTGTGCATTACTGTGATACTCTACACAGTGGTATGCACACTACAGCATCCTAGTCTCCGGAGTGTAACACAGAAGAGGAGACAGCTCGGAGACTCAGAGACTCCTCTAAGGCAAATTCCACCAACCAGGTAACATTTACCCACCACCTACTGTACCCCACTACTGCCATAGATATGGAGAAGAGGAGAAGAGGAGGGGGCAGGGTTTCAGGGTAGAGGTGGACAATGGGGGGCTTTGTGCACTTGCATAGAAAAGACAGAGTTTGCCACATGCAGCAGAAGTGCCAAAACATTAAATAGTATCTGAATATAATTCATGTCAAAAATAGTTATCATTGTAAATAACATATTTTATTTTTTTAATGGAAGTTTTATTGAATTTTCAAGACATTTTACAGCCGAGTACTAGACCTATAAAAGAGAGAATGAAATAAAGAAAATGGAATTGTGGAGGGGGAACCGTTGTATCAACGGTATTGTCATCATTTGGCAGATGCTGACTGGGTGACCGTGTTCCTTCGTTGGCTATAAAACCCCTTCTCACAATGTTCTCCATACACTGCGCCCACCCACCTGTGGCTGATATGGAAAGTTTTCCGTGAAGGAAAGTATAATTGTCAGTGAAGGTAAGACAACCGGATATGGGGTCATCTCACACAAAGGTTGAGTCTTAATGTAACCCCTCGGTTGCTGGGTCTCTGCCCAGGTTATATGGTGACAGTGCTAAAAGCTAGTACCTGCGAGTATGGAACCGGCCGCATAGCGTGACTAGCAGGATATACAGTTATACACACACCTCGGTATGATTGTACACATAAGCACCAGAGAGAATAACAGAAATTCAGAATAGAAGAAATTGCTCACAAGAGTTTATTAACACGCCGAGTTGTTTTATTATTGTGGCGTTTTTTGTCTAAGCAGACTCTGTGTTATATGTCGCTGTGGAACGCTATCAAACACAGTGATGGAGAGTGGACAGGACCTTTCTGTTGGACAGGCAGATGTCGTACCTTTAGTCATAAAAGATATAGGCCCGTATTCAATTTGAGCAGAGCCATGTTAAGTTAAAGCGGCCCGGACTTAACGCTGACTTCACCTGTTTTGTAGGCGTTAAAGTATTGCGCGCGTGCACGCTTTACTCCGTATTCAATTTCAAAGTACGCGTAAACGGCACCCGGCGATACTGTAACAAGCGGAAAGTACTGTCATTTTTGGGGAAATCAGCCTGACACCCCCCAAAAGATGCTCTGACATGGGGGTTCACTATAGTACCCCCCGATTTGGCTCGCTGAAGGTATTTGGTGTTTTTAAATGGGCTCAATAGCTGCTAAATAGCATTTTTGTATACCTGATGCAGAATAGTATTTAGGAGTATTTTTTCCAGAAAATAACTTATCCCATCAAATTTGGGGTACTTGAAAATGGGGGTCAGCATATTTAAAGTTGAAAAAGTGAAGTTGAAAAAATAGTGAAAAATCCACCTGCCACAAGCACCTGCAATCAAAAAAACACCTGGGGCATACTTTGGGACCCCCCCCCCCCAGAGTCAAGTTCGCTAGTTTTTAAGTTTGTACCCCAACATTTTTTTTTTGCCCCATTTTTCAAAATAAATTTTTGGAGTGTCCTTAAGTTTTGGTTTTTTTTCGACACAGTTTACCTTTAGGGGACTGTCTGAAGGCTGCAGGGGGGTTCCCGAAACATTGCACCCCAAAACCCCAATTCTTCACTTTTTTCCACCTCCCATTCATAGGCAATACCGCCTATTACATTGCATTGAGGCGGAAAGTCTTTCAAATTAAATACTGGGTAAAACCAAAACAGGCAAAAATGACGTCATCGGCGGTAACTTAAGGCGGATCCGGACTTAACGCTTCAAACTGAATACAAGCCATAGATGTAAGATAAAGTACTGTTCATGTAATAACTTAATAACATACCCGTAACCACTGACAGTGTTCTTTATCTCTCACTCTCTCGCTGTTTGTATCTGGGTGATTATGTGACATCTGTTATTGGGCCATTCCACTGTCACATACAGGATATTTGTACAAGTTTAAACATATACATTTTTGTTAAAACTTAACATGAGGAAGTTATTTAGAAAAAAAAATTAATGTAATATCATTGGCGTCACAAGGGGGGGGGGCGGGCCGCAGCCAGGTGTCACCAAAGTGCCGACTCCTCCGCAGTGGCAGGACCTGGGTGTTGCATTACAGGCAGTACTCGGCTCCTGACACAGTGAGGGAGCAGGCACTGCACATAAACTGGTCACCGGGGGTCAGTCCGCACCCTTCGGGACTGCCAGAGTTACTAAAACGGAGATTTGGGCTGTGAGGCCATACCCCCTGCACACAAGGCCATTTTTTAGGTAGTGCGATTTATCTGGGGTAATTAGCTCGGCAGAGGGGTCAGTGGTGCAGTGTCTAGGTGCACAATAAGGGTCCACGCACAGCTTTGCAGGTGTTAAAATGAAAATAAATGGAGCTTTACTGTCAGCATGCAGGAACACTTTGAAAAATTACCTAGTTCCCATGAAGGGCACTACCTCAGTCCTTGGCCCCTCTCTGTAATGGGTAGCTAGTCTGCAAATGTAACACTTTATTGTTCTGTCTCTCACAAGGTGAGACACTGTCTCCTAGCCTTCACAGCTCCAAGGCCCACTGGCCTGGATTGGCTGCCACCACTTTATAAAACACATTTAGAGAGATTTGTGGTCCTCCCTGTCCCCTGCAGGTCTGGATATGGCCTCCTGGCCTCCCACTGTCCTCTTGGCTGACTAGCCTTCAGGCACACTGGACTCCTGACTGCAATAGTCCCAAATGAACTCTCTACACTTGGCAGCACTTCTCATGACTGCCCAGTCCTCCTTAGACTGACTCCACAGGGCAGCCATTAGGTGTGGTCACACCTCCTTTTTCTTCCCTGTGTGGGTGGGTACCTCCAGCTCCACACAGAATCCATGGCTCACTATCGCCACCTAGCTTCATCTTGCCACAGTAGAAATATTTAGTTTTTTCTCCGTTATACCCATCACAATATCACAAACTTTAGCTGTCACATACAGGACAAGCCAAGTCCACCATTGTTTTGTAAAGGAAACTTACTTGATTTTTGATTTTGAAAGATGCGAACGCTCACTCGATGCGTATGCAAATCCAGCGCACGCCCAGCATGGCAGGCGATTGCACGGCAAGGCATTAGCACGTCCACTATGTCTTGGCGTGTGATCACTATGTGTATGCAGACGCCCACCAGCCATTCATAAGACGCCCACTTGCGCGCGTCATCTCCTGGAAGTGCTTGAAACCATTGGTACATCGAGCACCATCGGATGCGATCGCAACGCTTAAGGTTGATCATACCCTGCCGCAAGCACTATCACTTCAGTGTGTATTTCAACCAGGTGACGTGTACAATGACACTGCCTGTTAATTATGCTCCTTAGACGGCGTCAGCGTGCCCCTCATATAGGTGATCCTGATCTTTAATCCCCCAGCGTCACTAAGGCTTTAGGTACAGTACAAGGCAGGGTGAGCGCACTGCTTACCACTCACTACCGACACATGAGAAGAGTTGGAGATTCAAAGTTCCATACCCCCATCTCCAAATTCCCACTTCGAGCACTGTCTATACACACATACACTCATTTGTTATTAATGAATTAATTTATTAATGCTTACACACTTAATTTTGTTATATATAATAAAATAACATGGGGGTTAGTGTATATCTTATATGTCATTTTTGTTTTTGTTTCAGTATTTTAGTTTTTTATTTCATTTTTTATTTATATGAGTTTTTAGGTTCCTTTCCTGGCTGTGGGAAGTGTTTCATTACTTTTTCCTGAATTAACATTCAATTACAAGTGGCTTTTAGTGAAGGAAAACATCCCTAAAAAACAGCTCCAGGCGAAATAAAGATGTCATCGCTTCAACGCTGCTGAAAACATCTGCTCGGCCGGCCCCATCGCTTCTGCTCCACTTGTTAAACGAGGACACGCAGAAACTATCTGTCATCATGGTAAAGCATCATATACTGGTGAGAGAGGAGGAGGGCAGGAGCACTGGCGGGCGAGGGTCCCGTTACAGGCTGAGGGAAGTGTGGATCACACAGTAGGAAACTATATAAATCAACAAATGCAGGAACCCAGAAGGACAGGTCACAGCAGACTCTTCTGTTAGCCTGAGCCAGTTACTGTAGATGTTACTGATGCCTCACTCTGACGAGTATACAGTATACGGCTAGTATAGCAATGAGGTACCACAGACCCCAGCACGTATTGTACCAGCCGAACTCACACCCAAATCATTATACCATAATGCTTTCTAATTCTATACATAAGACGAGCAGTGCCGCTACAGTAGATAAACATTGCCCCCCACACATTATATCCACAGGGTCACCTGGTAGCACCTCCATACATTATGCCAGCAATTCCTGTGACTTAAAACATTATGCCATAATATACCAGCAGTACCTGTTCTCCTTCCACCAAATTATTATGCCAACAGTATCTGCATAATAACATTTATGGGATGTAGTCATCATCCCAGCGTGCAGGATTCCGACACCAGTATCCCAACCGCCGGCATCCTGAAGGTAAGTACCGGGGTGTTAGGGGCAGGTTTGGTATCGGGGTTAGGCATTAGGGGGAGAGTTAGGGTTAGACACCGGGTAGGGAGTGTTAGGATTAGGGTGCTTTGAGGGGGAGGTTAGGTTTAGACACTAGGCGGGGAGATTAGGTTTAGGCACCGGGGAGGGGTAGGGGTTAGGGTTAGTGTAGGGGTTATAAAAGTACATACCATTCCTTCCTATGGCTATCGGGATTCTGGCCAGTGGCATCCCAACAGCCGGGATTTCAAACCCAACCCGACCATTATAACAACATAACCTGTGTCCTAAAATGATGCCAGCAGTGTCCCCCCAAAGATTATATCTGCACTAGTATTTGTGTCTCTTTGCATTATTCTAGCTGTGCCTGTGGCCCAAAACATGATGCCAGGAGTGTCTGTGAAGCACTGGAGGTCTCAGCATGATACATGTAATGGTTAATTCCTGGCTCCTGTGGGCCAAGAAATGAAGCCGTACTCACAGTTATGCTCACATAGCACTTGTTGTATGGAGCAAAGCTTGAGCGGGGAATACAGGTCACCAGCTGGTCACTGTATCTGGGTAGCGACGCAGGGTCTCTAGCTGTGGTAGCAGCTCTCTGTCAGTTCTATCTGGACCTATGTGGAAGACGTCCATCTTCCACTGTGGCGCTCTAACTAATTGACAAGATGGTGCCACGTATGTGCAGTAAGAGGGTCAGCGGCCATCTTGGTGGGGATTTGAAGATTCTCTATATGAGGTTGGATACCAGAACAAATATGTTATTCTTTTATCAGTTTTAAATACAAAGACCACTGACTAAGTGCACTCATAGTGCAATATAGCCCCTAGGTTTTGCATCGTGTCTCAGTGGTCACCTCAGGTCACTTCAAACTGAAAGACCTACGCTCCGCTCTAAGGAGCCACCTCTGCATGCTAATTAATTTCAAAGTCCCTCTTTGCCATGACAATGAACTTAGGCCCTCATTCAGAGCCGTTCGCTATTTGCGGTCGTTCGTTTAAAAACAAGGGGTGGCTATTCAAATGATCCGTACGCACATTGCAGTCTGTTCACACCTCTAAGCCTGAACGAACGAGCAAAACATACGCTCGTTTATTTGTTAAAAACGCCCCCTGGCCGCTCGCACCATACGTCATGTCCGCTATTTATTAGATTAATCGAGTACATCGACCAGCGTATGAACTGCTCGCTATTCTTGTGGTTGGTGTTTGCTACCACAAATTTGCGAGCAGTTCTGGCTATAAAATAACCCAGTGACGTGGTCATTGACGCTGCTGTTTTAAATATACACACCCATAAAACGCCCGTTTTGACCTTTAACCACGCCTGCGTTCGGATCTCCACTCCCCATTTTCAAGCACCTTCCCCTGTTACCACCCACATACGCCTCATTCTGTCACTCAAAATAGCAGGCACTCGCTATATAGCGTACAAACGATTTTCGGCCGCACTGACTGGTTCGCGCATGCGTACTAAAAAGCGTACGCATGCGCAGATGTGCAAACATCGCTCGGAACGAGCGTACTGCCGCTAACGAGCGGCTCTGAATGAGGGCCTTAATCCCAAAAACAACATTTCCACTGCATTTCAGCCCTGCCACAAAAGGACCAGCTGACATCATGTCAGTGATTCTCTCATTAACACAGGTGAGAGTGTTGATGAGGACAAGGCTGGAGATCACTCTGTCATGCTGACTGAGTTAAACTAACAGACTGGAAGTTTTAAAAGGAGGGTGGAGCTTGAAATCATTGCTCTAAAAGGGCTTCACATGCAAGGATATTGCTGCTAGTAAGATTGCACCAAATTCAAAAATTTATCGGATCATCAAGAACTTCAAGGAGAAGGTTCAATAGTTGTGAAGAAAGCTTTAGGGTGCCCAAGAACATCTACTAAAGTTGATTCAGCTGCGGGATCTGGGCACCACCAGTTCAGAGCTTGCTCAGGAATGGCAGCAGGCAGGTGTGAGTGCATCTTCACGCACAGTGAGGCGAAGACTTTTGGTGGATGGCCTGGTGTCAAGAAGGGCAGCAAAGAAGCCACTTCTCTCCAGGAAAATCATCAGGGACAGACTGATATTCTGCAAAAGGTACAGGGATTGGACTGCTGAGGACTGGGGTAAAGTTATTTCTCTGATGAATCCCCTTTCAGATTGTTTGGGGCATCTGGAAAAATGCTTGTCCGGAAAAGGGAAGGTGAGAGCTACCATCAGTCCTGTGTCGTGTCAACAGTAAAGCATCCTGAGACCATTCATGTGTGGGGTTGCTTCTCAGCCAAGGGAATGGTCTCATTCACAATTTTGCCTAAGAACACAGCCATGAATAAAGAATTGTACCAAAACATCCTCCAAGAGCAACTTCTCCCAACCATCCAAGAAATTTTGGGTCCATGGCCTGGAAACTCCCCAGACCTCAATGCCATTGAGAACTTGTGGTCAATCCTCAAGAGACAGGTGGACAAACAACAACCCACAAATTCTGCCAAACTCCAAGCATTGATTGGGCAAGAATGGACAGCCATCAGCCAGTATGTGGCCCAGAAGTTGAGTGACAGCATGCCAGGGCGAATTGCAGAGGTCTTGAAAAAGAAGGGTCAACACTGCAAATATTCACTCTCTGCATAAACTTAATGTAATTGTTAATAAAAGCCTTTGACACTTATAAAATGCTGTAATGTTACTTCAGTATACCATAGTAACATCTGACACTTATGTAATGCTGTAATGTTACCTCAGTATACCATAGTAACATCTGACACTTATGTAATGCTGTAATGTTACCTCAGTATACCATAGTAACATCTGACACTTATGTAATGCTGTAAAGTTACCTCAGTATACCATAGTAACATCTGACACTTATGTCATGCTGTAATGTTACCTCAGTATACCATAGTAATATCTGACACTTATGTAATGCTGTAATGTTACCTCAGTATACCATAGTAACATCTGACACTTATGTATGCTGTAATGTTACCTCAGTATACCATAGTAACATCTGACACTTATGTAATGCTGTAATGTTACCTCAGTATACCATAGTAACATCTGACACTTATGTCATGCTGTAATGTTACCTCAGTATACCATAGTAACATCTGACACTTATGTCATGCTGTAATGTTACCTCAGTATACCATAGTAGTATCTGACACTTATGTAAAGCTGTAATGTTACCTCAGTATACCATAGTAACATCTGACACTTATGTATGCTGTAATGTTACCTCTGTATACCATAGTAACATCTGACACTTATGTAATGCTGTAATGTTACCTCAGTATACCATAGTAACATCTGACACTTATGTAATGCTGTAATGTTACCTCAGTATACCATAGTAACATCTGACACTAATGTCATGCTGTAATGTTACCTCAGTATACCATAGTAATATCTGACACTTATGTAATGCTGTAATGTTACCTCAGTATACCATAGTAACATCTGACACTTATGTATGCTGTAATGTTACCTCAGTATACCATAGTAACATCTGACACTTATGTAATGCTGTAATGTTACCTCAGTATACCATAGTAACATCTGACACTTATGTAATGCTGTAATGTTACCTCAGTATACCATAGTAACATCTGACACTTATGTAATGCTGTAATGTTACCTCAGTATACCATAGTAACATCTGACACTTATGTAATGCTGTAATGTTACCTCAGTATACCATAGTAACATCTGACACTTATGTATGCTGTAATGTTACCTCAGTATACCATAGTAACATCTGACACTTATGTCATGCTGTAATGTTACCTCAGTATACCATAGTAACATCTGACACTTATGTAATGCTGTAATGTTACCTCAGTATACCATAGTAATATCTGACACTTATGTAATGCTGTAATGTTACCTCAGTATACCATAGTAACATCTGACACTTATGTAATGCTGTAATGTTACCTCAGTATACCATAGTAACATCTGACACTTGTGTAATGCTGTAATGTTACCTCAGTATACCATAGTAACATCTGACACTTATGTAATGCTGTAATGTTACCTCAGTATACCATAGTAACATCTGACACTTATGTAATGCTGTAATGTTACCTCAGTATACCATAGTAACATCTGACAAGAAGGTCTAATAACACTGAAGCAGAAAACTTTGTGAAAACCAATACTTGTGTCATTCTCAAAACTTTTGGCCATGGCTGTATAATAGGTGCAGGGTGTCTGGGGGTCCCACACCGCACACCCTGCACCCATATTTTCTAATACTTACATAATACTCATCTCACCGTGGTCCCACGTCGGGTGTCTCAGCCCTATACAAAACACCAGAAAATGGCAGTGGCGGCCATTTTCCCTGCCTTTTGCACATGCGCAGTGAAGAAATCGCTGGGACTACTGCTGCGATCACTGGTCAGCCGTCAGTCTGCTGCTGGCCACCGAGGAGAGAGGAGGGGGCCCGGACGGGGAATGCACATGGGTCCCCTCCTCTCTTTCTACGCCTCTGGTTGTTTGTAAAATGTAATATACATTGTGGTCTCCATTTTGGGAATGTGGTGTGGGTGTCAGACTGATCAGCCTATAGCTGTGTGGGGGCGGAGATTTGGTGTCTCCTCAGGTTTATAGTGGGGGTTTGGCCTGTGATTTCCCACTTTCTTACCCCTCCCACTTTTTGGTATGTCATTTTGTCGGCTTTGTGAGTGGTTGGTGAGTACGGCAGTGGCCATGGTGCTGCACTGGTGAGGTGCGCTCCCCTCCATTATACATCCTTCTGGGATCAGCAGCTCTACTTATCCTGTGGGATTTGTGTGTGTGTCATTGGTATGGGAGATGGAGACCTATCACTTTTTTGCTGTGGTTGTTGGGGCAAATGGTGCATGCAGCATACTTGCCAACGCTCTCAAAAGATTGGGAGGGGGCTCTACCGGCCACCCGATAGAGTTGGCCAGTCTCCCGGTACGGCCCACTTCCTGACTGAAATGTTCGGCTGGGAGGTTGAATGGAATCCGGATGAAAGATCTACGGTGTCTAGAAAGACACTCAGTAGGTCGACACCAGATAATCGACATGCAATATGTCGACAGGGTCAAAAGGTGGATAGGTACAAAGGTCGACAGGGACAAATGGTCGACACACAAATGACCAAAATATTTTTTCAGTTTTTTCACCTTTTTTAAGGTTATGGTGAGGGTTAGACACTTGGCAGAGGGTTAGGCTGCAAAGGGGATAGTTAGGGTTAGGCACTTAGGGGGAATGTAATAGTTAGGGTGAAGGTTAGGCTTAAATTACAAGAAAAACATGTGTCAACCATTTGTGTTTCAACCAAAATGCTCCTGTCGACATTTTGTACCTGTTGAACTTTTGACCCTGTCGACCTATTGCCTATCGACCAACTGGTGTAGACTTATTGAGTGTCTATCTTTTAGACCACACCTGGTTGGATGATGTGATTCGCATTAAATTGCATAATCCTAGCTCCACCCACCAATATACACCCTGGGTGTGGGTCCATGATGACGTGTAGCCACGCCCCCACTGTAACATGCCACGGGTTGCAACTTTAAACAGTGGGCACTAGGCCACAATGACAAGTATACCAGCCACATCCCGCACCCATTGAATAGGATTGCTGAAGTGAACTTGGATTAAGAAGTCAAGTGGCTGCGCTGGTTATTAGCTTGCTGCTCTTATCTATAGCTACTATACTATTTTATATAATAATAACTGACCAATTCTCACGTTACTTATGTCTTGTTTCATTACTTATATTTATATGTTACATTTATATAGTATTTAGGTTATTTATACATTTACAGCAGAAGCTGATGTTAGCCTCTATGGCGTACATAGTCATACTTGTTCGTTAGGTTCATGCAGGACTCTAGTTCTTAGCTTAGTTGTATATTCTAAAATTATTAAGCCAGGGCCTGAAATGTTAACATGAAGCTAAACACTCTTATTCTTCCACAATCCTTTATTTACAATACACTTACAGCGCAGTCGCTTTGCTTAGAGAATTGGCATAACTTTCTCCATCCCGAAACACCACCGGTTCTAAGTACAGCGACTCGCGGTACAAATAATTCCCCTGTACTTGCAGCGCTGAAATGTTTAAATCCTGTTATAATAATAATCATTAATTTAAAAAGAAAAAACGCAGCGAGATTTAGAAAGATGTAGAATAGTAATGTACCGGGAAATAAAACGTACTTTATATACTATATAGCAGGTTTTAGTATATTAATGGCGATGTGTTTTCACAAGGACGTCTGGGGCTGCTGTTGAGTTTAGGGGGATACGTGTCCTTTTCAGTCCCTTCTGCTTAAATTCTTTCCATCCATTATTAGATTCACATTAAATATACAGAGTATTACTAATTTACTATACACCTGCCGAGCAGGGAGGAGTAATCCCAAAGCTTCGTATTTTCTGGTGTAAGATGCATCCTCTCTAATGTCACAGACACGTATGTCTTACATAGTGTCCCAGTTACTCAATGACAATATGATTTAATAGCTGTAAACTACAGTGTCAGGGCCTTTCAAAATGTCTGACAGATTTAAGTATCTTAAAATTCTCCTTGAATTAGGTAATATTTCCAAATGTGCTCTATTAATTATTAACACTGCTTTATAGCACCAGCATACTCTGTAGCCCTGTACAAGTGGGCCTGGCATTAACCAGGGTTGCCTACCCTCCCGATTCGGCCGGGAGCCTCCCGATAAACGGGTACAGCTCCCAGCCCCCCCGGAAAGGCAGGCAAGCCTCCCAACTGCCACCGATCCCCCCAGGCCCCCCCCCGTGAATACCTGTTAAACCCCCACAGTGAGGGGGGCGGTGACACGATTCACGCTGATTCGTGTCATTTTGGCCCCGCCCCCTGCTTCACAATGCCTGTTTTATCGGCACTGTGTAGTGGAAGCGGGGCAAAAATATTGCAATCACGTGGCTCCACCCCCCGTCATGCCCGCAAATGACATCTGCCAACTGGCCATGCCCTCTTTTGTCAGCCACGCTCCCTGCCCTGCCGATCTGGCTGCTCCCTCCCTTGAAGGAGCAGCCAGACAGTCGGCAAGCATGGCATTAACCCATAGTGCAGCGGGCCCCTCTTCTCGGAAAAGCCCCCCCACACACAAATCCTGTATCTTATCTTGTGCCTTCCTCCTCTGTGGCGCCATCTCCCAAGTGATAATCGGGAAGATGGCGCATGCGCAGAAGAGAGCTAAGAGTCTTTGCTTTCATTGGCGACGCCATGTTCTTGAAGATGTCACAGGGAAGATGGTGTCACAGAGGAGGAGGGACCCATTTCCTGGCACAAGGTAAGTAAACTGTGAGTGCAGAGTGTGCATTCCGGGGCCCATGTGTAGCCCGGGGCCCATGTGCACCGCACACACTGCTGGGTATTAGCATTCAGACAAAGTTTAGTCGAGGTGATGCACTGGGC
Source organism: Taudactylus pleione (assembly GCA_031769625.1). Lineage (NCBI taxonomy): Eukaryota > Metazoa > Chordata > Amphibia > Anura > Myobatrachidae > Taudactylus > Taudactylus pleione. The sequence continues at coordinate 1,123,296 of JAUIMM010000927.1, forward strand.
CTGATCCTGCGCGGCAATGCCAGACACAGTGGAGTGACGTTGATCGTCTGCGCTTGATTGTTCTCTATTCTCTATACGCACTGCGTATATGTGTCACATATATGTTCGTACAGAGTCACAGATCAAACTTAGACGAATGGTATCAGGAATGTGACTGGAAGGTAACGGGGGAGGAGTGTACAAAGACGCTGAACCGCTCACATAGGACGCCATACACCTGCAATAGGGTTGACGCAGGTTTTAAAGGTGTGACAGATAGGGTGCGTCTACAACCTACAGTATCTATGCACCAAGCAGCATTGCAGCGTCCACAATGGCTCAGGGTGGGCGCATCAGTCCTTGCACATTCGTACGCGTAGATGTGCACCAGGGATGGGCTTTGTAGCAACAACGGCATAAAGTTGCAGGCGCGACTGCGGCAAAAGGACAGACGTGTCCTGCGTTGGACTCATTATACCACAAATATTTTATTTACACCCCTAAAAACAAGGAAATTCAGTGTACAGTCACTAATTATGGTAAATTACAGCTGAGCCGTAATGGGATAGAGGCAAAAATGGACAAAAGGGGAAGTTTCCCCTAGCAACCAATCAGCTCCTAACTGCCATTTATCTAGTGTATTCTATAAAATGAGAGGTACAATATGATTGGTTGCTATGAGTTACACCTCCTCCTCTTCCTATATCTTTGATATAAATTAACGTATACATCCAAATGACCCAATCTATATGTGACATTCCCAATAATAAGGGCCTGGCCCACCACCCCGGAAAGGTCAGGACTGGCCAGAAATATATATATCAGAATGTAATAAAGTTCAAGCAATCAGAAATCCCCCCTTCCTAACCAATGGTTTGGTGCGGTGCCAAATGATTCAAACAGGAAGTCCAATGGGAGCGCGGTGTCGTAAAGATAAATATTGCCACCATCATCCCTGGAGACGGCATGTAACTATCGCTTAGAAACCAGTGATGTTTCACTACCGCACACATGAGAAGAGTCGGCTGCGCATACGCAAAGGAGCTCTGCCGATGAGTCAGGTCCCCATTTACCAACGAGTTTTATCACCAAAACGAGTGATAAATGTCACTGTGTATGATAAATGGTGCTCCAGCCAATCATCTCCCAACTGTCACTTTTCTAACAGCTGGCAGTTGGTTGCTGATTGGCTGGAGCACCATTATCATACACAGCAACATTTATCACTTGTTTTGGTGATAAAACTCATTAGTAAATGAGGCCCTCAGTGTTCTGATAGCAGCAGGAAATCATCAGAAAAGTCATAGTAAAAACATTGAAGGTTGTAAACCGTCGGATTCCAATGGCCATTCCTACTGTAGGTCACAGGGTGCAATGTAATGTTAATAAGCTCAGTATGGTTAGAAATTGAATGGGAGTTTTTCCACAGTTGCAGGGAACCCACAAATTGTCTATTATGCAGTAAACAAATGTTGACTTTGCTATTTCAGCAGGATCATGGGCAAATCCTGCCCCGATCATACGCAAATTCCGCAAACTGTGCGCTTTAGTGTCTGCCTGAGACAGGAAGGATGAAGGCGATGACGCAAGTTGACAAGCAGCTGGTGAGCCGTCATTGCGGCATATTGCGAGTGGTCACTGCCAGTGGTATCTGTAACGAAAGCAGCGGCAGAATACATCCCCGTCACTAGTGTATACTAGAATGACAAATACTAACGAGATGGATTAGGAGCTGCTGAAATCTGAGCTATGTCATTAATCCCTGCACCTCATTGGGCTCTTCTGCTATTTCCAAAACTTTTCCTAAACTCTGCTGCATAACTTTGCTCATTGTCTCCAGTTGTCAATCACTAATGAATGATCTCTCTCATTTTCAAAGATGTCGTTAATTGTAGCTGATTTGTATAAACCAGGAAGCATATTTGGGCTCATACCCATATCCCCATCTAAAGAAAGGAACACAGCTGACCGTCAAGGAATAATGCATATTTTCCTGTTGTACAGCTAGTTACACCGCCAGTGCCCCAGTTTAGAATTAGGGACAGTAAGCCTGACGCTAGAAGGTGCACACATTTAAATTGGCTCTATTAAAGATAAGTCCTGGATAAATGTATTTAATGCCTCAGTATTAGGGAAGTTAGGGACTCACCTTATGAGGTTCACCGTGACATGGTAGGTGGGCAAACATCTTTGGCCAAATATGTACTAAGAGAACCTTACTTAAAAATCATGTTAAATGTTGGAGTTTATTATAAATATATTGTTAATAATAATAGCACACTGTGGGCGTAATTCAGACCCGCTCGCGAGCGCTGAGCGCTCGCAAGCGGGTCGATGGTGCCCTAATGCGCGTGCGCACAACGGAGGGAGCTCCGTTGTGCGCATTCGCGAGACCCGCATAGCGACAGCCAAGCTGTCACTATGGGTCTCGCACCAAAGGGGGCGTGCTGTCGATGGTGAGTGACAGCACGCCCCCTTTGGTGGGCGTGCCGTGGCGTTGCTGCCCAGACGGTGGCGTTCTCATAGGAACGCCTACCGTCTGGGGCCGGCCCCACTGACATCACTAGTGATGTCAGTGGGAGTGCTTTTGGCTCTGATAGAGCCAAAAGCACTCCTGGGTTTGCGGCAGCGAGACCCTACTGCAGGGTCTCGTCGCAAGCCCGATGGTCGCGATGGTCATGACCATCGCGACCATCTTTTTGGCCGCTCGCATAAGCTGTGGGTGGTCACCCACAGCTATGCGAGCGGCCAGGAGGCCGCTCCATTTTTAGGTAGGAGGGCCCTGATTCAGAGCGAGCGCTCTGGTCAGAGCGTCCGGCTCTGAATCAGGCCCTGTGTCCTGGAGTTACTGCATTTGAATGTCTACAATTATATCTTTACAGCAACCTAATCCAACCATTTAGTTATGGGAACACCGGCAGTTCATGAAAGAGTAATTGCAACTATTTTATATATGTATATATTTATACGATTATTGCAAAATTGCTATATATTTTATGTGGGTGGTTTTTCTTACTATTTAGATTTTTTTTATTATTTTCATTTCCCATTGCCTACACAAAGGTTTCACTATTTTATATTTGCGAGACGATAATGATGTGGGACGTCGGGCACAGCGCTGGCCTAAACTGCAGCCATTTCTACCTGCCATCCACGTGCCAAAATTAAATAAATCCAATGGCTGTAGATGGCAGAATGTAAGTTTCCACAGTGAAATTACCAATCCTTTTTTTCATATATTAAAGCCATGCGGTTTCCATGGCGTATGTACAGTACCACCCCTCATTAGGCTGCATTCCGCAGCAGGCCCATGAAAGCTCCCTGGAATTAGGGCCACGCGCGGGTCAGGACCTTGCAATGACCACTGCATTCAGGCAAGCCAATTCATTAACGGCGAGCTGCCTAGATTTCCAACCTACTAATTGGAGAGACTGTATTTAAAACCGTGTCACCTCTCGTCTTGTCACTGCAGTTGAGAAGAGGATTAAGATGTCATCCTCATTTTCCTCTGCGAGGTCTCTGTCAGGGCTCACATACTGGCATGCACGCTGATGCACCCAGGGACTTCACGAGCCAATAAAACCCTGAGTGCAGGTAGAAGACAGACAGAAAGTGAAATTCAAGATGCTGGCTTGTGCTGGAAAAGCTGAACTTCTCGGGAGATATCCTGTCCATCCGGGAGACAGGAAGGAGCAAACTGTTCATGGCAGCGTAAAAAAACGAAAAAAAAGCTTCTGGGACTCTTCTGGGGATTCTGGGGAAACTCAATCAACAAAATTATTTTCCCATAGTCCAAACCGGGCCAGACCTTAATTGCATTTCTCTCTCTCTCTCTCTCTTTCTCTGATTAAGAAATAAATCACTTATTAATTTATGACCTGCAGAGGACGTCATGCAAAAAATGTTTTCCAGAGTCTGGCGAGGCCCTAAGAACTATTTCCATGGAAAGCTGAAAATATCTCCACCTTTCGCGAAGGCCCGCTAGCTAATTAAAGAGCCTCTGCCATGTGTTTTAAAACATGGTTATTAATGATACACTTAAGTAGAAGCACATGTTGAATGATAGTGGGAGACAAGTGTGTGTGTAAGAGAAGTCCACGCCGGCTCTCCTATAAAGGTTACGGAATGATAAGGACTCTCTGTGCAAAATGGGTCAATTGGGGGGGGGGGGTGCCCTCTGGTAATTACTAACGTGATTGTATCGCTCCTTATACAGTATGCAAATGTCTCCCCGGGTTATAGAATGCATACCAAGCTGGGTGTGACCTCTCTGTAACTCTGTCAGTAGCAGCTTGATTGTTTGCCAGCATTATAAATAAATATATATATATATATATATACTGTATAAACACAGTTATCTGCTCCCACTGTTGCACATACGCTGTCTAACAGATGTTATAAATTATGTTTTAATGGCAATATTGGAACTTTGCAGGAAGCACAAAGGGGACATCAGTGAAGCATTTCCTTTACCTCATACGTTAAAGAAGAAAGATTAGTGGAAAAGACAAGTTTATTGCTGGCCCGGACACATGATGCAACTCACTGCGTGTGATTGATTTTGCAGCCTACCTTGGAGAGGCAGAACAGGTCAAACTTTTGCTTTCTCAGTTTAAAAAGAAAAAAAAAACTGTGATTTTATTTCCGCTCGTTGCAATAATCGACAGCCTCAGAAATAGTGAGAAATGTTCAGCAGGATAAAAGTTGGTGTAAAATATTCATTTTCTCCAGGGACCGCTGAAAGCATCCACTATACAGGATTACGTTTGTACATGTGCTATAATATGCCATCAGAGGTTTCAAACAATTGATCAGCAAATCCTCTGCCACGACCAGTAGAACAACAGCGGTCCTGCCTTAAGACAACTGCTGGTTATGCGGAGCACTCAGCCAAGGTGGCAGCTTGCTTGTTCTGTTTTCAAGGTAAAGTTTATCATGGGTTGGAAAAAGGGATACACCTGGAATACTACTTAAAAGGGGTTGACCAACAATGGCACAGACAGCATAAATATCTTGTGCAGAAGCTGTTTGATTCTTCCCAGTAGAAAACATCTGCAAACCAGGGTAGGGGTGACTCACAAGAGATCCCGGGCTCTGGGTGTACAAACCTAGGGCCCAATGGTCAGCCCTAGGTAGGTGTACACACAAGATGTCCAGCTCCTTTCGGCACTTTAAAAGGATAACTTGATACAGAGTTTCCCCTTTAGTGAATACTTATAGTGAGCTCCTCCATTCCTATTTATGACCTCCGATGGACCCTGCCATTTAGCCAGCAACTGGCCATCTCAGAGCAGACATGTGCGACTTCTTTCCAGTCCAAATGAGCACCCAAATCCAGACGTTTGTGCAGATTCAAAATACATTGTGAAATATTCTTATGCCTACAGGTTTGTTCCTGCAATTCTATCAAAGCCCAAACAGCAACATTTTGTAGCCTGGAGCACATCAAGGAGAACTAAGAGGAGAATGGGGATGAGGTTGTATCAGTGTTTCTAGGTTTGAATAAATTTTCTCAATGAGTTCCTACTGATGAAACCACTAAAAACACAGGAGAAACGCGTCAGTTCTGCGGAAACAGTAGCCACCCATTCACCTGTAACCATATGGTAGGATATATTTAAGGCTCTCTATGCAAACATTTAAAAAACACAGGGGTTGGTTTCTTCTTTTCTTTATGACTTTACAGATTTGAAAAAGAAGAGTTCCAAATTACTGAATCCAACCTTTGATTAGCCAGCCAGCCTTTAACGAGAGAAGAGGTAAACAACCCATGGCACAAGAGGATGTTTGGAGTTGCACCCACTAAGACCACTATGTTCTTTCCCTAATCTCAGGGGTGGGCTGGGCCAAGTGGCAGTGTGGCATGTGCCTCCTGATTCGGTCCCATATTGAATTATATAACCCAGTATCCAGGTGGCCATGAAGTATTGGACACCACTACAGATTACGTATGTGCTGACTGTCTACAATTGTCATTCATTTAAACATAATTTTTCATATTGGTCTCCCAAAGCTTGTGGGTGTATGAAGGAACAGTGTGTGATAGGGCTGAGCCAATCCAATGGGTGAATTTCAAAGTGGTGGACATAATTGCACCAGGGGCTTCTGCTGTTGAATCTATTCTGCATTGAACCTACAAAAGAATGTAATGATATGTGTGACCAGAATGGGATTGAAATACCAGCGGCTTAATAGCCGCCGGTTCAAATCCTGACAGTGAAAGCCTGAGAGTGAGAGATTCTGACGGGCGTTGGTAAGTACCCTAACCCTCCCCTCTCAACCCCTAACCCTAACCCTCCTTTAGGGGTGCCTAACCCTAACCTCCCCTCCTAGTGCCTAACCCTAACCTCCCCGCCCCGAAACCTAACCCTAACCCTCCAGGGGGGCTGCCTAACCCTAACCTCCCCCCCCCAGTGCCTAACCCTAACCTCCCCTCCCTGCACCCTAAACCTAACCCTCCCAGGGGGCTGCCTAAACCTAACCTCCCCCTTAGTGCCTAACCCCCCCTTCCCCTAGCCTAACCCTAACCTTCCCTGGAGGGGTGCCTAACCCTAAGTCCCCCTGGGGGTCCCTAAACCTAACCCCCCCATCCCCGGGCTAAGTGTTATACCTACCCATCAAGCGGACAATCTGGATGGTGGGGGTCGGTCATCCGGCATCAGGATTAAGATAGGCGTCGGCATTTCGATGCCTATTTTAAGTCCCTTGTCAGGCAGGTCCAGACGGGATTTAGACTGGTGGCATTGCATCCGCCGGTCGATTCACTACATCCCGTGTGACCATCTACTCTTCTATAGCAGTACTCTCTGCTCAGAGCGGCCTGTTTGGTCCTCTCTTGTGCCACCTGCTCTGCTGCACTCTGAATATATAGGGGAAGGGGGGGTCATTTCAGTTGAGGGTGTAATGTTACAGGAGAATCATTGGCAACTGCTGTAGGGGAGATAGTGCTAAAGAGGGATCATTGGCACATGGGGGAACCATTGGCAGCAGGGGTAAGGGGATATTGCTGCAGTGGGGAGACAGAGCCAGTACTGCTGGTGAGTTGGGAGTGACAGGTGGAAGGGCAGCAGTACAACACTGCTTACCACTACTGACCCATACCCACAAACCCGTTACTGCCCGACCATAACAACATAACATGAACAAACTGGCTACAAATATGGAAGGACAGGGAAGCCACTAACATCTTTATTAAACATCTAGTATTTTTTTGAATGTTTGTATATGTCGCAGTGAATTGGACAAAGACCATGGATAAATTAGTGTAGACGGTGGGTCAGCGCGGCTGGTCAGGCAGGCCCAGGGTGTTGGTGGCATGTTGTTCATCAATACTTGCAGTGGGAGCTGCGAGATGAGAGCGCGCATAGTAGAACTCTTATAGCGTATGTTGTAGATAGACCCCTCTGTACGAACATACAGTAGATGTTGAAGTTGTGCATTATTATAACTTATTAGTTAGAAAGCCTGCTTCAGACCAGAGTCAGCGCTTCTGAATTATCTACTGTCTCAAACGGTACTAACATGACGGATCTGACACGCCTATGTGTTGGCCATTTATATGACCGTGACCTTTGGATATCAGGGGCCTGGTTCAGAGGTGGACAAAGTGCCAATGCCACACGCAGTTGGCTGATGTTAACCTGCATATTGCACTGCGTATGTGTTCCGATGGTTACCATTGGGAGACACATTGCATTATGATAAAGACGCAGATCTGGCAAAATACTAGAGATGAGCAGGTCCGCCCATGGTCCACTCAAACTTTGAGATCCGGACCGAGATCCGAACGCGGCTCGAGGTTTCCCGCATGACTCGGATCTCAAAACGAGGCGAAACACCATCCTCCTGCTGTCGGATTCTCACGGGTTTTAAAGTATATAAAGGTCCCCGCGATTGGCGCCATTTGCAATCCGGCTGTGGAGAGAGAAGCTAGAAGATGTAGTCAGTCACTGTCAGTCACTCAGTGTGTTGTCCATAAAGGGGCTTAGGCTGCAGCATATAAAGGGGGCTTCCTTCAGTGGGTGCTGCTGTGTCACTTATCCTGTCAATTAACTGTGGCTGCTGCTGTGTTGTTGACCTGTCCTTCAGGCTAGGACTGCAGTCCATAAAGGGGTTCTGTGTTGTCCAGGGGGGGTTGCTCTGTCAATTAGGGGTGCTCTTCCCCAGTGTAAAAAAAATAAAAGTGAAATTAAATTAATATTATCAATCAACAGAAAATAAAAAAAAGATATCAAAACATTAAAATAAATAAATTAAAAATTAATCAATCCTTCCACCCTTTCCCTGTCTTCAGTCTATAAACATATTTCAACTCTGTCGGGCCTCTGACCTAGTTAAGGAAAGGAAAGGACCGAAGGATTGATTAGTTTTTAATTTATTTATTTTAATGTTTTGATTCTTAAAAAAAATTATTAGGGAAGATCAATCTAGGATCAAGTTCTTCAGTTCCTAAAAGACATCTTTGATTTGGAGGAGGTTTTTTTTATACATCTAATAGAAATGAGGTGGCCTTGTTTGTGGATCTGCTGCTAGAACATACTGTAAACAGATGTTTACTAGTTTGTACTCAGGGAGGTTGTTAGGGATAACGGGACCGATACTTATGGTGCGTACACACTGGGCGATAAAGTGGACGACTGAACGATAACGATATCGTTATCATTCAGTCGTCCACTTTATCATCCATTTTTAACCCCAAAAAGATGAACGATGACGACGATGCGCGTTCCCGCGGGTCGTTCGTCATCATTGTTCATCGGGCTGATATGCAGGCCAACCTGACGATCTCGTCAGGTTGCTGCATGTCATGGAATGGGGAAGAGAGCCCGGCGCTGAACGACATAGTTAATGATATCATTCAGCGGCTGTGCTCAATGTCATGAACGACATTGAGCACAGCCTGCCGGGGACAACACTACACGATATCGGTCAGGGAGCATATCGTCTAGTGTGTACCCACCATTACTGTTTACATCAGAGGAAAGCAGCCTGTAGTTCTCCAGCTGAACTAGAACTCCCAGCCCATGTGATGTTTGCTGGGCCTACTGGAAAAAAAACAGGTGGCGTGCTTCAGGTTAACTCAGCCTACATTGCGCACTGTATGTGTACCATGTAAATATGTATGTATGTCACCAATATTAACAACTAATTTCTGTATTAAACATATTTACACTTTATTGCACACATCCTGGCAGGAAGATGCTCTGTGCTGCTGCTCATATTTGCCCACCCCATCAACATGGTGGTTCAGAATTTTTATTTTTTTTAAATGAAAGGGGCACACAGAAGATGCTGTCTGTGGCCATTACAATTTCTGGACATTCATAAACCATAACATTAAAAATGTCAGGCAGCAATGCCCCAAACAGCACATAATGCAAAGAAAAGAGGTGCAAGGTGGAATTGTCCTTGGGCCCTCCAACCCACACTTATGTTATATATATAAAACAGGACATTCACAGTTTAACAAACCAATCACTTCAGCGACAGGGACTGCTAATTGTGGCTGAAATGATTGGTTTGTTTGGATGCCCGCAAAACAAGCTGCCAATGCACAGTGGACATTGGTGGCAATGATCCCATACACAAACTATACAATTATAGAAAGCGCTAAAAAATAAAGTAAATCTCTTTGATAAATATAAATCACAATTTTAATAACAATCAATCATGAAAGATAATAGATTCTAAAAACAGCTAGTAAAACACTTCAAAAGTGATACCGTAAATCAGCTGATTGCCGATTTGCATAATAAGCAATAAGGACTGATGGATTTATAGTCCAAATTTTATATAGAAATACTGATTCCGGAAAGAATAATAAAGCCCACTCCTTGGTGGTAAACTGAAGTCCCGTATATAATTATCCAAATAAGGGATAGCAATATTCCGGAATAGAGATTTGACTCATATATATTAGATCAAAAAATAGTTCACTTTACCGGCTCAAATGGTAATATAATAATAAGATTCCATGTGATATAGTTCCAGATAGACTGTTGGAGAATTGATCAGAGTTCCAAATCAAAGCAGCTGGCTGGTTAATAGCATCGGCCAAGTTGTAATAAGCGGAGCTATACAGCCAAAGTCTGCCGGCTCCGTATGTACTCACAGCCTCCACCTGTAATAGACTCTCCGCAGTGTCCTGACTTATGTGCATTACGAATGCTGTAAGAAGCAGGTATCGCCCACCAGGGCTTTTCACTTATGATGCGGTCTCTATGGTCATAAATGTATCGGATGGCTGGTATCACCCTCAGATGGTTTGCAGAGCAAAGTGTAGCCGGTGTTAACAATCCACAGTCTTTAGGGTTCTTAACGTGTTTCTCCGTTTCTTTACAATTCTAACGGTTTCCTCATATACAAACTGGTTTTACAACATAGGTAAGATCAGATGTCATCATCATCATCCCCATCAGTGCATACATCCTCTTCTTCACACAATATTAATTTGTCCCCACTGGAATTCACCATTACAGGCGCCTCTGTATTTTTTTTACTTAATTGCCAGTAAAGGTCTTCCTCATGGAAATTGTAATTCATTTTGATGAACATCATCTTTTCCACATTTTGGGGTAGTAAACTCCTATGATGATCACTTTCAAGGTTCCTGGCTGCGCGGTAAACTCTTTGATAGTACACACTGGAGGGTGGGAAACTTAAGTAAAGGGACTCCAAATTGCCTCTTTTTCCTGCCAGTAGTGAAACGGACTGCCTGACATGCCTATTTGGATGTTATCCCTAAAATAATCATCCACCATTCTCTGTATGGTGACCGTATCAGACAAAGTCACGGTAGACATGTCACTAATTGTAGGCAGTTCTTTCAGACCCAACAAGATGTTATTAGGATTTGCTAACTGATCTGCATCACCACCAGCAGTGGATCTCTTAGGAAAATTTAGTTTTTTCCTGGCAGTCTCAGAAACTGAAGGAGGAGATGCTGCCACATCATGTGCCATTTGAGATGACAATTTTTTCACCAACAGCTCTTTGCATCTCTTCAGATTTATGGCCATCAGAAAGAAAGACACAAGGTATGACTTAAACCAAAGATCCATTTTGGTCGCTAAAATATAGTGATCTGATTTCAAGAGATTGACACCCTTGGATCCTGACAAAACAAATGAAGGGCTTGATCTACAAATCTGACATACTTAGCATAATCACTCCATTTTAGCTCCTCCTTCAGTTTCTCCAGCTGCTTTTGCAAAAGTCTGATTAGGGGAATGACCTGACTCAAGCTGGCAGTGTCTGAACTAACTTCACATGTGGCAAGTCCAAAGGGTTTGAGAACCTTGCACAGCATGGAAATTATTCTCCACTGTGCTTGACTAAGGTATATTCCCGCTCCTCTACCTATGTTATAGGCCATTGTGCAGCCTTGGATGTCCTTTTGCTGCTCCACCATCCGCTGAAACATATAGAGGGTAGAATTATACCTAGTGACTAACTCTTGCTTCAGCTGATTGCAGGACAAATTCAACAGTACTCTACTTGCTGGTTATCCAATCTTCAACACGCAGTTGCTGAATGTCGAAAATGGCCCGAAATGTTTTGGGCCACTAAGAGCATCTCCTGCACGCCCCTGTCATTTTCAAAAAAATGTTGCACCACCAAATTAATTGTGTGAGCAAAACATGGGACATGTTCAAATTTGCCCAGATGTAATGCTCTCACAGTATTGGTGGCATTGTCAGAAATCACAAATCCTGAGGAGAGTCCAAGCGGGGTAAGCCATTTAGCAATGATTTCCCTGAGTTTTTCTAAGAAGTTCTCAGCGGTATGCCTCTTAGTGAAACCAGTGATACACAGAGTAGCCTGCCTCTGATTGGGCTGGCATTTGTTAGATGATGCTGCCGCTGCTGTTGTAGGCAATACACCTTCCCAGTGGGCTGTCACAGTCATGTAATCTTTAGTTTGCCCTGTCCCGCTTGTCCACACATCTGTGGTTAAGTGGACAGTGGGTACAATGGCTTTTCGGGGACACTAATAAGGTATTTTTTAATGTCCTTGTACAGATTGGGAATTGCTTTTTAGTGAAGTGGAATCAGGAAGAGACATGGTAGCAGGGACACAGGACCTCCATTAACTGTCTAATCTCCAATGCATTTATGGTGGATACTGGACGCACATCCAGTTATGGCATCAGTAATCCGCTGTGCAACTGGGTGACTGCTGTCATATTTGTTCCTCCTTGCAAAGGATTGTTTGACAGTCAATTGTTTTGTTAAACTACTAAAAGCAGTCTTCTTCCTGGTCCCCTTCTGGGATGAATATCCACTCACAGCAGCAGCAACACGTGTAGCACTCAAGGATCCTTCTGAGGAATCATGGATAGGAGAGGAGTCAGTCATGCTTATGAAATTTGATGCAGCAGGACTACTTCCGATCACAAATGAGGATGTTGATGATGATGCAGGTGTTGGTGGTGGAGATTGCAGGCGCTTGGATCTAACAGAGAGAAGGGAGCAGCTAGGTAATGCTGGACTGATTGTTACGTTTCTAGCCAAAGTTTCTGAATTTTACAAACACTTTGGAATTTGATGAATATGCTGCATGTGACACAACAGGGAGAAGGTTCCTAGGTGGTTAAGGTCCTTACCTCTACTCACTCTTGCTTGGAAAAGTTACAGATGGATTGACAACTGTTATCCGGATTTGGTTGGAAATAATTCCAAACATGAGAAATGGATTTTTTTGTCTTTTGCCCCGGCATGACAATGGGCTTTTTCATACCATGGGCAACAACTGTTGCCTGATTTACACAAACAACATCCTTGGCATCAACATCCTCATCATCAACATCCTCATCATCAACATCCACATCATCCTTGTTAGCACCAACTACAGAAATATCCTCCTCATCCTCCTCGTGGAATTCCACAGAAGCATCCTCGATTTCTACATCAGCATGTTGACTTGTGCTGCTCATCCCCACATTTGCAGAGGGCACACAAATGGTGGAAGGAGAATTCTCTTCAAGTATAGTATTAGAAAGGTCAGGCTCACACATGGCAACCGCGGACACACTTGGACTCTCCTCGGGGATCTGTGACTTTTCTTGGCACACAGTTGGTTCCTGTGCCTTAGCGATTTAAATTTTTTTGACACTTCTGCAGGGAGAAGGGCTTACATCATCATAAGATGCAGAACCACCATTCATAAATAAAGGCCAAGGCCTTATCCTTTCTTTGCCACTTTGTGTAGTAAATGGCAAAATGACCATTTTGTTTCTCTGCAGATAACTTAGCTTTTATTTATTTTTTCTTTAACACTGTAAAACATTGCTTGTTTGATTTTTACTTAAGCCCTTGGGCATCGGCCTTCGTAGATGACGTTGACCTTCCATCATCATCATGACTGCTGGCAGCAGCTGCAAGACTGGTCTGTGGTTCCTGCTCTCCTCTCATTTGATCGTCCTCCATATCAACAAACTTATACTGTGGTCTGACCGGCGGTGTCCCCAAAAAAAATTTTTTTACACTGGGGAAAAGGACCCCTGAATGAGGCAGCAGCCCCTTAATGAACAACACAGACAGCACCCATTTTTTATGGCCAACAAAGCACCCCTGCCCAGTGCTTTGTGAAAACATGGACGATAAACTGCAGCAGTGTCACTAAACAATAATTGCGCAGCTAAGTTACTAATGCACACACACAAAAAAATATATATATTTTTTTGGATTGATATTAATTTAATTTCACTTTTATTTTTTATTTTTTTTCACTGGGGAAGAGCACCCCTGAATGAGGCAGCATCCCCTTGATGAACAACACAGACAGCACCCCTTTTTAGGACAACAAAGCACCCCTGCTGAGTGCAGACAGACCACCTGCAGCGTCACAAATATGTGGACGATAAACTGCGGGCAGTGTCACTGAACAATAATAGTGCAGCTAAGTTGCTAACGCACGCACACAAATTTAAAGAACAAAGAAAGAAAAAAAGTACTTTTATTTTTTTTTACACTAGGGAAGAGCACCCCTAATTGACAGAGTGCACCTCCGCCCCTGGACAACACAGCACCCCTTTATGGACTGCAGCCATAGCCTGATGGACAGGACAACAACACAGCAGCAACCTTTATGTATAACACAGCAGCAGCCCCTTGATTGACAGGATAAGTGACACAGCAGCTGCAGCACCCACTGAAGCCCCCCTTTATATACTGCAGCCCCAGCCCCTCTATGGACAACACAGCAGCAGCCTTCAGCCCATGACCCCGACTGGACACACACACTGAGTGTCTGATAGTGACTACACTTCTGCTAGCTTCTCTCTACACAGCCAGAGTGAAAATGGCGTAGATCGCGGGGACCTTAATATAATCCAAAACCCGTGAGAATCTGAAAGTGGGAGGATGACATTTTGAGGTCCTAGTCATGTAGGAAAACCCGAGACACGTTCGGATCTCGGTCCGGATCTCAAAGTTCAGGTGGGTCCAGTTCTCGGAGAACCGGACCCGCTCATCTCTAGTCAAAATTGACTGGAAATAACTGGAAATAAATGTTATTGAGGTTAATGATACTGTATGAACAGAAACAGGCCCAAATTATGAGAATTTAACTGTTTTTATGATATTTTTAGAAAAAAATACAGATCCAAATCCAAAACAAAGGGTGGTTTTGGTAAAACCAAATCCAGATCCAAAACACGAGGAGATACAGATCCAAAGCTAAAACACGGGGGTAGGCACTCATCCCTACAAAAAATGCAGCTGAATTCGAATTCACATCGAATCCCTCCCTACATAAATAAGGATCCAAAAAGGATGGGCTGCTACCCTATCAACATTGATATCTTACCCAAAGTACCCGGCCACAGCACGGCCAATGGTCAGCTCCTTTATTTATGTTGGACTTTCCAAATATGGAAAAATAAAGCATGGGCTTTAAGCTCTGTTTTGAAAGGAACATGAATCTTGCTCCTTTACTACCCATCAGCTAACATTCCGAGACCCCTGTCTCTCATATGCATGCCACAGCCAAATTACAGCTTATGTAGGAGCTGCAGCAGCCCCTTCCTCCATCCTTTCTAGAATCATAATTTTCCTCACATACCCTCATTCGCCCCAGGGAAATCGAACCGGACCCATCATTTCCGCTCTTTTACTAATATCCCATGCTCTCCCAACTCGGGTGCCTAGAAATAAAACTGAAACTTCTTCTCTTAGAAGCCTAGTTTAAGCCTGGGATGCGATGGATGGAACTCGGTATTCAAGAGACACCCACATGTGTCGAAACACGTTGGAGGAGTGAAAGAAGGACATTCAGCTAATACATTTCCAGTCATGAATACCCAGGATCCATCCATCGGCTAAACTGTATTCATGTGATCCTGCTGTGTTATATCTGGTACAGAAGTTAAACCCCGTTATTATTTTTAGGGATGCGCGCCGACCCCCGTATTTTGGTTTTGGTTTTGGATCTGTATCTCCTTGTGTTTTGTATCTGGATTTGGTTTTGCCAAAACCACCCATTGCGTGTTTTGGTTTGGTTTTGGATCAGTATTTTATTTTTTTAAAAATCATAAAAACAGCTAAAATCACATAATTTGGGCCTGTTTCTGTTCCTACAGCATTATTAACCTCAATAACATTTATTTCCAGTCATTTCCAGTCAATTTTGACCACCTCACAGCTCGCACTATTGATTTCATCTAGTTTAGGCCAAAAGGTTGCATCCAGCTAGCTGGCTGACTAAGCTAAGCGACAGCAGTGGGCGGCACTAACATGTGGCAGTACAGCTTCCAACATGGCACAGAGTGGCATTGCAGTGGTAGACAGGATGGCAGTTTAATATACTAAACGACCCCTAGGAACTTTAAAAACCAAGAATGTTTTCCTTAATCAAGAACTAGGTCAGAGACCCGAGGGAATTGGAATACGTTTATGGGCTGAAGACAGGGAAAGGACGGAAGGATTTATTAGTTTTTCATTTATTGTTTATTAACACAAAATAGCTTTTTATTATTTTTTGTGGATTGATAATATTAATTTTATTTTACTTTAAATTTTTTTACACTGGGAAAGAGCACCCCTGGACAAGGCAGCAGCCCCTTGATGAACAACGCAGACAGCACCCTTTCTTTATGGACAATAAAGCACCCCTGCCGAGTGCGGACAGACCACCTGCACTGCAGAGTCACAAATACGTGGACGATAAACTGCGGGCTGGCCGGCACTGTCACCAAACAATAATAGTTGCACACACAAAAAAAGCACTTTTATTTTTTTATACACTGGGGAAGAGCACCCCTGATTGACAGAGCACCCCTCCCCTGGACAACACAGCACCCCTTTATGGACTGTAGCCCTAGTGCCTTGATGGACAAGACAACAACACAGCACCAACCCTTATGTATAACACAACAGCAGCCCCTTGACTAACAGGACAATTGACACAGCAGCTGCAGCACCCACTGAAGCCCCCCTTTATATACCGCCGCCCCTTTATGGACAACACAGCAGGAGCCTTCAGCCCCAGACCCCGACAGGACAAGTTGGACAACACACTGACACAGACAGTGACAGCAACATGTCTGTTCAGTTCACCATCCACACCCGGAGTGAAAATGACGCCGATCACCGGGACCTTTATAGAATCAAAAACCCGCGAGAATCCGACAGCGGGAGGATGACGTTTTGCCTCGTTTTGAGATCAAAGTCAGGCTTGAAAACCTGAGCCTGGTCTTGGATCCGACTCGGAATTGCAATGTTCGGGTGGGTCCGGTTCTCAGAGAACCGGACCCGCTCGTCTCCAGTTATTTTTAATGTTCATGTTTTATTAAATACTTTTTATTGGGTATCCTGCACTATGAAATTTTTTTCCTTACTATATGAGTATGGGAAGAAGCCATTTCATCTGTGAGATACTAAAGAGACCTTGATATGCCTGCATTTATGGTTCACATGTAAGCTGCAGTGTCAGCATCGCTTGTGATTCCTCGATTACGGTGTATGGGCACTCTGTGGTGAAATAAACCTTTATATGGCTGCATGAATGTTACACATGTAAGCTGCAGTGTGAGCATTGCCTTTGTTTCCATACTGAAGGTGTATGGGCACTCTCTAGGGGCTCTATTTACTACAATCCGCATTTGTAATGCAGATTGTAGTGTGATATTACCGAGTGAATTCGCATTGCAAATTCAGGCAATATCACAGGGATTTACTACAAATCCCTTGCAGGGACAGAGCTTGCGAGAAAGCTCTGTCCCTGCGAATCCCATCTGCACATTAGTCACGGTATTTTTGTACCGTGACTAGTGCCCCGCGCATGCGCTGACTGGCCGCCGCTGCTTCCCCCCCCGGCGCTAAGCTCAGCTCCTGTTGTTAAGCCCCGCCCCCTTGATGGCGGCCCCTGCGACCCCCCCTCTTCCTTAATTACACACCTGCATGATCCGGGCTCCGGTGATGTCTTCCATGTCCTCCGATCAGGTGATATCCCATACTGCACTGGGACCCGAATACCTGTTGACCGGGCCGCAGTGCAGCATGGGAGACCAGCTGACCGGCAGCGAGACATCGCCGGAGCCCCGACCACCGGTCCCTGGAGTCAGGTAAGTAAATTTTTTTTTTACTTTTTTTTTCACAGTGAATCATCATGTGATCTGTTTAGACCAGACAGCTGATCACTGGGACCGACTCCCGGCTCTGCTCTCCCCGTTAGAGCAGGCAGGAGTCCAGTAACTGGGGGAGACCTTGGATAACGCCACCTCCAGGTGGCGTTATTATCACAGGGCTTTCCCAGGTATTTTTTTACAATTTATTTTTAGTAACTTTGGTCGGATCACATTTCCCATAACAATCATGGGAAATGCGATCTGCTTACTAAAAATAAGTGATACTTAGGGGTTGGAGTAGAATTTTACGAATTCTACTCCAATTGCCCTGTAATAACTATAGGTGATACTAACATAATGTGAAAAGGTTGTGACTACACAAAACAGCCTTTATCACATAACTGTAATGGGAAATGTGATCTGACCATAGTTACTAAAAATAAATGTGAAAAAAATACCGGGGAAAGCCCTGAGATAATAACGCCACCTGGAGGTGGCGTTATCCAAGGTCTCCCCCAGTTACCGGACTCCTGCCCTGCTCTAACGGGGAGAGCAGAGCCGGGAGTCGGTCCCTGTAATCAGCTGTGTGGTCTAAACAGACCGCAAGCTGATTACTGTAAAAAAAAAGAAAAAAAAAATAGTAAAAAAAAAAATTACTTACCTGACTCCAGGGACCGGTGATCAGGCCTCCAGTGATGACTCCCCTCCAGTCAGCTGGTCTCCCACAGTGCACAGCTGCCCGGTCATCAGGTGATCGGGCCCCAGTGCAGTATGGGAGATCACCTGACCGGAGGAATGGAGAACATCACTGGAGGCCTGGAGCAAGCAGGTAAGTGTAAGTAAGGGAGAGGGGGGTCGCGGGAGGTTCGCGATCGTGGGGGCGGGGCTTAGCACCAGGGGTGGGGCTTAGCGCCAGGGCGGGTAGCACCGGCGACCGGTCGGCGCATGCGCGGGCACTTAATCACGGTATTTTTTGCGAAAATACCGTGATAAGGCTCCGAAGGGGATTAGCAGGGACTGTGCTTTGTCGCAAGCTCTGTCCCTGCAAGGGATTTGTAGTAAATCCCTGTGATATTGCCTGAATTCGCAATGCGAATTCACTCAGTAATATCACACTACAATCTGCATTACCAATGCGGATTGTAGTAAATAGAGCCCTAAGGGTGAAAGAAACCTTGATGTGAATTTTATGTACCTTATTCAAATAAGCACTAATGTGAGCATTCTGGCTATTTCCCTACACTAAACAGCTACTGTGTTGTCATCGGGACGGGGAAAGGATCTTCTGGCTCATTTAGTAGCCTTATGTAGTTTATCAGTGTGTCTTCTGCATGTTTTATTTACACACGGTGGATTGGAATATTATAGGTGTTTATGTTTTTTTCTGACACATTGTTTTATGTTTTATCTGTTGCATACATTTCCCATTGAGGATTATTCGCCTGTGGGAGAAGGAATCTCTTCGTTGGAAGCAATTATGGACATTGACTCAGAGGTGAACTTTTGGGACAAGATCAGCGCAAGAATTCCTCAGTGTTTTACTATAAGCTTCACATAAGTGCTAATTGTTCAAGAGACACTCATAATAAGTATCTGATAGAGGGCTAATGGCGGATTATATCATAGTGGTTTACTAGATCAGACTAATACAGCTGTTGTGGAACTACATGTTCCAGCATGTCCTAGCAGCAGTTGGAGCCTGACACGTTGCCTAAACATGCTACGAGTGAATGTCACATCTCACAAACTTGTCCCAGCAATACATGAGAGAGAGCCGAATTCAGAGATGGCTGTTAATGCAGCCGCTCTCGCAATATCGGTAACAGGAATATGCAGATGTTAATCTCAGCCTTCCCCGGTGAGACGCCCACTGTCAGACGGCAAGGTCTGTGGATTTGCGATGGAGGGGTCTATTTACTAAGCAGTGTTAGTAGACAGAGTGAAAAGTGATAAGGTACCAGCCAATCAACTCCCAACTGTTATCTCACAGGCTGTGCTTGAAAAATGACAGTTGGGAGCTGATTGGCTGGCACCTTATCACTTTCTTATCACTTTTCACTCTATCTCCTAACACTGCTTAGTAAATAGACCCCCAAGTTTGTAAACCCTTCAACATCGGTTGCACCATAAACATTTGCGGTAGCCATGGGTCTACTCTCCTCTAATCCAACTAAACATGGCCTCTGACGCATTTGTGATTGGGAACGCAGCAGCATTGCCAGACACGCCTGTGACACTCCCCTAACACGCCCGGGGACAATCTTTTTTTGCGATCACTTTAGGTCACCACCCAGTCACCACTCTGATACGCCCAGGGATCACAACCCTCTTCTGAAGTGTGCGACTGGTGGCACTGTAAAAAGTGCAGGGCTCCTTGGGTGGAACCGCCGCCGCCCCACAGCCCTTGCTTCTGGCCTGGAATGGCACCCAACAGCCAGGATCAGTGCTGCAGCACCACCAGAGCGGCCTTTAGGCGCCCCTGGCTGGCGCCCTGCAGTCTGTGCAGCTGATCAAGTCAGCGCTGCACTTACCGGTCCAGCCCTCCCCGTGCAACATCATGGCGTCAGGCACTAAGGGGACTGGCTGGCATAATGCACATTTAAACCCTGTTACGGTTCTGGGATTTCCATATGCAATCACAAACGGCATAGGACACTTGGCTTGGCACGTGCGCAGTATGGGACTTCTGGTCTTTTCGTGCATGTGCACTAGCAAAACATTGCTCAACTGCGCGTACATTGGAATAGTGTCAGTGTCCATCTCTGGGTCAGGCCTGTCAGTGTCGCAAAGCAATGTATGGTATTTATGACCTAGATTATAATTCTCGCTTGCCGCTATCTCACTTACACGCCAAGGTCACCATCAATTTTAAAAAACGAAGGCAATAGGATCTATTTTATATAAAGCGCATACCAGAGACTTATCAGCGGCAATAAATTTTTTTTATAGGCGTAATAAAGAGGAAGAGTTTTAATCTTGTCAGTTATCTCTGAGGCATGTATGTTTTCTGTAGGGCCTTGTTCCCTAATGTAAGCCCACGTGCTCGCTCATTAACTGGCAGACACTGGACAGAGCTACGTATATCACAAATAATGGAAGGTTCATATGGGAGCTGGCTCTCTTCCAGGAAGAAATGCAGAAATAAATGGCTTATGATAAGACACAAGTCATAATACCTCCTGTTCGGTCTGCACGCTGCATATGTCAGACGCAAAGCACCCCGCCGTCTGTGCGGCTCTCCCAGTCCAGTGTTCTACCTCATCTCAATTATATCCTGTCCGGTAACATCGTAGTCATTGGAAGTGGAACTATTTATTCACAACTCACCATTGTTTTAGGTCGGTATAAGTGACTTCATCGTCATCTGAAATCTAAATGATGCCAAGAAACTTATATTTCATGCAAATGTATAGTACTAAAAGGGACCTCGATGAAACTATGGTTATTTTCCCCTCTGCCTTCTGCCATTACCACACTATGGTGTAGATGTACTAAAGCTTTGATGTTTTCCATAGCAACCAATCAGATTCTCGCCATCATTTCTCTGTTGCGCTCTAGAAAATGACACACGGTACGGTTGCTGTGGCCAACATCACCTCTTCTCTGTTTAGATGTAAAACAGCGGGGGTCCGTGCACAGGACCCCTATGATTTGTAGATAATCACCCCCTTTAAATAAAAATCCCCATCCCACCACGCAATACAACTTTTTCCAAGCAGTTCATCACTAATTTCTAACCAAGAACAAAATTCTTATTTCTGCAATGAAAGTTAAGCACGTGTGTTTAATGTTCCAGGACTCCATCTATGTTCTACTCCACGTACTATACACGTGCGCCCATGTATGTCTTTGGACTTGTACACCTGAAAGCTTTGGCAACAAATAGCTCGTAAGGATTCTGGCCACAACATAACACAGAGAGCCAACAGCTAAATGTTTAAACATGATCAGCAGTCTCATAAATGAAAACTTAAGGGGTGATGGAGAGGCGGACAGCGTCTTTATACTAGTGCCATGGCCAATGGACTACCTATTGAGATGCCCATCAGCAATGGCCAGAATAAACCGATGTGTGTACAAAGACGTTCTATTGGCAGACCATTGGCCGCACCAGCGGACATTGCACCTGCCTATGGCTGACGCTGTCAGTGGAACTGCAATGGCAATGACACACCCTCCAAACCCCCCTCCCCTTCCCCGGTTACCACCCAGCAATTTCAATCTGCGTCCTCCGGCAACAACCACATGCGCAGAGGGACAACTCCCTGAGTCATCCAAATATCCACCAAAGACACCAATGCAAGTCAGATTAGTGAATCCTTTCAAGAATGTAAATATGGAGTTTGGCTCAGTGAATTCAGCCTGTATGGGCAGACAGGGGCATGCTGTGGTGGGCAGACAGGGGCATGCCGTGGTGGGCAGACAGGGGCATGCCGTGGTGGGCAGATTAGGGGTGGTGACAATTTTATCATGATGTTTTTTTTTAAATGTTGGAAAGTATGAATTAATATGCCTACTACACCTTTATCTAGGCAGGATTAATTAGACCTACACATCGCAAAATAATATTATGTTGACTAATTGCAGAG
Organism: Taudactylus pleione; assembly: GCA_031769625.1. Lineage (NCBI taxonomy): Eukaryota > Metazoa > Chordata > Amphibia > Anura > Myobatrachidae > Taudactylus > Taudactylus pleione. Next base: position 1,145,430 of record JAUIMM010000927.1, read on the forward strand.
TCATCCCTTGAAAATGGCAAACAAAATGTAATTAGAATTATATATATATATGTCACCTCAGTATACCATAGTAACATCTGACACTTATGTAATACTGTAATGTTACCTCAGTATACCATAGTAACATCTGACATTTATGTAATGCTGTAATGTTACCTCAGTATACCATAGTAACATCTGACACTTATGTAATGCTGTAATGTTACCTCAGTATACCATAGTAACATCTGACACTTATGTAATGCTGTAATGTTACCTCAGTATACCATAGTAACATCTGACACTTATGTAATGCTGTAATGTTACCTCAGTATACCATAGTAACATCTGACACTTATGTAATGCTGTAATGTTACCTCAGTATACCATAGTAACATCTGACACTTATGTAATGCTGTAATGTTACCTCAGAATACCTTAGTAACATCTGACATTTATGTAATGCTGCAATGTTACCTCAGTATACCATAGTAACATCTGACACTTATGTAATGCTGTAATGTTACCTCAGTATACCATAGTAACATCTGACACTTATGTAATGCTGTAATGTTACCTCAGTATACCATAGTAACATCTGACACTTATGTAATGCTGTAATGTTACCTCAGTATACCATAGTAACATCTGATACTTATGTAATGCTGTAATGTTACCTCAGTATACCATAGTAACATCTGACACTTATGTAATGCTGTATTGTTACCTCAGTATACCATAGTAACATCTGACACTTATGTAATGCTGTAATGTTACCTCAGTATACCATAGTAACATCTGACACTTATGTAATGCTGTAATGTCACCTCAGTATACCATAGTAACATCTGACACTTATGTAATGCTGTATTATTACCTCAGTATACCATAGTAACATCTGACACTTATGTAATACTGTAATGTTACCTCAGTATACCATAGTAACATCTGACATTTATGTAATGCTGTAATGTTACCTCAGTATACCATAGTAACATCTGACACTTATGTAATGCTGTAATGTTACCTCAGTATACCATAGTAACATCTGACACTTATGTAATGCTGTAATGTTACCTCAGTATACCATAGTAACATCTGACACTTATGTAATGCTGTAATGTTACCTCAGTATACCTTAGTAACATCTGACACTTATGTCATGCTGTAATGTTACCTCAGTATACCATAGTAACATCTGACACTTATGTAATGCTGTAATGTTACCTCAGTATACCACAGTAACATCTGAAACTTATGTAATGCTGTAATGTTACCTCAGTATACCATAGTAACATCTGACACTTATGTAATGCTGTAATGTTACCTCAGTATACCATAGTAACATCTGACACTTATGTAATGCTGTAATGTTACCTCAGTATACCATAGTAACATCTGACACTTATGTAATGCTGTAATGTTACATCAGTATACCATAGTAACATCTGACACTTATGTAATGCTGCAATTATACATCAGTATACCATAGTAACATCTGACACTTATGTAATGCTGTAATGTTACCTCAGTATACCATAGTAACATCTGATACTTATGTAATGCTGTAATGTTACCTCAGTATACCATAGTAACATCTGACACTTATGTAATGCTGTAATGTTTCCTCAGTATACCATAGTAACATCTGACACTTATGTAATGCTGTAATGTTACCTCAGTATACCATAGTAACATTGACACTTATGTAATGCTGTAATGTTACATGAGTATACCATAGTAACATCTGACACTTATGTAATGCTGCAATTATACATCAGTATACCATAGTAACATCTGACACTTATGTAATGCTGTAATGTTACCTCAGTATACCATAGTAACATCTGACAAAAAGGTCTAAAAACACTGAAGCAGCAAACTTTGTGAGAACCAATTCATGTGTCATTCTCATAACTTTTGGCCACGGCTGTATATAGAGATACAGTAAATGGCGGCACTCATAGACAAAACAAACTTGGGCAAAAATATTGTACATTTTCTTACTTAATTAAGAACTGAAATGACTTATTAAATGAGTATCCAATTTTCAAAAAAAGTCAAATAATTTAATTATTTTATTAATTTTATATGTAAATACATTTATACATATATATATATATATATTAGGGGTGTGCACCGGCCACTTTTCGTGTTTTGTGTTTTGGTTTTGGATCTCGATCTTTCTTCGTGATTTGGATCTGGATTGGTTTTGCCAAAACCACCCTTTCGTGTTTTGGGTTCTGGGTTTTGTGTTTTGGATCTGTATTTTTTTGAAAAAAAGCATAAAAACAGCTAAAATCACAGAATTTGTAGGTTTTTCTGCTCCTATGCTATTATTAACCTCAATAACCTTAATTTCCACTCATTTCCAGTCTATTCTGAATACCTCACACCTCACAATAGTGTTTTTATGTCCAAAAGGTTGCACCGAGGTAGCTGGATGACTATGCTAAGCGACACGAGTGGGCGGCACAAACACGTGACCCATCTAGGCGTGAAACTGCAGTGGCAGACAGGATGGCATTGAAAAACTAGGCCCCAAACTGTACATAATGCAAAGAAAAAAAAGAGGTGCAAGATGGAATTGTCCTTGGGCCCTCCCACCCACCCTTATGTTGTATAAACAGGACATGCACACTTTAACAAACCAATCATTTCAGCGCCAGGGTCTGCCACACAACTGTGGCTGAAATGATTGGTTCGTTTGGGCCCCCACAAAACAAGCTGGCAATTAATCTGTCCCTGCACAAACTGGCTCTACGGAGGCAAGAAGTCGTCCTCATCCTCCTCATCCACAGATTCCTCACCCTCTTCAGTGTTATGTACATCCTCATCCTCACAGAGTATTAATTCGTCCCTGCTGGAACCACAGGTCCCTCTGTACGTTCTGGAGGCTGGTCTCCCTGGAAGAGTTGATCATTCATTTTATGAACATCATCTTCTCCACATTTTGTGGAAGCAACCTCCTACGCCTTTCGCTAACAAGGTTCCCGGCTGCACTAAACACTCTTTCGGAGTACACACTGGAGGGGGGGCAACTCAGGTAAAATAGAGCCAGTTTGTACAGGGACCTCCAAATTGCTTCTTTTTCCTGCCAGTACAGGTACGGACTGTCTGACATGCCTACTTGGATGCTGTCACCGATGTAATCCTTTAACAGACAGACGCACGCTTGTCGCTGCTGCTTTGAGGATTCAAGTGCGGCTACAGCCCACACAATTCACAAAGATAGAAAAAAAAAAAGAATATTTTTATTGTTTGTGGAGCACACTTTGAGGGTTACACCACCCTCTAACAGACAGACGCACGCTTGTCACTGCTGCTTTGAGGATGCAAGTGCGGCTACAGCCCACACAATTCACAAAGACAGAAAAAAGAAGAAGAATATTTTTATTCTTTGTGTAGCACACTTTGAGGGTGTCACCACCCTTTAACAGACAGACGCACGCTTTTCGCTGCTGCTTTAAGGATGCAGGTGCGGCTACAGCCCACACATTTCACAAAGACAGAAAAAAAAAGAATAATATTTTAATTGTTTGTGTAGCACACTTTGAGGGTGTCACCACCCTTTAACAGACAGACGCACACTTGTCACTGCTGCTTTGAGGATGCAGGTGGAATCTAGACGGGATTTGGAACCGAGGACACACTACCTCCATCAATTGTCTAAATCCCACTGCACTAATGTCGGATACCGGACGCACGTCTAACACCAACATAGCAGTCAAGGCCTCAGTTATACGTTTTGCTTCAGGATGACTGCTGTCGTACTTCATCCTCATCGCTAGGGACTGTTGGAGGGTCAATTGTTTAGTAAAAGTAGTGATGTTCCTACTTCCTCTCTGGGATGATGAACAACTCCCAGCAGCAGCAACAGCACTAGTAGGAAGTGGTTCTTGATCTTTCCCTATTTTATTTTTATCAGAGAAAGTTTGGTCCTCCATTTATGTTATATTGATATATATACGTGCGGCTAAAGCGCACACAAACACAGAAAATATTTTTTTATTTTTGCTGGAGAGTAGTGCACTTTGTGGGTTACACCACCCTTTAAGAAATGAGCCAGCCGGCTCTTTACTTATGGGACACAGGCGCACGCTTGGCGCTGCTCCTTTGTTGATGCACGTGCAGCCACAGTGCACACAAGTCACAAACACAGAAAATATATATTTTTTTGGTTTGGAGTGTACTTTGGGGGTTACAGAACCCTTTAACGGTCAAGCCAGCCGGCCCTTTACTTATGACACAGGCGCACGCTTGGCACTACTTTGTTGATGCACGTGCGGCTACTGCGCACACAATTCACAAACACAGAAAATAATTTTTTTTTTGGTTTGGACTGGAGTGTACTTTCGGGGGTTACAGCACCCTTTAACGGTCAAGCCAGCCGGCCCTTTACTTATGACACAGGCACACGCTTGGCACTACTTTGTTGATGCACGTGCGGCTACTGCGCACACAATTCACAAACACAGAAAATAAATTTTTTTTTGGTTTGGACTGGAGTGTACTTTGGGGGTTACAGCACCCTTTAACGGTCAAGCCAGCTGGCCCTTTACTTATGACACAGGCGCACGCTTGGCACTACTTTGTTGATGCACATGCGGCTACTGCGCACACAATTCACAAACACAGAAAATAATTTTTTTTTTGGTTTGGACTGGAGTGTACTTTGGGGGTTACAGCACCCTTTAACGGTCAAGCCAGCCGGCCCTTTACTTATGACACAGGCGCACGCTTGGCACTACTTTGTTGATGCACGTGCGGCTACTGCGCACACAATTCACAAACACAGAAAATAATTTTTTTTTTGGTTTGGACTGGAGTGTACTTTCGGGGGTTACAGCACCCTTAACGGTCAAGCCAGCCGGCCCTTTACTTATGACACAGGCGCACGCTTGGCACTACTTTGTTGATGCACGTGCGGCTACTGCGCACACAATTCACAAACACAGAAAATAAAATTTTTTTTGGTTTGGACTGGAGTGTACTTTGGGGGTTACAGCACCCTTTAACGGTCAAGCCAGCTGGCCCTTTACTTATGACACAGGCGCACGCTTGGCACTACTTTGTTGATGCACATGCGGCTACTGCGCACACAATTCACAAACACAGAAAATAATTTTTTTTTGGTTTGGACTGGAGTGTACTTTCGGGGGTTACAGCACCCTTTAACGGTCAAGCCAGCCGGCCCTTTACTTATGACACAGGCGCACGCTTGGCACTACTTTGTTGATGCACGTGCGGCTACTGCGCACACAATTCACAAACACAGAAAATATATTATTTTTTTAGCACTTGGGGGGAGCACCCCTGATGGACAGAGCACCCCCTGGACAACACTACAGCACCTCTTTAGGACTGGGACACTGCACAGGACTTTGGAGTGGACACAGCCCCTATGGAGAACTGACTGCACAACACAGTCCAGCCAGCCCCTATGGACTTTGAAGTAGTGGACACAGCCCCTATTAACAACAGCAGCACAGCACAACACAGCCAGCCCCTATGGACTTTGAAGTAGTGGACAACAGCAGCACTACACTACACTACACTACACAGCCCTAACTCCCACCCTCCCTCTTCACTGTCCACAGCCGAGTGAGAAAATGGCGCCGACGTGGGTACCTTATATAGGATCCAAAACCCGCGAGACTCGGAAGGCGGGAAGATGACGTTTTGCCTCGATTTCAGAATCCGAGTCAGGCGGGAAAAGTCGAGCCTGACTCGGATCGGACTCGGATCGGGGGGGCTCGGGGGGGTTCGGATTTCTGAAATCCGAACCCGCTCACCCCTAATATATATATATATTTATTTATTTAAAATGATTTGACTTCTTTAGAATTGGATACTGATTTAATAAGCCATTCCAGCTCTTAGCACTCTACAAATTCTCAAGCAAAAATGTTTTCTTAGAGTTAGTTCAACATGTGCCCATCCACCGGCTAGCAAATTATATGAAATTACATTTCCCCAAGGGAAACACTATTAGCAAATCCATTTGCTTAACCTCTCCGTATGAATGAAACAGCTCTTGGAAAGGAAATAAGGGCTTTGGGTTATATCATTTAATAATTCCGTAATGAATTGCCCTTTGTGTGCTTAATTATTTCTGATTGCGTTGTGTCATGACTAACGTAATGATACATGAAAAGAAGGCCAGTCTCGCGGGCCTGCTGGCACAGAGAGAGGTAGAGGATGTGGCCTTTGGGACTGGTCTCTGTGCTCTGTACGTACACCTTTAAGCCTCGGAATGCAATACTTTCAGTCAGACTAAATGAATGGTCTCTGGGGAAGAGACATAGTACATCTGTGCTGATTCGTTGCAGATTTAATGGCTCTTTGACTTAAAATATAGAGGACTTTGGTTGTGTCTCAAATAGAAGCCCGTGACCCAACTTGTTGCATCAACTGAGTTGTCAGAAAAAGTTTGGGTAACAATTTGAAGCTTAAATGAAGTGAAGTTGCAATAGACAGGGCTGCCTAGAGGTCAGGTGGGCAGCAATGCCAGGAGGGGTAAGATTCAGGAGTGGACTTGCTATGCAAAGCAGTGGTATGTGCCAAGGAGGGCATGGTTACCCCATCTTGTGGGCAAGATTTCACCTTCCTGGCAAGTCCAGTCTCCCCCAAAAAGCCTGGGCCTAGGTACCTTGTACTTATTACATTTACCCCCTGCCCCACCCACAACGTCATGGTACTCGGTAGCCCAGGGGTGAGACCTAAGCTAGCATCTATTCTTAGATCAGTCGGTTGGCAAGGGTAAAAGACAAAAACATTACCCAGTGTCCTCCTCATACACAGAAGGCCAGCCAGGGCCTGGCAGAAGGGGGCGTGGCATAAATGGGGAGATGTGGCCAAGTTCCCTTAGAAAAAAAAGAAAAAATAAAGCTATTAGCAGCAATGCTCAGTGAGCCCTTCAGCCCGGTGCAAATCCAGGAGGGGTCGCGATCAGTGTGACCGCTCCCCACCACCGGTTGAGAAGACTGCTGCTCAGCAACAACGAGCGGTCTCCCACTGCAGACCAGCACACAGCAGTGTGTGCTGGGCTGCTGACAAGTAAGGGGGAAGAAGGGGCGGCGGAGGACCCGGGCCCCATCCGGTCCCTCCAACAAGCCCAGGCCTTAATACCTGGGCTTGTAATTAGTTCCCGCTCCCCCCCTCCCAGCGCCCCTGTATTGACATCAGGGCTGGACTGCCCATCTGTTACTTCTGGCAAATGCCAGAAGGGCTGATGGCCAGATGGGCCATTCTGGCTGCAAACCCCGGTGGAGCAGCTCTGCCTCCCGGCGCTCTGCTCGGCCGGGACACTGAAAGATGGGGGCATGTAGCGAGACCACCCTCCTGTGGCTTGTGTCATGCCCCCGTGAGGTGTGGCCACTCCCCCTTTGCTGTGAGGTCCTGCCCCTTTTGCGGGTGCAGTCGCGTTTACGGTGCGCGCATTAGGGGGACTGCTTTGGCTGCTGAACAGCCCCAGTCCCTTCCTGATTGACAGGGTGCTGTATATTGTGTTAGATGTTTGATCCAGATGTATGGAACATAACAGGATGATTTTGTAAACTGGTCAGTGAAGCGTAAGTCGTTGCTTGAAGATGGTCCTATGTTATACATGTATGCTTCTGGGCCAAAATCCCCCAAGTTATCTCTGCTTTCTGGAATTAAATTTAGCTTAATTATATTTAAATATCCCAAAAGTTAATTTTTGTAGTACATGCTACACATTTTCTTTAGTTTGTAAGTTGGGAACAGTAGGGAATCTTGCCCCGACCTGATAAAAAGGCAGAGGCATAAAGTATTGGGCTCAATTTACCATTGGTGGTTCAGTGGCTGTGCTTTCAATAACTGCATACAGTCGTGGCACATAGCACAGTGCCACGATATTTCCCAAGGCCACGCTCCTATGAAAAGTTTTTCTCTCTCATACCAGCGGCCAAGAGCTGATGGCGTTGGGTGCCAGTAATATGCACATATGCAGCGATACTTCATTATTGGGGGCCCCTTATGGTTACATTGAAAGAAGATCAACTTGATAAAGAGAACCCATAGGTTAGATCACTTTATACACTGCCTAATGTGAGCCGGCCAATCACACGATATTGGATGCGGCGCCATACATATTAATGAAAGATGGAACAAGTAATCATTCGTCATTCATTAAACCGTGCAGTGTGTACCGGCAATCATGCGATGCTCAAGGTGAAGGCAAATCGCCCTGAACACCGGCACCATTGCCGGTCGTTTAGGTGTGTACCCACTCTAAGAGTCCTCAAGCTGTAACATTCAAAACCATTTTTCGGCCACGGGAAAAGCTTTGTTTTACTTCAAAAAGAGTTTTGCTTGTTTTGTTTTGTTTTTTTTAAGAAAAATGTGTCCACGAGGAACATTTATAATGCTCCAGACATTTTCTTTCGTATTTATGAAAAGCGACCGCTGGCAGCTGTTCTCACCGAGCCATCGCTGAATTTTACCGATCCAGCAACTTGACTCCAGATACAGTCCTCACGTGTGATCCACAAATGCCGGGTAACGCATGCGCAGATGGTAACCCAGCTGGCCAGCATTGTGTTAAATTGCTTCTTATTGCTGTGGCCAGTTTCGCCATGGATCTGTGTTTTGCTCAGCTGCCCGGGTGATATTTTCCGTAAATGTTAACTAGCCCCAGAAATATTATCTATACTGTAATACTTTTTGGGCAATTTGATAAATAGACCCCTGTATCACTATCATCGGAACATGACAAATGTACTTTTCTGCTACAAAGTTTGATTTTTGCTAAATGTTGCTGTCATTGCGTTCATCTCTTTGTGGTTAGTTATTGCTCCCCTATACTGGCTGTCTTTGGTATATTCAGACCTATGGCCTGACTCCTAAATGTCATAGCTACTCCTTGAAGTCTTGCTATGTATTTAAGCTGTTTCAGGACAGATTCAGGAGAAGATAGGAGAACTTAGTGAAAGTAGTTGTCACAACCTGGCCCTTGAGGTTTCCGGTCAGAAAACTGGGAGTCGGGGTGGCTAGCTGGGGAGGCAGCAGCAGGCGAGAAGGAAATATATACGACTTCCTCATCGTCTAATTCCGGGTGTTGACGAGACCTGACCAGATGCGTGGGGTCTAGCTCATTAGTGGTTTTCACCAGTGACCTCTCCAAATGGGATATTGGCTTAGTTGCGCCCAATGAGCGTGTCACGGCCCCCTGGTCAGGTACCCAGGAATTAGCAACTGACAGGTAGGTAAGGAAGACAACAGAGTGGCTGGAGATTATCACTAGTGAATTTTGGTAGTTACTGGTGTTGAGTATCACTGAAGAATATCGGTAGGGACCAATGATGAATATTACTGGAGAATATCGGTAGTGAACGATGATGAATATCACTGGAGAATATCGATAGTGATCAATATTGAATATCACTGGAGAATATCAGTAGTGACCGATGCTGAATATCACTGAAGAATATCAGTAGTGACCGATGTTGAATATCACTGAAGAATATCAGTAGTGACCGATGTTGAATATCACTGGAGAATATTGGTAATGTCTGATGTAGCACACTGGAATAATACAGCAAAGACTGGTGAAAGTGCACTGAGGATTAAACAGCGTGGAGCCTGGAACAACAGTAGTTCAGGCGACTTCCTGTTTCCCGAAGTCCTGCTTTAAACCCTTAGGTAGCTGTCCATTGGAGGAGAGAGTCAGCTGAGAGCTGGCAAGGCTACCATTGGTGGAGGGTCCAGTCAGGTGAGAAAGACAACATGACTGCTCTCATGACCGCCAAAATGGGAACTCCAATATGGAGGATTGCGTGGAAGTCAACAGATCCCTGACGAGTATACTCATCGTGTCACCCATCGTCACATCTGGTGTCTGACGGCAAGGCTAGGCTAGTCAGGGGAAGCCAGCGACGCGGTGAGTAACAGCCGACCCAGGCTGAAACCTGACAGTAGTGCAGAATTTTATATTGACCTGTTAATATGTACTCTAGAAAAATATTAGCATTAATGCGCCTTTGCTCTCCCTCTTTCATTTTGTTTGTGATTTGGTTATCTAGGAAAAATGCAGCGCTCAGAAAAACTTTAAGTAGATTTTATGGTACTTATAACCAATAGAGGTGATGATAGTATGTACTTCACCATTCGTCAATATAAATAATGATAAAACAATGACTTCCCATTATAATATGACAGTGAAGAGTTCTTGTATCTTGGAGTTTTCCAATAACTGGTTCTAAATGACAATGGCCAATTAATTTGAAATCATCATATGCCCCAGTTGATACTGTAATAGGATGAGCTGTACATTATTGGACATTTTCTGGTATTACTGTTCTGATACCAAAAGTGGCTTGTCGACCATCTAAATATTTTAACAGAGCTGCACAAATATCTATCTGCCTAGGTAAACTACCCCTCTCCCCTACCCAAAAAAAAACATTTGGGGTTAGCCTTTCATTAAATTTTTACACCACATATTTGAATTAGAACTACCCCTTAAAATGATGAACGATTATCGTTCATGAGCGTTCACTTTTGTAGTTTGTAGTTCAGTCAGACTGACCAACTCAACGATTTTCAGTAAGGGAATATGCAAACATCATTTGTAGTTCAAAAAAATGTTCATTACATTTAGTAAATTAAAAATTTTAGTAAACGATTTTCGTTCATATTTCCTCTGAAAAAATGAACAAAAATCATTTACTAAAATCGTTCATTTACTAAATCGTTGTGTGTGTGTATGCAGCTTAAGAAATATGTAATAGCATCTAAACACCACATTTTAATACTATTTGACAACACATTGAGAAAACAGAGAAAAATATATGGTGAAGATGTCTGACCTACAACCTATGAAACTTTGATACTTCTTCATTTATAATCATGGCATTAATATTAAATTTGTTTATTTGCCCATATTTCTCTCCACTACATATCTTTCTTGCTTTCACACAATATTCACTCACAGTCTTCCTGTTCCCCATGAATAGTTTTGTTTGAATAGGTTACAAAATGAATGCTTAGTGACAGCTGTCTGGCTTTATTACTAATTAATTAATTACTTATGCAGTGGGGAGTACTCAGCCCTTTGACATAAGTCAGCTGAATTCTGATGTACTGTACACATATATGCAGCATTAAAATAACTTATTTACGCCAAAAAGAGTCATAAAAAGTTTTACAATTATTTGCAAAATATCTTTTTTATAGCATGTGATTTTTTTTTAAATCTTCCATACATCAGTTAAAGCTGTTTTCTCTCTGTGACTTTTTATCATACTGTATATACAATGCACTATACACTATACAATATAATACTATGTTATGAGCTGTAAACAATAATACTTCAATTTTCCCTTATTTTACTTGATGCTTAGAACTCTGGAACAGCATAAATGAAGAGTAATAATTATAAGTTTTGGGACCCTTTCCCAAATCTTACCCCGGTTTCTTCCGATCCCTCCAAAAAAATTAGTAAAACTGGTTTTTGGGCTTTGTTTTTAGTGCAGTGGATACATTTATTTTTGGTTGCTGTGTATTTTCTTTGTGTCCATTACAGGCAACTTATAAAAAGTTGAAAATGTTTTTTTTTTTTGTTTTTTTTATGTCCACCATAATACATAACTAAAACTTTCCCATTATCTATGGTTGGAAATAAAAAAAATTCTTCAGGCAGCAAGGTTTATTGTTCTTGGCAATGTGCCAGGTTACCCCTTTAAAAAAGCTACATTTTGCTGACATAAATGTGTCAGGGAGCATAAAATTAGCTTTTTACTTCAAAACAACACATCATTTCGGAGTGAATGTTGACCCTTTTTGGGCTGCAAAGAAGTTCAGAGATAAAATACTGTTGTAAACACTCAATGTGGATATAGATAAAGATGTAGGAACTAGGCCAGTGTTTATCAACCTCTTAGCCCCTGAAAGACAAATGTGGTTTGCATAAAATGTCTTGACAGCCAGGTACCTGTCCCACGTGACATATCTCTATGGCTGGAATTAAATAATGAAATAAAGAAAGAAAGAAAATTAGGCAAATTAATTTACGGTGAGGCTATAGAGTTGTAATATATTTTTTTTAAATGTTAATTATATTGATGTTTGCAAATAATTTTTAAAAATAATATTTTTTTATCATATGTGTTTTGTGTGATTGTCTATATTTTTTTTTTTTTTTTCTTAAAATGCTATTCTTTGTGAACTGCTTGTGTAACTGCTGAAACGGACTAGATGCTCTCAGGAGACATACATGAATACTAATTTTTCCATTAAGTATATAAAGTTCTTCAAAGACAACTTCACAGATGGCATAGTGGTCAGCATTGAGTTCATGAGTTCAATTCCTATCCAATTAACTGGTGACTAAATTGAAAAATGACCTAAACTGGTACTGAGAATAATGTGATAGATACTGGGAATAATTTCCTGAATATTAAAATATTTATTTTTCTGCCTTAAATCAATTGTTAGAACCTTAGAAAAACACTGAGGCTGCAATTTGACAAATAAATTGTGAATAATGTAACTTCCTTAGCAAGTTCTGAAACCATGGAAACAAAAAGTGTTGTCCATAGTTTATTTTTCCATAATTGCATGTTTTGCTAAGGAAGGTAAAAAATAATAATAATAAAATGTCAGCGTTAATGTTTGAAGATGAACTATTCGGTACATAATGTCATATCCCTTCATTTGGTTTATACATGATACATAATCCACCACCAAAACATAATAATTCTCCTAAAATACCCTGCTCAAACATAAGTATTCCTGAGCCTACAACAAATTTACCTAGAAATAATTGTGCGGTGTGTGTATAAATTTGTGCCATTGTATTTTATTAACGTTCTTGACCCTTAATGCACCATGCACGATAGCGGATGTTGCAGACAAAACCGTTGCAGTTCCCCCCAGAGAGAGATAGTTTTCACTTTATTTAACTTATGTATACATTTATTTGTAATTTGCCCCCTAAAAGTTTGACTTCTGTGTTGTGGGATCTGTCGGTGTAGACCACCCGGCTCATGAACACTAGTGAAACTTTAATTATTCATTCTCCTGGTGCCTATGGGGGCTATAAAACAGTCATTCAGGATCAGGAACGACAGCTATTAATCAGGAGTACTGCTGGTACTATCTGTCGGCTGTCTCAGGTCAGTAACAACTGTCTAACACCTATTAGCACTGCCGTGGCTGATTGCTCATGCATGCTGGGAGATAAAGTGGTTTAGAGAGGCTGCAGTCTGTGGTGCAAATCATCTGACTTATTGAACCAATAAGCAAGTTCCCTTATATAAGATGTATTGATTTTTGTAATCTATGAGATGCTCAGATTTTTCAGGGGAGGGGACTGTGTTGAATTTGAAGGTATGAAACATATACACTCAATTTTGTTTCAAAGACAAGAGCTACAGTTAGGACCGAATATACATAATTTGTCCCCCTGTCCCCAATCTCCATATACCTAACTCTCACAGAGTAACATTTTCTATAAATGAAATGCAAAAACCTTTGCATAAATAATTGAAGACACCTTTTCACAAACTATAGGACTGGTAAGATGATGGAACAAGGAGAAGACTACTGGGGGCACTAGCAATAGCAGTGATAACCGGTAAGATCTGACGCCCTATTGGCACTATTAAACTATATATATTGCCCGATGCAACATATGAATAGCTTGGATCTGAGGGCCCGATTCAGACCCGCTCGCTAGAATGCGTTCGCTCGTAGCCTACCGATATCTGCAAACTGCGCGTGCACAAACCAGTCACTGCGATCGCAGAGCAATCGCCCCTTGTTCAAAGACGCCTCGCTAGAATGAGTGACAGGACGAGCCGTTTGTGGGTGGTGACAGGGATTGGTTGATGGAAACGCGGGTGTTGTGGTGCAAACGCAGGCGTGTCTGTGCATCTTAACGCCGTTTCAGAGGAGTGCATAATTAAGTCACAGCATCAAAATACACGTCACATGGCTGAGTTACACACTGAAGCACTCAGTAGGGTATGGTCAGCCACAAGTGCTGCGTATGGGTCCGATGCTACTCGATGTTACCCATTGTTGAATACACTTCCTGGAGATGACGTGAATTACTAAGGGAAAGTGGGCGTCTTAAGACAGGCTGGTTGGCGTCTAAATACACACCGCGATCGCACCCTGAGTGTGGATAGGAATCTTCTGTCGTATGACCTCATACAGGGTACACAAGAATGCAGTGTCAATTAGAGATAATCAAACCACACGCGTTTCGACTCTTGAGCCAACCAGTTCTAAAATTCAAACATTAAATGAAATATATTTTTTCGTTATATCGAATATATTGGTTTATAGTGGAGATAACTCTAAGGGCCCTGCAATTTTTAGTTTGCATAATACTAGTATTCAATGGCATAGCCACAATTTTAGAACCTTCAAAAACATTGAGAAAGTTGATGAAGCTCCACCAGGTCTGAAGCTCATTCACACTAAAGCTAATTTTGAAAAATGTTGGTAGATTTTTTTTAATAATAATTGCAAACATCTAACCTTGAATGCTAATGGTGGACTTCAGATGGTGAACGCCGAACTTTAATTACAGAAGTAATAGAGAAGTATTATGTCCAGCGCTAACCAAAAAAGTGGAATAGTCAAAGAAAAACAGAGAACTATGTAATCAATGTATAAATAAAATATGTTTATTTATATTTAAGATGTTGCAATGAAGATGGCAACAGTTGTAGAAATGGTATCTGTTTCTACAACTGTTGCCATCTTCATTGCAACATCCTAAATATAAATAAACATATTTTATTTATACATTGATTACATAGTTCTCTGTTTTTCTTTGACTATTCCACTTTTTTGGTTAGAGCTGGACATAATACTTCTCTATTCCTTATGATACTTACTTACGAGTCTGGATGACTCGTATGCCCAGCAGCTCCCAATATCTAGGTGAGGACCACCATAGCGCTAGTGCCTAACACCCCATTAAATTTAATTACAGAAGTGTTTGCAGTGATATTAAAAAATAATATGTTAGTTTAAAAAAAGGTCAAATTTATTCATCAAACTCAATTTTTGATGTTACCGGTCAGATGCCCTCCTTAATGTGACCAGGTCATCTGCTGCAAATGAGAAACCACTGAGTCACTCTCCCTTTTTCTGTTTTTTTGAATTTGTATATATTTTAAAAGTTGTCACATGAAATTACAATTTAGCTTTTAACCCAAATGTTTTTTTTTCTACAATAGGAAATTTTCTGTGATATCGGTGACTACTGAGTAACCCAACTTAGAGTCTCATTCAGAAATGTAAGCCAACCTGATGGTTTGCGTACATTTCTGATGTTAGAAGTTATGCGCATGAAGTACAAGGGACACCCATGCCATTTTCCTCCGTATTTCCTCAATCAGGACCGGCTCCCAAATCTCGGTGCCGGTTGTGCTTTTGAGGGGGGACCCAGTCGTTTTTTTTTTTTAACAAGTAACCCTTTTAATGCACTTTTACCACAAAAGCCTGCACTGAACTCACTGAACCATGCAGGATTCACTTCAATACAATATATTTTGTTGCCCTCAATTCTTTTTGAGCATTGATTAGGGATTTGGGTGCGAGTTTTCAAACACAAATCTTAGTAAATTCATGATTTGCAGCGATGTCAATGTTATTCCAAGGATGTTTAGTCCGGCGGTAGGCTGCTGTGATTTAGTTTGCGAATTAGGGTTTGACATGTGAGATCTATACAAAATGGCCCTTAGTAAATCCTTGCTTGCTAAATCCGGGCTTTAAACAGCAAATTGGCTAAACTTGACCCTTAGTAAATCTCCCCCCTAGTGTCCCTTTAAACCCTAAAGATAATATTTAAGTTGTTGGAGCAATATTGTACGCGTTACTGCAAGCCACAGCGCAAGCCGATCTAATTATATCTCTGCCACAGTAAAACAAACAGATTAACTAAGAGGGATGAAGAGGGGGGAAGATCACTTTCCTGTTTTAAAATATCACCTAGTATTTAATATGCTTTACACCATTTGTACATTTATAGGGAAACACATTCACAGAGTCGTACTTAGTAAAATGTCAATATTGTCTTAATGGCCTTATTAAACCCCCATCTCATAAAAAGATGTGTTTAGCAAGAAACATTTCTGCCATCAATAAATGTCCCCCCGTATCGCACATCACATTTAGCTGCAAGTTTTACGGCCTGCAGTGAGGATTTAGGGAGAGTCATAAGTACACCATACAAGGCATGGCTCCCGATTCAATGCTCAGGGTCTGGATTCATAAAATATAACCATCCATTATACCACCACTATCTGGAGCCAGGAAATATACACAGACTATAAATTTAAGCAGTCCAGTGCTCCAGGGCCTTAAGGATTTGCATCTGCAATTGGTCACATTCTTCCAAGATAGGTCTAAAAAGGATTAAATGGGGAATGCTTATGATGGGGTCTGGACAGCCAAAAGATGTTCTCTTCCTCGTTTATCAAGTGCTTATGACTGTGATATTTAGCAAATGGGTTGTGTTAAGAGGGAAGACTTGACAAGGTGGCATCGTTATCCTGTCCGGAAGATGCATAATATTAGTATTACAGCTTAGATCATCGCATGCTTTTAAAATCATCACTGCTAACAAGAAAGAGATATTTCTGCTGCTGGTCCCAGACTTTCCATTTGGAAGACGATAATATGTCAACAGTTATGTAAATGGAAAGATTGCAACGTGTTTATATAAATAAAGGCCGTACAGAGGCCGAGATCCATCCGACGGAGTGTTCACAGGAAATCTGGGTGTTGTAAAGTCACAGGATGAAGTGTGGGGGCTTCAGGGTTTGCGCCTAAATTCTCATTGTTTATCGTCTTTAGTGTTAAAGCAAAACATGCAGTAAATTTGTAACATACCAATGTGAGAGGTATTGCAACAATTACAGCGCAATATGCTAACCTCAAAGGAATTGTATTGTTCATTTATAAAGTACATCTTTCATTGTCGAGGTATGGCTTTCCTGACCTATCTATCTATCTATCTATCTGTCTATCTATCTATCTATCTATCTATCTATCTATCTATCTATCTATCACTTCTCTGTCTATCTATCTATCTATCTATCTATCTATC